>VZSZ01000217.1:695402-731756 GCA_013398815.1 Ibidorhyncha struthersii
AAGACGGTCGCGATCCCCGCAGGCTCCCGTCCCTGCGGGCGCTGCCTTCTCTGCCGAGGACACTGGCGGTACTATTACTATGCAGTGACTAATTACGAGTTTTGTTCGCAGAGCACAGATGTGTCGAGTCGGCAAAAATCCGAGCCAAATACCCTGACCGTGTCCCGGTGAGTAACCACGCCAGCTTCTTCTGAGTGCTTAGAGTAAAGGTGGATGGATAAGCTGTTTCCATCCTGCCCTCTAGTCTTTGATCAGGTCCTACTAAGGAAATTCATCTTCCCTTTTGTGCCCTTAGATGTTCTAAAGAGGTCCCAAACACGTCTAACTAATCCAACATTTCTCTCCTCTGCCCCAGTGCATATTGACAAGTAAGCAGGAGGGCCTGACTTTCTAAACACTTTCCAGGCATGTTTATGTTTTCTCAGTGTCCTGGTTTCTTCTAATGGCAGTTATATCCCAGCAAATATTTTTAGTGTGTTGAGGATTCATTCTGTGCCTGATCCCAAGAAAGATCATAAATTCTTTAAGTCTTGACAATCTTCCATCCTGGCTATATGAGGAAGGTGATTTTCCCTCATTCCATGCCTGTAACCAGTCTTACCGTGGTGAATCTCCCCATGCAAACCCTATTGCTTGAAGAGCCAGTGCAAGTGGTGACCCCTCTTTTCTGCAGTAATACCTACCTATCTGCTAAATAGTGAATGACCTCTCTTCTTCACTCCGCAATCCCTTTTATCATGTTTCAGTCAGTGGAATGACCACACTTCACATCCTTATGTAACAGCTAGCAACACGTCCACATTCTCAACTTACCTGCTTGTGAGTAAAATTTCCCACATCCCATCTGACCACACGCCAGTTAATGCCACTCCTGTTTGACCTCTTGGTAAGTGACTTGACTTACCCATTGGACAGCGCAGCCCAGAGAAGAACCTCTAATTCCACTGACTTTCTCTGCTGCTGAGTTGCACCTAGTCACAGCATCCTCTCCAGCTGCAGTCTGGCAAGCTGATCCGATCTTAGCCATTCTCTGCTTGGCTAATCATCCCCATATATATACCGACTGTAGCATGCCAATGACCATACATCTCCAGAGATACCCATTTGTCCGTTCCAAGAATCTCTCCCATAACCCTAGGGGAAAAAGAGTGGAACTCATAGTGTGAGTCAGAATTATACGATGCTGTATCAGGAATAAACAGCAAGGGGTGGATGGGTACAGGAATTAAATCTCAAATCACGGTGTGATGCTTTGCCTAGGCTGATACAGGTTTTCTGCTTGATGATTCAGACTGAGCCATATACCTTTCACAAAATAGTTGGTATCAAATATATTTTTGACATTTAATAGTCAAAAGTGTTTTTCAGACTTAATGTGTGTTTCCTGCATTCCAGGTTATAGCCTGCGTCCAGTGACATAGGTCAAAGTGACTTCAGTTCTCAGCTGCTGTATCTGTCAACCTGGATTTAGAAACGTTTCAGTGGTTCAGACCTATTAAGACAATGTATGAACAGCCTGCCTCTGTCCTAGGCTAGACCTTGTAGGAATAAAATGGGAGGTGAAAGAAATTCATGCTTGCTAAACTCCGCAATTTTAAATTTGCCCAGGGAATCAAGTGGTCTAAGGGTTAAAGGTATCTATAAGTTTTACTAGAAGCAGTTCATGAACAGTTATGACAGTTTCTGCATTATGAAGCTAAAATGCCTAGTGTGTTATTGTAATCTTAAAAAAAAAAAGTAAGTTGTTAAGGCTTCAATATTCCTTCCAGGCTGTTTTTGGTCCTCTTTACAGTTCCCACATACTAAATTGCAAGGGGCAACTACTATGCCCTCCTTCTGTTTCTGTAGGCAGAGCTGAAGAAATTATAAGGAAACCCTCTCCAGATCGTAAGATAGCATATTTTGTAAATTTACTTGAGCATTACCTGTATGTTGTAGCAATAGGGAATGCACAGCTAAGGAATGGAGACACCGGAACCTCTTGTGAGCCTTATTTCCCCACGTGCTGCATTTTTCCTTCAAGAACTAGCCTGTGAGGAGCAATAAGCGTCAGGTCCTTTCCACAAGTAATACTTAATTCTCCTTCCTCATGTACCTGTTGCTTTTTGTTTGGGGCCATCTTTCCTTCCTGTAGTCAATTTCTAATTTCCTAATGTACAGTTGCGCATAATACAGAGCAGAGAATAGCATCAGTGAGTTGTACCTTGACAACAATAACACAGTGGAACAAACAAATACCTTAGAGTGCAATTACATTCAGAACAACACGTTAAAAAAAATGTTTTCCAGTGCTAAAATCAGTATGTTATTGCAGACCTGAGTCTACAGACATCCTAAAATAGTGATTGACATAGGCAGTCTTTTTTTCAAAGTTGCAAGCAAAAGCCTGTTGATGCTGCAAACATCATCTTACGTTGGCATCTCTGCTTGGGTTCCTACCTGCTTTCATTTACCGAGTGCTCCTGGTATAGGCAGAGAATAGCCAAGTTCCTATGGTGGCCCATAAGCAGCATAAGCATGGGTTGTGAGTTTTAATCATTATTGGTATTAGTTATTTTATTTTTTTCCTTACGGCCTACATATCCCATCTGATTCTCATTCATATATAGCTAAAACCTACACTTTACTAGTATGGCTTCACTGTCATCCTGTAACTTCATCCAGTCAACTGAAGTTGTAATCATATAGTTTTCAACATCAGATGCATACACTGCTGGATTATCTGGCAGCGTAAGTCTGGTACAGCAGAGGCACACAGACCAGATCCCATCACAGCACCTTTGTGGTGATATGGTTGCGTGCTCAACTGGCATCCTCGGCAGGCCAACTGGTATTCCAGAGCGTACTGCAGCCATGCTTCGTTTCTCTTCCTTGAGGCATTGCTGAGCCTGGCTGAAATGCTTGGTAGCTGGCTGTGGGAAATCAATAACCATTGCCAGATGAATTGTAGAAATTCAGAGAGAATGGATGTCAAATCAAAAGCAGTACTGTAAAGCACTGTCAAAAAAATGAACATGTGGTCTGTGGCCAACTAGAACCTTACATTGTACCACAACTGGCACTGCAACTCTGCCAGAGCTTTGACAGTATTCAGACGTAACATGGCTTCTTCAACTCTGCACTGAGCTACCTGAAGTATGCACGTGCCTCTCTCTACTTAGCATGACAGTTTCTGACATAATAGAATGTGTTGTGTAACGGTACAGGATGCTGCACGGATGAATTCATAAGACTTCAGGGAGAAAAAAAAAAAAGAATACTCTTAATGCTCTAGATAGAAGCCTGAGAGCCACTTCGTCATCTCTGGCTTGTGCACAACAGGTGAAATGGCAGATTAGATACTAGACTAGGCTGGTGGTTCTCCCTCCCATTTACCCAAATACTGATTTTTTTAGCTTCAGTGTTACTGAAATCTATTTCTAATATTTCTTCCTTTTCTTTTGCTATACACCATATCAAGGCAGCTGGTTCTGCCATCTGTTAGGAGCAACTCGGGACATTGTTTAAAGACGACAGTTTAAGTTGGAAGGGTGGAGGTGGTGTGTGTATTAAACCTTTATTTCTACATATTGTGTGATTTTATTTAGTCATACAACAATTCAAAAGAGGATAAGGCATGCTTGTTGCAAGCTAGAATTCTGTGTAACACAAGATTTCAAGCAATGATGGTCGCATGCGCATGTCCTGTGAGGAGCAGCTAAGGACTCTGGGTTTGTCTAGTTTGGAGAAAAGGAGGCTGACAGGCGACCTCATTGCCCTCTACAGCTTCCTGAGGAGAGGACATGGACAGGGAGGTGCTGAGCTCTTCTCCCTGGTATCCAGTGACAGGATGCATGGGAATCGTACAAAGCTGTGTCAGGGGAGGGTCAGACTTGACATTAGGAAACATTTGTTTACCAAGAGGGTGGTCAGCCACTGGAACAGGATTCCTGGAGAGGTGATCGATACCCCAAGACTGTCAGTGTTTAAGAGGCATTTGGACAATGCCCTTAATAACATGCTTTAATTTTTGGTCAGCCCTGAAGTGGTCAGGCAGTCGAACTAGGTGGTCGTTGTAGGTCCCTTATAACTGAACTATTACGCTCTACTTTCTTTTTATGTTGTGATAGCGACAAAACCAAAATAAGCAGCATCTGTACAAAGGGAATGCATTTCCTCAGATCACCTGCCATTGCTCAGGTACCAGCGCTGCAGTCTAGTTGAATTTTTCATTACTCCAGTACCGATGAATGGGGCAATAAAGGAATATGGTTAAATGGATTCCTCAGTTTGTTACTGTCTACTGGGGCAAGTGAGAAGACAGAGGTCCTGGACTCCCTTCAATCAACAGTTAGTTTAAGGGCAGTGGTGCAGACAAGCCACTCCTGAACCTTAAGTTTTCAAGCTGCCTGTGCTTTGAATGTCTCAGTAGATGCCAGTTCCTCTCTTGCCCCTGCTCCCCAAGCTTTTGTTGCAGAATACGCTATTTTTGGATAGTGCGCACGGGAAGCTTCAGAACATTTTGAAAATGAACCATGTTTAAGCACAATAGGACATTATTGTCCTAGTATGAATAAATTACTGAAGCACAGAACAGTCCAGAGGTCATCTGGTGCAACCCCTCCCTGCTCAAGAAGGGCCATCTACAGCCACCTGCCCTGAACTGTGTCCAGGTGGCTTTTGAATATCTCCAAGGTGGGAGGCTCCACAGCCTGTGCAACCTCTGCCAGTGCTCCACCACCAGCACAGTGAAAAAGTGTTTCCTAGTGTTCAGGGGCAATCTCCTACGCTTCATTTTGTGCCCACTGCCTCTTGTCCTGTCTCTGGGCATCATTGAAAACAGCCTGGCTCCATTTTCTTTGCACCCTCCCTTCAGGTATTTATACACATGGATAAGATCCCCCCAAGCCTTCTCTAGACTGAACAGTCCCAGCTCTCTCAGCCTCTACTCATAGGAGAGATGCTCCAATCCCTTAAACATCTTCAAGGCCCTTTGTTGGACTCTCTCCAGTATGTCCCTGTCTCTCTTGTACGGAGCAGGCCAGAACTGGACATAGCACTCCAGGTGTGGCCTCACCAGTGCCAGTACAGGGGAAGGATCACCTCCCTGGATCTGCTGACAATACTTTGCCTAACGCAGCCCAGGACACCATTAGCTGCCTTTGCTGCCAGGGCACACTACTGGCTCACGCTCAACTTGGGGTCCACGTTGCAGTAATTTCATATCATCAGTGTACAAAAAGTAAAAATATGCATATACTTTCCTGTCACAGGTTTCTTTTAGGCGTATTGTATCTTTTTACCCGATAACTGTCAACCTCAGGCATAGGAATCTTTGAGCCATTGTGTATATAAATGTAGGTTTCGGTGCAGTTGTAAAATCAGGTTTTACAGTGCTGAGCCAGTCCTACCTCTTATTTGGGTGCAGTCAAGAAAGCTTTTTGTTCCTCCCCTCTGCTCACTGTTGTAAGCCTGTACCATCAAGCGATTTACCGAGCTGTCTGTTCATAGCAATCCTGAAAAGCCTGATCTTCACCTATGCGCTTTACAGGTCATAGTGGAGAAAGTCTCAGGATCTCAGATTGTCGATATTGACAAGAGGAAGTACTTAGTTCCATCTGACATCACCGTGGCCCAGTTCATGTGGATCATCAGGAAGAGGATTCAACTGCCATCTGAGAAAGCAATATTCCTCTTTGTAGACAAGACTGTCCCACAATCCAGGTAAGAAGCTATTCACTTGGTATTCAGAACCATTTCAGCAAGCCTGTGCATTACCAGAGGGACAGTACCTCCCTTCTTTGAGGCTTAATTTGGTGATTTTGGGAGGTGTTTGTTTACATCTTAATCTCACTGTGATAGGGTTTTTTTCTCATTAGTTTGATAAACATCTTACTTCTTGAGCTAGGCCGAAAGGAAAGCTGACTGAAAAATATACGATGATTTACTTCCACGGCAAGAGGGTGAGCTCTGGGGTTATTATGATGGTTTTGGTTGAGTGCAAGAACATTTACATCATCAATGCCAAAAAAATAATCATTCTCAATGTTAACAAAAAAGTTGCATGTTAAATAACTCAAAAGCAAATGCCATAAATTATTCTGAAAAAACATTAACCTGTCAAGCTCACAAAGAAATTACGATGTTACAGACTAGTTGCAAAATGACTATAGAAAGGTTTCAGTCTGCTACATACAGAATAATGTATAGCAGACGCAGCTACTACAACTGCTTTCTGTATGAGATACTTCAATAGTATTTGAGGAAATAGTACGTCATGATGTCTTGTGGCTTAGATGCAATATTATTCTAATCCTTACCTGTGTAACAGTAACAGTCCCTCCAGGCAACCTATCCAGACTCAGTTAGGAATATTTTTATTTACTTTGTGATACAGAATAGGGACCTGTGAGAACCATCCTTTTCTGCTTGCTTTCTTCTAAGAGTATTAGGAATACCTATATGTCATCTTCTTAGCTGTGCTGTAGAACTGCTGGGAACAAGAAAGAAAAAGAAAGGGCACATTGTCTCATCTCACATGTTTACGATGCGATGTCATCTCTGCTGGAAAAATAGGGCCTTGAACCTTCAATATTGATGCAAAAATGGTAACTTGTTAACAGATAAACAAAAATCTGTTAATGGCTCTGCTCCTTGTATAGGCTGACTTTATTACATAGACCGCTAACTCTTGACATCCTTTCTTCCTCATGCAGAAGTTTGTTTACTACTCAGCAGTTCCCTTCTATTTCAAGTACTGCCTGCAACTCTTCCCAGCTCCTTTCTTGGGTAAAAAGCCACTATTGTTTTCCCTGTCACTCGCATTCAGTCTGCCCCTTTCAGTTCACTAGCCTCGTCTCAGTCTTGGGAAGTCAGAGAAAGGTGAGCTGAAGCAGCGTCATTTGGGCAGGTGATTGATGTCAACTGCCTGTTTCATCTGTAGATGGTCGGAGCAGTTGTACTGGTCAAGTAATTGTGTTTCTTCTTGTTTTCAAAATACAGACATTGCCCTAAAGACCGCAACTGCTTAGACTGTGAAGGGCCACATCCCTGTTCCATTTAAGAAAATTTTAATTAGATCAAACATTCAAAACCTTATCCACTGAAAAAGCACTAGTTTCTGGCTAACTTGTAATTTATTGCCCACGCATTTTGGTACTAGCAGTACTTCAAGTCATCAATTTTTAACAATATAGAAAACAAAGCTTTTACTCCCCCAAAAAACCTGGATCTCAAAGAAACAGTCCAAAAAGCAGGAAGTTTGATAGACTTGAGACCAGCTGAACATTCAGGACTACACCGGGTGGAGGGAGAAATGAGGTTGGTCACACAACAAATAAGATGTTAGTGCAGCTGCGTTCAAGGAAGGTGCTGTCAGGCATCAATAATGGATGATTCAGAACCTCAAATACATTCAGTGACTAATTTCCAGTAAAAGGAGGAAGCATTCTGACAAATGCATTTGTGAAGAAGTAACAAAAACCTAGACACTCTGCAGAGAGCCCAGGATCATTTTGCTAACTCAGGAGTCAACTGCTTTTCATAGATCCTCATGTTTGTATCTTAATTTCCACAGAGACTTACAAGTGTTGGCTTTTATTAATCCTTGTTTATGTGAGGTTCTAACTGTTACCATTTGCAACTGTCATGATCCAAGCAAACCATTTCTCTTTTCTCCCTTTCAAGCTTAACTATGGGACAGCTTTATGAGAAGGAAAAGGATGAGGATGGATTCTTGTATGTTGCCTACAGTGGAGAGAACACATTCGGTTTCTGAATGGTGGGTCTTGGCTACTATACCATCCTGCTGTGTATCTTGTAAATAGCTGATCATTTTCTGTTCTGACATCCACAGAAGTTCCTTCTATATACATGCATTTGTAACTGGATTTATTTCTTAATATATTGCTAGGTCTTGTTTTATTAGACTGTTAAATTATATAAAAAAAAGTTTTGTTGTTTTTGTGCATTTTTTTTTTCTCATGGCTATGAATTCCCAGAACCTCACTCCTTTGGGGGATACATTTGATGACATTGATAAATAACAAAGCAAAGTAGTTGGGCTACTAAAACATGACAAGAAGAATATGCATTTATTCTGTTTTGAGGTGTTAGTTTAAGAAAAATAAAACCATTAAATTAGTATTGGGAACACTGGATTTGCTAGCTTATCCTAAGCAGGAGCAAGATGCTGATCATGTTGAATCGAGTTAATATGTTCCTCTTTCTCAATTAACAAACACGTACAATAAAAATTCCTGTCACAAACAGGCAGTGCTGTCATTTCTTTACCTTAATTTTGGCCAGAAAGTTATACATCACATCTACTAGACACTATACAGCTGCTTATATTATTTACTAGACACTGTACAGCTTCTGAACCTTTAGCACGTGGAGGATGATAGAAGGAAGAAACAAGGAAGTACCTGTAAGTTCCAAACCCAATAGCTTCTGAACTACTCAGTCTCATCAGAAGAGCTACGCCTGCCCATAAGTTATCAATGGAGGAGTAAATACCATGGGCTTTGGAAAGCAGGACCTAGGTGACAAAGCATAGCATATAGGGGAAGGGCACCTAGGAGAAGGAGCGATACAAATAGGAGATCAGAGAGCTGCAGAACTGGAAGGTATGATTTGTACATGAGTTATTGCAGAGAGAGAGAAATAATTGGTAAGGAGTTCAGATTAAAACAGTTGCATGAGCAGCTCTTAAAAAAAAAAAGGAGTAGTTGTGTTACAGGTAATTATATAAATATACATGTCCTTTCCAAGTACAAATTCTGTAGCTACTGAGATATTGTAAGGACATTACAGAACCAAATATGTAAAAGAACAGCTTTACTATACAGCTGAGTGGTGTGGTTGACACGCCTGAGGGATAAGATGCCATCCAGAGGGACCTGGACAAGTTTGAGAAGCGGGCACATGTGATCGTCACGAGGTTCAACAAGGCCAAGTGCAGGGTCCTGCACCTGGGTCAGGGTACCTGGTATCAATACAGGTGGGGGATGAAGGAATTGAGAGCAGCCCTGCTGAGAAGGACTTGGGGGTACTAGTGGATGAAAACCTGGACATGAGCTGGCAATGTGTGCTCACAGCCCAGAAAGCCAACTGTATCCTGGGCTGCATCAACAGAAGCACGGCCAGCAGACTGAGGGAGGCGATTCTCCCCCTCTACTCCACTCTGGTGAGAACCCACCTGGAGTACTGTGTCCAGCTCTGGAGCCCTTAGCACAGAAAACACATGGACCTGTCGGATTGAGTCCAGAGGAGGGCCACAAAAATGATCAGAGGGATGGAACACCTCTTTATGAGGACAGGCTGAGGGAGTTAGGGTCGTTCAGCCCGGAGAAGAAAAGGCTCCAGGGAGACCTTACTGTGGCCTTTCAGTACTTGAAGGGGGCTTAAAAGAAAGATGAGGAGAGAGTTTTTAATGGTTTTAAACTAAAAGAGGGTAGATTCAGACTAGATATAAGGAAGAATTCTTTTATACTGAGGGTGGTGAAACAGTGGCACAGGTTGCCCAGACAGATGCTAGATGCGCTGTCTCTGGAAACATTCAAGGTCAGGTTGGACGAGGCTCTGAGCAACCTGACCTATTTGAAGATGTCCCTGCTCATTCCAGGCAGGTTGGACTAGATGGCTTTTAAAGGTCCCTTCCAACCCAAACTTTTCTATCTAGCTACTTAGTTGAGGCAAACTATTGCCAAAGCATGTATACAGCACAGCAAAAGTAGGGACTCTNATAATGGTTTTAAAATAAAAGACGGTAGATTCAAACTAGATACACAGAAGTTTTTTATACTGAGGGTGGTGAAACAGTGGCACAGGTTGCCCAGACAGATGCTAGATGCGCTGTCTCTGGAAACATTCAAGGTCAGGTTGGACGAGGCTCTGAGCAACCTGACCTATTTGAAGATGTCCCTGCTCATTCCAGGCAGGTTGGACTAGATGGCTTTTAAAGGTCCCTTCCAACCCAAACTTTTCTATCTAGCTACTTAGTTGAGGCAAACTATTGCCAAAGCATGTATACAGCACAGCAAAAGTAGGGACTCTGCCACAAAACCAAAAAAAGTTGTTATTCACGAGGCTCTCAACTTCTCTCCAAATAGGTTTAAAAAGCTACTTCTACTTACAGGCAAAGAGGCAAACTTCTGGCTCTGAATGAGGTGGGGATGGGCAGAAAAAACACCTAATTGACCTAATTGCACAGTACCAGAGTTCACGCTTTGATATTAAGGATAACACTGGGTTGGAAAAGTAGCATCACTTTGAACTTTGTAAGGCAACAAGGAAACACTAATTACCGTTTAGATTCCTAATAAAAGTTTAACTTCATTTTCTTGCTACATGGTGTGGAAGAGTTTAATTTTTAAAATGTTTCCAGTCACAGTGGATATTTATCACTTTCTAAGCTTAAATCAAATTCATACTAACTCAAACTCCCATGAAGTCAGCTTATGCGTAGAATTATGTTTGGCTCTACAGTTATTCACATGTACTGGCAGAAGGACTCCAAAATGAGAAGGTGAAGAGATGTTGAAATGCCTGTGACATGTTGACACTACTCTACTATGGAGGCCTGTCCCAGTGACAGCGCTGCATGTGCTTACTCCTGAAAATGTGCTGTTGATTCCAATAAGCCTTTCATTATTCAGAATAGCACTGCAATGTATAGCACTGCTTTAGTAAACGTTCCGTCACTGCTTCCATCATGAATTCCTTCCACCACCCCCCTTTCCATGCATTTAGTATTAATGTTTACTCTTAATTTTGGATTCAGAATGAAGAAAAGTGGTTTCATCTGTGATTTTATTACCCTTTAATACTGAGAAATACTCTGTTGGTTATGTCTATGGTTATCAAGTAATATTTTTTGCTAGCTGTTAATGAGTGAGTAGGAAGTGTAACTTAAAACTGCTAGATAAAGCTAATTACATGCTAGCACATAAATACATCTAAACAAAACAAAGGAAGATTAACTCTTATTTCCAATGTTATGATCTAGGTGACACTTGGAATACCCTTCATAAGCCTCTCAAAAAACCCCACATAACTACTCTAACATGTCTGTAATTCTTAGTTTAGATTTAGGAGCCCAGGTACACAAGTAATTTGAGAGAATGCAAGGATAGATGTTCTACAGCAGTAACTTTACTTTTCATCTGCAGATGCACTTAAAATGGCAATAAAACATCAAGATATTTTCTTTTGAAATGCATAGATGAAATGCATCCCTTTAGATAGTACAGTCACTCTTGTAAAATTATTAAAAGCATTTGGGTCCCATATGATCTTCTCTTTCTGTTAATCCTTCAGGACTGGAAAGGCATTTCAGTTCTCTGTTCAGCATATAAGTTAAGAAATACCCCACTATTCCTACAGCAACACTTCTACATCACCTATCTTTAAGCTTACTTGAAATGTCATCTGATATAACTCAACCAATACTAGATGAACTTAGATGGTGTTTCCTCAAAAATTACTTTGCTTCCACATGTAAAGCACCACTGCAACCCTCTTATTTTTATAATGTCATTCCCAGATTCTCAGGATGGATGTGCTTTGAGAGAAAGAACTGCTGGCCCCCTCAACTACATTTGGCTCCCAATTTTACTCCAACACTGTTCTTTCCTCCTTACCAACAGTAGCTTCCCAGAAATAACTCACACTTCATTTCCATACTCAGACCTCAAGCATTTTCTCCAGGTGTGATTTCATAACCAGCTAATGGCTTGTTACAAGTCAAAGGACACCTGGCTCTACCTCTTTCTGCCCTCAGCTGCACAGCCCTAGCTCTTCCTTTCCTCTACTGCCAACTGGGCTTATTGCAAAGCTGATGTAACTCCTAGTGAAAAGCTACACCTTGTTTTAGGCTCCTAGTTTGTTTCCCTACAAAGACAGTAATTTGAATAATCTTCAATTTACTCTGAACATACTGAGATCAGTAAGCACTCCAGCCTGTGTAAGGTGAGCGGTGGAAGCATACTGCAAAGATCAAAACCTTCCTTTTTCAAAGGTAGTGGGATGCTAGCGTGTTGTCTCATGGAACTGCAGCCTCCAGCTCAAACAGATTGTTTACTTCTACACTTGAACAAAAACACTTGTTTCAATGCTCTGGTTTTGACTTCCTTGAAGATAAGGAGGCAGCCTGCCCTGCCTTCTTACTGTGATTGAAAACAGAATGATTTCTCCGTTAGTGAAGCTGTTAAAGACATCCCACTCAAAATATGGATTACAGTTTCTTTGTTCTGACCAATAGGGCCTTTGGTCCCCATACTAGTTTGGAAAAGTCAGGGACCTATCTGGGTAATACAAATATGCTCTGTAGAACATTTTACATGTGCCTTGGGAATCTCAGTGCCCTCGTATGCTCTGCTGCTCTCACTGCCAGTTGTTTTGTTATCCTCCTTAGAAGAACTGTGGGCACTTCATTCCCCCTACTTCATGCCCCCTCCCCAAACTGTGCTCCCCAGTGGCAGAGTCTCTGCATTCTACTGTCCTCCCTATGCCTTGCCTATCTCCAATTCTTCCAAAGATCCGCTAACAACAATGAAAGTTTAGTTTGCTGCCTCTTCGAAAAGCAGAGATTGTGTTAACTCTTCTCTCTGTATTTTTCCGTTCTGATCTTTAGAGCAATTTCTCAGTACTGCCTACAGCATTTCCTGACAGCATGGTACAGCCTACAGCATTTAAATACTTATTTTCAATCTCAGAAATGCCATCCTCAGCCTTTTAAATGCTGCTTTGGTTTTAGTTCCTTCCCTCTTTTCGTGTATTCATTGACTCACTCTAGGCTTAAGTATGTCCTCGACTCCATCCAAAAAGTGAGGTTAATATCAGTGTTCAGCACTTCTAAAACTACTTTTAAACCTGACAAGCAGCAGAAAGCAGCAGTCTACAGTTCACAAGTATTATACAAATGCACAGGAAAATCTTACCAGGAACAATCTCTCCTAACAGCCGAGCTCACATTTTAGGAAAGAGTTAAAAGAATTTACATCATATAACTGCTGATCTGAAAACCAGTCTGATGCCAAGACTACAGGAACAACCAGCCTTATGTAACCCATTTTAATATTGCAGCTGGATAGGAAATGGGAACATTCCAGTCTAGTCAGGAGGTTCACTACAGACCTTCTTGATTAACAAAGGAAAACTAGGTATGTTAAGGTACAGTTTCTGCAAGATTTCAAGCAAGGACAAAGGTAAATTTCAGGAGCCGAGAAATTTACCAGTTGTCTCTTTAGGTACACTACAGGAGTCTGCCCTTGGAATGCTATTTGCTCAATTACAGTAACTGCTATCATTTCCTCTTCAGCAGTTCACACTATGCCCACCTGCAATGGCATCTGGCCATTTTTCACTCTGTGATGACTCATGCAAGTCACCGTTCTCCATAATCCCCCGCCCTCTACAAACACATACAATGACTCCCCCTCACCAATACACCTGGTCTTTCTGCATTCTAGTGCTGGATTTGAGAGGACAGGCTTATCCACACAGAATTTAAGTTCTTCAACAAGTAAAACAGAACTATTCTTGTCTGACAGGTCAATCCAAGTGTGAAGTAAAAGGATTTGGTGTAATCAGTTCTCACAGTGTAATGTGATACGTACTACTCAGCCCATATATAGCTCAGCAGATTGACTATAAAGGCTGTTTGGAGAACTGCTGTGCCCATTTTTCAAATCCAAAACTATAGTAAGGTACTGAAGAACAGAAAACTAAAATCACTAAAAAATTCTTAAGTTATAAATTATCCACTTCTTTCATCCTGCCATTGCCTTGTCCAAATATTTTATGAGTTGTCGTTTACATTAGAAAAAAGTACAAAAGGGGAGTGTGTTCAGTAGCAGTTACATAGTCCTGAACTTACTCACAGAAAGCAATAATTGGGACAGAAAGTTTAAGGAGGATTACCCGCTGCTTCCCCCCAGCTCACAATGTCAACTGTTTTGCCATGCAGATGTTATTTAGTAACAAAGCATAAAGACAAAGACTGCCAGAGACTACTTCCAGCCTCCCCCAAAGCATCTACACCTTTTCCAGGCTATTAATGAAAGCTTGCCAGGAAACAGTGACATAAATGGCTAAGGCATCCCTGCTTTTAATTAGCCGCGTATCACAGGCGGACAGGGGTGTAGACAGTGCTTGAAACACTGAAAAGTAGGTAAATGTTTGCCTACAATTACACAGGATTGACAAGGTTTGAATCAGGCAATTCAGGAGGTTTCTTTCCTGCCCACAGAAGCAAAGCAGTTGAAGGGGTATCTGGCCAAGTCCTGAAATTAAGAGAGATGCATGGGGCATTGTAAGCAGTATCATTTGACACAGCCTTCTCCCCAGCACTCTTCTGCTTTGGCTATATTTAGTAAATGGAAACTTACATGAAGGACTCCCAGAAAAAAAAAAGACCCTTTAACAGAACTAGTACTTCCAGTTAGAAGCAACGGGGCTGGAAGACATGGAAAATTCTTCCAGGCACCAGACAAGGAGAGCCAAGAGTTATAAAAATATTACTTACTATACATTAGGGTTGTCCCAGCAACACAAAACCAACCACAACATTGTGAAGAGTGGAAGAAAAAAGCAGCACTAAAATTTTACAATGATAGCCTTTGTTCCATAGCACTGCTTCAACGTCAGTTGACATTACTTCCATTGCAATAGACTACGGCTGATAGATCATATCCTCAGATAACAGAGGACAGCACATCACTGCTTCTTTCTTTTGGAGGCATATTGTAGCATGCAGCTCAGAACTTTAGGTCTGCAATGATCCTTTTCTGTATTTCCATAAAAAGGGGGCTTCAATTCAACCAAAATAAAGACTTCTCTAAATTGCTTTCCTTTTCACTCCTGTCTCCTTACAGCACATGAACTAGAGGACATCTTTTCCTGGCCCTTGAACTGCAGAGGTATCTGCTGTGCACCAGGGCTTATTGCTGGATTTACATAGCCGCATGTGTTCTCATGTGAAGTGCAGGTATTCCTTGGCATTCTTGACCCAACCCATGAGGGCTTGGCTACGCAGCACTTTCCAGGCTTCTTGATAATTTAATGCCGCTTCCTTGTAGTCCCAGTAGGTTTCTAGAGTCTTCATCCTGACAGGAAATGCACAATGAAAATGTTTCTATTATCCTATTGGATGTAATGTCACAAAATGAAAAAAAGCAATCAAATATCTAAGAACATGACAACACCCTAATGAGCTCTTTCATGCTACTAAGTGACATTCTCTTGTGCTTCTAGGGGGACTTGGAGAGGCCCAGGTCATGAAACTAGTATCTAGCCATTGTCAGCAGTCCTACAAGAGGAAGCAAAACAACCTCTACCATATTTCATGCACGCTCTCCTCCGGCAATAGAAGTGTCAGTGTTTGACTGTGTGACAATAGGTTACAGAAAACTTCCATGCTAGCAAAAAAATGTTGAAGCTAAGCAGAAAAGGTGGCTAGAGACAGGTGCTTTGAATTCAGTAGAAGTAGCCTTGTTTTCCTAGAAGGATAGTTACGATTGCTGGCTGGAAGGGAAGGGGACGAGGATGAACAGGATGTTTTTTCTTTTCCAACCCAAAATAATGGGGAAAAGTAAGACAAAGGAGAAAATATTCTTTTATCTTCTCCCTAAACCAAGAGAGACTCAGCAGTTTTGGTGCTCTGTTCACCTTCCTCACGTAGCACCTGCTCCTCACAATCTCAGCAGAACCATGGGTCACTCCGTGGAGCGCATTATACCATTGATTTTCAAAATAGCAAAATTCAGGTCTAGATTATCTGAACACAACTGCCTCTAAGACAATTTCATCAAGACTTTTTTCCTTTCCTTGCATTCCTTTCCCAGCCTCTTTCATCTCCCTTTGCCAAACAGTCTGTCAGCCACATGTGGCACATAATGTTTATACATTCAACCCAATATGAAGGGAAAATCATAGGCAACATGACCTTCGTCAAGAAAGAGGGAGAGCCAAACTACCACAGGAACCTTCGTCTTAAAAGTCAGAGAACCATTGCATTAACTTCCAGAACAGGCTTTCATGATCAAAGGCAATATTGATCACCACTACCATCACCCTCCAAAAAAATAAACCCCAACAACCCCCCAAAAACCGTAAGAGCAGACCATCAGAAGCTATATTTCAGGCATTCAGCATTCTGCTATAAATGTATTTCTACAACACTGCTACATGCATAGCAAGCCATGAGGCATTATCTATCCTGCAGACCTTAGGTTCAGAAAGTGCAAGAGCAGAGAACCTGTCTATGCCATTGTTACATGAGAAACGTATACTCTTTTACAAACCTGCACTCACACCTGTGTGACCTGCGCTCTTGTCACAGCTCATCCATTTTTCTTCCTTTACCTCTTTCACATTAATCGAACTCTGTGATTAACCGTGATTAAACTCTGTGACTAACCTCCGAGCTTCTCTGGAAAGTTCCACAGAAGGGCTCACTGCAACTCTCCTCCACCTGGCCAGTGGAACAGTCACAGAACCCCATTAATAGTGGATCATGGTTTAGGAGCATCGCTGAACAGGCAAAAGACCAGCAACTATCTGCATAAACAGCATTCAGGAAACACTACAGGTCCAAGAAGGGCTGTGGTCAACCCACCATGACCAACTCCAAATCCCTAGCATAAGCAAGCTGGTCCTCTCCCAGGTACTCCAACATGTACCTCAGACAGGATACAAGCCACCTGCACCTTCTCCTCCACCTCAAAACCATTGTCTGGGGAGCAATATGCATGCTTACGCTCAAGGTTAATGACCGAATCATTCTTTGGGAAGAAATTCTCTTACGCTAGCTTGCTTCTTGCACTTAAAGTACATCTGACATACTTGTTTAAGACTGTGACCCTTCCTGTTTTCACTATAAAATGCATCTTATCACTTATATTTGTCCTTTATCATAGAAAAGCTAATATCAGATGCTGTTCACATCTTCAAAACACAGCTACTTGTACTTTGAGGTCACATTTAGGATGGTCAAAGATCAAAAAAGAATTCTACAACACAGATTTTTGGACTGGCTCAATCTTGTTAAAGGTGAAACAGCTGTTTTCCTTGCATTTGCTGTGGATGCACATATGTAGATATAGATAGACAGATAGATAGAATCCACCTGCCACTAAGCCAAGAGAAAGACTCCAATGCCTAACTGTTCTTCATTTCTTCCTTGCTAAATGTTGCTCTTTCTTCTGAACCTGCTGGCAAATCAATGGCTCTTCAACTCATATCCATCACTCTGATTCACTTTAACTAAAACACATACGGGATTTTTCTAACCTAAATTATTCCAACAGACCTTTGTTTGGAAACTGTTACAGTAGACAGTAAGGGAAAACACAGCTATCACAAAAGCAGATAGACAGTAAGGAGCAGCTCAGTATTTTCCGCTCCACTGTAGCAGCTACAAGAGCACATACGACCACAGCCTCTTGGAGTATCATTCTCCAAGCAGACAACGTCACTACAGGATTTAACAGTGGATGCAACAGAAAGCTACGTTTTAATCAGTTTCCTCAAAGAGCTGCCAAAATCAAACATCTATTTAATTCACCTTCAACTTCTGCATTAGGCTTCTAAGGAATTTTCAATATATATACAGGAAAAATACTTTCAAATTCAAAGCACATTACATCTGCCTAAAAACCTCACATGATTTGACTGTATCTCAGTTTTGGCTGGGCCATTAAGGCTCTGAGCATTATTAATGAAGAACCTGTGACATTTTTTTGGCAGAAGTGAACACTACTTTGCTGCCCCAGGCAAAGTCCAGTACAATCGTACGATCTCCAGCCTATCCAGGTCTGCCTGACTACATTCCTTTTATGTTTCCCTTTACTGTTTCAATCTTGCCCCTACACTACTGTGTAAGAGAGAGACAGAGCAGTTCGGGTGGCTGTGTGCCAGAGACATGAGAGGTGATCCACAGATTTCATTCTGAAAGGTACCACGCTTTTGGAAAAAGCCTTACACAAATCACCAGTATGCTTGAACACATTTGTGTGCTCAGCCACGTGCCAAGCTGAGCAGAAATGGGCTCACAAGCAAGGCAGCCTACAAAGAAATGCAACACACCACTGCAACACTTCCTCCTCAGCAGCAAACCTTACCTTTAACCCCATATTCAAACATTTACATTCAACCCATAACACACTTTTGACATTACAGACATACTGCACATGAAAAACGTTGACATAAGCACAGGGCATCAACCAAAACATTCCTCTTATACAAAAATTAATGAACCGCATCTACAAGGGCAAAAGCTCACAGATCTTCAATATATAAAAATCTGTTATGAATCCATAATGATAGGGGGCCAGAAAACCATACTTGGCCTGATTATATTAGTATCTTCTTCAGTGCTTCAGATAAAATGCAGTCATTGCAGGCAAACTTTGTAACTGACACCAATTGTTAAGATGATCCAGAAGAATGTCACAGAGCAAGCTAACTCAACAAATGAGTTCCACTCAAATCCAAATTTTAACATTAAGGTAAGGTTTTGCAGCATTTAGAAGATTGTTACTGCATTGCTGTGTCTACCTTGGGAGACCAGTTTTTCAAAACGTTATTGAAAAATTGGAAAATTAGCTTTGTGGCTTTTTAGAATGTCATCTGAGATGTGGAAAAAAAAAAAAAAGAATCACACAAAGGAAAAGATGTAGAAGCTCAATACAGTAAACAATTAAAAAAACCCGATCCAGTCTTGAGATAATATAATTATGATAGATAAGTATTTCCATGGGGCAGAAAATACTACTTAATAAAAGGCTCTTCAATCTGGTGAAGACCTAACAAGCATTTGTGATGTGCAGTATAGAAACGATTTTCTTAGATCGGAGGACCTAACTGTCCCGCAGGCCTCTGTGCAGTGGTAGGACCATCACAGGAATTGTTTCGTGTATAAACTTTAAAAAGAAAATTGAAAAGGGACCAGAAAATTGCAACAAAGTTCTTGCCAAATGTGGTTGGTTTTTTTGTAATTGGAGAAAAGCAGTAACAGTGAAAGTGCACCCCTCCCGTGACAGTTAACTTTCATTAGGCTGACACTTCCCTACAATCCTCCTCAGTCACTCCAGCAGAAAATATTCAGTGGTCACCTGGTGGAATCCTTTTGTTTTTCACAAATGAACACTGGCAAAAAAATCTTAAACATGAAGCCCACGCAAAGGTTCTATACTTCAGTCTAGATATTTAAATCTTAAAACCATCTGAAAGTCCTTGCACTTCAACAACACACTCTCTCCAATTAGGTGTCACTGGAACTGTCCATACTGCAGACTGAATGTGAAGGAGGAAGAAAGCACAATCTTAATTGTGATGGCCCCTGACTACAATTTAAGAGAAAAGAAGATCAGTCATTCATTTAACAAGCCCAGCAAGAAACTCAGGGCAGGTTTATGTTACAAAATCTCCCTTAGATTCAGGCAAAGGGTTGCACAGCCAGCCACACCTTGCACAAACAGCAATTCCTGGTGACTCTGTATGGTGGATGCCATCGTATGACAAAAGAAGGGTTTCACTTCCACAGGTGACGAACAAGGCATGTTTTTTTCCTACCAGCAGGGAAAAAAAACAACAATGCAATAAACCTCCTTTGCCATATTAACACCAAGTGATCTGCAAACAACACCACTGCAGAGGTTTTTACACAACAATTCAGATTAGCAATGGCACAACAGTGCGTCATCATTCCTTTGACAGTGAGCATGGAAAACGTGAAAAAAAAACAAAAGATGGATTTATGCGCAAGTAATTTCAAAACACTAACACAAAACAACGTGTGAGAGGGAGTCAACAGAAGAGAATCAAGCATGGCAGGTGGAGGTTAAGAGGTTATAAAGAAACAAATAACATTTGAGATAGTCTAGCTAGAGAGATGAGTGAGAATTTAAGGCACAGAAGACAGAGATCATAGAAATTACTAGAAATGAAGAAAGGAAGTGGCACAGCACAACACAGCACTGTCTGGTTCATGGTGAAGAAGTAGCCAATGCAAGCCAAAAACCACCTCCTTCTCACAGTCTCAGCTGAAAGCAAATAAGCTAAAGCCTGAAAAAAACAACTGCTGAATGTTACGTTTAGCATCTTTGCTGAGCTACACCACTACAAATTCCTAAACTTGCCTTTTGGGAGAGCCAGCAAAGTTCTGTCCCCAGTAGGCCCTCTACCTGTTCCAATTTAACAGAGTCCACACTGGAGAGAAGTGAAGAATGAAAAAGAAAGGAAGGCACAAAATCAGGAGAAGCAGCTTTAGACACAGGAAAGAAGAAAACAAAAGAACATCAGAATCGGTATACTAGTTCCATGTAAAGCTTTAACTGCCCCCATATCCTAGGTCTGACAGTTGACAACAGTAGATGAAGGAAGGGTTAAGTAAAGAACAATCCTCGTTCTAATATACCCTACAACTACCAAGACAAGCTGTGCAGCAAATCTGAAAGGACTACAGAGTAAGATTCCCTTGATAGAGCAGAAAGGATGGGAGATGAGACCAAAAATTGGACTGGAAGAAGTAGGGCAGGAACCTATGGGCAACGTGAGAAAATGAAACTGGGTGACAGTATAGCACTAGAGCCAGCCATTTGTGGGAGGAGATAACAAGATACATTTGAACGGAAAGAAATTACAAAACTGGGTAAAAGTTAAATATACAGGAGTTTAGAGGAAACAATTGGAGAGTGTGGGATTTCTTATCTGAAGTCCACTCAAATTCCAACTACGGGGAAGAAAGGAAGAAAAAGGAAGAAAACATATCAGAATATTGTGTAGAAAGAGAAAGGGAAGAACAAGGCAACAGCAGTACAAAGACATTTTTATTTTGCCTTTTAAGTGAAGAGTAGGAAAAACAAAGACTTCAAAAGCAAAGCAACTGGACAAGCTGAGCTAGCACGTCTATTGTATAAATAGAGTTTGTGCAGCATAAAAATGATGCCACATCTGCAAATCAGCTGAACTTTGTCGGGAGAAGCCCAGACAGAAAAATGGTAGAGGACAAAAAAGTCAAAGGAAATTACAAAGCCACTGGAGTCTAGAAAAGCCCTGAGGTGAAGTGAATTTATGTAAGCAGCACATGATCAGCACAATGAGTCACCTACCCAACAATGCACCAGCTCACACTCTATTCTGAGGAACTTACGGTGGCTAAACAAGTGAGGACAAACTCCCACCCAAAAGAGGGTATAATTTTATATTTAGAACAGCATTAAGGAGAAAGTGTATCTCTACTTATAGAATCAGTTGAAACCATTTCAGCAATAGCATGGCTCACGTTGACATCAGAACTTTAAAATAGTTATGAGACACTTCTGTAGACACAGAAGGTAACTGCAGTCTTTCATTCACAGAACTCAAAAAGCACAAAAGATCCAATAATTAAAGATCCAGGGTGCACTTACTTTGGCTAAGTTCATCTCATCTAATGTCTTGATACCATGAAAGGCAGAAATGGCCTATCTCCTCTCCTTCGAGCCACACATACCTCCTATTTCCTTTGCATGGGTTTTATTATCTGTATTAGCTTTCCAGGAGCCAATTCAGCTCATTAGTTCAACAGGAAACACAGAAGACAAGGAAATTGTTTTCTGCCCTGTTAGCTAGTTGAACTGGCTCACCATGAGGTTGGAGAAGTGTTAGTGATACAAGTGATAAAACAGGAATCTACAGCCAGTAGCAGCAGAGACTGCTGCAGGACCATCCCCATCACCAGCTACAAGCAGGTAAACTGGCTCAACAGGTGGTATAATTGAATCCCAGAGCTGGTGAAATCATACCTGGAAATAAGTCTAAAACCAAGGCAATGGATTTGGAACCTTCTGCATCTCTCAGAATCTCTAAGCCAAAGTGAGACAGAAATTTCTGTATATATGAAATTATGCCCTGCTCTGCGGAAGCTATTCGGGTTGGAATACCACCAAATATGTAATGCACGTAATTCAATGCCAGACCAGATGATTACCGCATGAAACTCCAGTCTGATAGAGCAAACTTGTTTCTAATAATGTAAAAGAAATCTCCAAGTATGGCTTCCTCAGACAAAAGCTTCTTTCTGTTTTTTTTCCAGAAAGTCTCCATCTATGTAATATATGCTTTGCAGAAACAGCTCTATGCACTCACCTTACTAGCTCTTACTCCATCATACACTTAGATGAAAAGAAAAAAAAAAAGCCTGAACTTTTCTTAAAAAAAAAAAAAAGTCTTTTTTTTTTTTTTTACTGTAACTCTTCTTTCTCATGAAACAAATAAGTGGCATTTGATAGAATTACTACACAACACAACCAGATGTCAATAACGCCATGGCAATTCTGGGATGGGGGCTTGAAAGCCACCAGAAGTACAGTGCTGCAGGCAGCTGATCTAACGGCTTACATTTTCAAAAAAGATACTACTTCCTCCTCTCATCTCCCTCTCCACTCCGCCTTCCCCAGCTGTCCACTGCCACTTTCAGACAAGACCACTTTAATTCAGGAAAAATACCCAAAATGTAGAGTTTTCTGCCAAGACAGCAAGTTGAAGAGGCTTACAGCAGTGTCCAACAGACACCAGATCTAGCGCGAGAGAAGGACAAGGCACCAACGATCAAGAACAGAGGTTACCCTTTTGAGAAGTAGTGAGCCTTCAGAAGAGATCAGCTGCCCCAAATTCTTAGCTTAACTCCAAACAAACAAACCACTTGCAATTTCTTATGTCTCTCATTAACACATGCGATGCAGTAGCTATTTCTCCAAGGAGGTGATTAAAAAGGCCAAAAAGAAAGTTCTCCTAACCCATCAAGCATGTGCCATATTTTTCAAGTATCAAATTTTAACAATGAACTTATCTAAAGTGAGGTCCACGAGCAGATTATGGTATCATCACAGTATTCTTGAGTTTCATTAAGATAAATTCACTCTTCTAAATATAACAAAAATGTCTTTACCGGAGAGTGTCTGGTAGATCCTCTTGTGAAATACTTGTCACCAGCTTTTGGAATGTATGGAAGAGTTCCACTTTACAGATCTTGGATCTGATGAAACAAAAAAAACAAAAAAACCCCAGAAATTCTGATGGAAAATAGAAATCAGAAATGCACTTCCTCCTACAGCTTATAGTACATCCCAGCTGAACATTTTTGATAAAAAAAAAATTACATTCACTTCTCAAGCAGTGTAAAAAGTTCTCCACAATTTAACTTTTCCTACTCCACCCAAGCTGCCCACCTGCCTTTTCCCTTCATTTTACATGTTATGTTGACAAAGGGCTGCATTGCCCCCATTGTCCCAGCCAGCACTCCGTCAGTTTGCAGAGAGAACATTTTAATATCCCCACATTGTCATCTGTATGAGACTGCACCATCATCAGCTCACAACTACAGCAAGGTTGAGCCAGAAGGACTAGTCCCAGAACTGACCATACAAGCACAGAAGGACTCCAAAGGCTTGTTCAAACTGGCAAACTTTGTATTATCCATAACAAATAAAAGAACCAGCAGAAATATCTGGAACAATGCTGTCCTTTTCACAATGGCGTCGAGGACACATTCAGCAACAGCTGCAGGGCAATTCATACGAAGAGGCTCATCAAAAAATAAAGTGAGTCAAACTTTGAAAGGTCTTTTGAAGATAGCATATGCATCTCTGTCAGCTTTAAGCCCTTCTCTTCCTCCAAAGAGAATGCAACCAGAAGAGCTGTTTATAAAGCATGGATTGGTTTTGAAAGCCCCAGCTGTTTTCTCTATTTGATTAAATTCTCTTTATACACTTGTCTTCACAATGATTGATTCAGTTCTCCAATGTGTGCAACCTGATTCTCAAGCATTGAAAAGAAACACCAACCAAAAAAACCTTTCTATTTTTCTAGCATGTTCTTTAAGAACCCCAAAATTGGCATGCAAAGATGCTCTAAAATTTCATCTTCATGTTAATCTGTCAAAGGTTCATCTTCTAAGTTTTGGTGGTTTAGTTAACTGTTAACAAAAGCACTTATCAGACATCTACCTACAAATTCCTTTTAGTCAGTCAGCTTTACCTTCCTTGATATTTAATGTTATCTAGCATATTGGGGGCGGGGAACCCCAAACATCCCCCACCAATCACCCTGAGATTCCCTGAGGGAAAAAAAAAAAAGGGTAGACATACAAGTCTTGTTTATTATTAAACAGCCCCCCCCCCAAGGCTTTAAATTCCTTATAATAAAAGTTCCTTTTGTGACCATTTACCACAAAAATGTAAACAGTTTACTTATTCCTTGACATTGTTTTTAATCCTGATTTCCTAAGGAAACAAGACCTTTGCAATCACACAGTCTTGTAGGCCCTCTTTAATAACTTCTGAATGTTTTAGTGAATTTCAAGCACATGTAAAAAAGAGAGGAGGATCTCTCAACAATAGTTAAGATCCTACAGTTCTGTGCGAACTGGCAGCTAGGAGATGGCTCTTAAGTTTTAGAGCTGATACACAAATGCTATGTAACAAATTTAAGCCTAGAGGAAAAAGGGGTTGGTTTGTTTGATCTCTTACATGCCTTCTGGAATACATTACACACCACACATTGAATACCAATATTCCACAGTGCACATAAAGCCTGTCTCAAGACACACTAAGTCACCCAGGTCACCTGTGCTAACAATACCCCAGACACCAGTAGTGGTCACAAACCACGAAGTTCCTGGTCCTCCTCCTTCCAGGGGAAATTTGGAAATACTAGGGTATACCAGGATAAACATCAGTCAAGTCAGGCCTAACTTTGAGAAGCTCAGAATGTGCAACTTGCAGACACATGAATGAATTCTCCACAAGAACTGTCTAAGCTCTACTTATCATTTTATTCGCTACTGTCAGGATTATCTTCTTTCTCCCAGAAAGCCTGGGAAAAATGAACAATATGACCATTGATAAATTGGTAGTATAAGCAGCCAACAACCAAAACACGACCTCAGCCCTCAAGCTGAACTTGCACAGACCAATAATTTGGGTCACCTCACCTAAACTGGGGAAGGTGTAGAGAGTTGGAGAAATGTTTCTGCAAATGTTTACAAGTAATTCCTGCGAACCACAAGAAAAATATGTAACTGTTTCTTTAAAGATTACTAGTTGATAGAAGATTATGTTTTTAAAGAGCACAGCCTCAAGACAACTGGAAAGGTGACGTGTTTTGTGTTAGGAATCTGTTGCAAGCATTTCATAACATTTTCAAACTTTAAGGCAGAAAGTCACATTTCAAAGCAACACTTTTAACAATCATACATCCAAGTCAGCTGGCCTGACTTTTACAGAAAAAGAAATCTGTAAAAAGAGAACCTGCAACACAAAGATTTCCTTCACGGTCATCAACCCAAAAGATACAAAGCAAAAATTCTGCTACCTTCACCAATAAATAAGCCACCTTTTAATAAAAATTGATCATTGTCCCCTACCACCATTATCTACAATGCTCTCTTTAATCAAGAGTGACAAAGAAGAAATAGGAAAAACTTGTTAGCCCTCATTCAACTTTTGTCATTCCAACTCCCTTTCTCTCCCCTAACACAGTGACCCTTCCTTTTCCCCTGCTCCCTACCCTTCCCTCCTTTTTTCCCCCACTACCTAGATTTCTTTCTGCCCTGACAATGCACTACACACCACGTGAGCTGACACAAATAAGATATATGCAGCCAGATATCACAACATTCTCACACCTGCTCTGATGGCTCCCAATCCCCTTCTTTGTTGTTCCCTGCCGGAAGCCATCTGAGGTAACATCCAGAGGTTGCTCAGGGACTGCACTCCAACTGATAGCTGTAGAAGAAAGGATTATGAACAGAGCAGAACTTAACAGTTCCTTTCATTCTGTCTGTTCACATGATACTATGCTGCTTCCCAAAATAATTCAAACTAGAAAGAGGACCATGGTTGTCTAGGGCCAGGATTCCAGTACCTAAAAGAACAGGTAAATTCTGTTTAATAAAATACATATATATACACACACACACAGAGCTTTCATCTTGATCAGATCCTTCAAGAATCCATGCCTCTAAATATTTGGCCTCCAGCTTTGTAATTTTCCCCTTTTTAACGGGATTCTACTTTCTTTTGCGCATATTGTCTGGATAAAGAGTGAAGATATTTCCAAGTCAAACGGCTCATTTTCAGGCTATGAAATACTCTCTCAAGCTACCTGCACCAGTCACTCTATGTTTTCTTTATTAATTTATTATGTATTGTATACTGTAAATAGTTCTCTCTATGTTTGATAACTGGCATACATCAAATTTCTCTACACTTTACTTAAAAAATGTTATTAGCTAGCAGTCAAATAAAATAATTTGTTGGAAGAGGTAGCAAGTACCAACAACCTTATCCTTTACCCCCATTCTGGTAACCTTATTACTATCTTAGACTGCAAACTTCTTAATGCTGAAATTCTGCATGCCATACCTTACAGATTTACAAATAACCGTCAAAGCATCAGTAGCATGGTAACAGAAACAAAACTGATTGACATACCCAATCTGTCCCTCCATAGACTAACAACAGTACCTTTAAATTCTACTTCCTTGAGACAATTTTTGTTCTCTAAGTTCTCCCATTTCTCTGTGTACCTAACAAACAAAACAGTTGCACATACATTAACTCTAAAGACAATTTTCACAGCGTCTGTCCTCCGTGATACCATCTTGCCGTTCAAGATGCTCAAAACCTTCATATTATGAAGCATATTATGGAGGCTGGTTATGTTAATCACACCTATATTATGATTTAACTGTATGCTGCAATTGTCGTACTCTGCTAAGTGTAAATTGTACTTGCATTGTGATTTAGGTATAATCCTGTATCGCTATAATAATTACAATCCTGTGTAATGTCAAATAACATTAAATACGCACAACTCGTATTAAACATTACACCTTCCATGTATGGAGTATCTAAAACCACCTGGTCAGAGGATATCAGATTCTGGTAAGCAGATAAAAATTTACTTAACAATGAAAAAGTTTTTTATTCTTTCATTTCTTCACAGTTATTGCAAACTTCGAAATATTAAATGGAACACATTTTTCTTTTTAAAAATAGCAGCTGAAATGTTCCTATTAAGCATATTTCAATACTCAGTGTAACAGCCCTGAACTTAGAGTTTATTCTATTTTCACCCCTTCAAGAAAAAAATCAACCTGGCATAATTCATATATGCAAAGAAGTGTGATAAAGCATCATTCATCTTTATTTAACAGAATTACTTGAGTAACTGTACAGAAAGAAAAGCATACACAGGAATTTAGTCACAGTTGGCTTCAGATCTTTTTTGTTAAGTGAACTGGCACCATTTTTTAATGATGGATTTTGTTTCCTATCTCACAGAATCAAAATCTTTTCCTTCCTGGCACCTGTAAATAACTCCAATTTAATGAATCTGAATTCCATTAAGGAACCCTTTGTTTCCATTCAATTTTATCATCAGCTCTATTGTAACAGAATAACTTCCAGTTCCAGTTAAGCCAGAAAAGTATACAGCGGCAGAAGGTAGGCATGTCTAAGTTTAAAGAAACTGCTTAACCATACACATACAGTGGCAGTTCCACTGGCTTTTTTACCCAAATGAGACCATGTTGCTAAATCGTAACGTGACTTGCATATTCATTCATCGCCATGACAAAAAATGCAACGTCCAAAACCTCTATCAATTAAACCTTTACACTGTACTACTCTGTATTCTTTCTACGTTCACAGATTTCTGGAGCAATTACAAGCATAACTCAGCGTGGCAAGTATTCTGCTCATTACCAAGCAGAATGCAAAACTAACCAAAACAAGAAGTCTTTTGATATTTTTCTTTTCTTACTGCCCTCAGAACTTTTGCTTTCAATGGTTATTTTCTGTCTTTGTTTAGATTAGAAATTCTTAACGGCATCAACCAAGTGCTTATTCAGTCTGAAAACTCCCTACAGGGAACGAGAGGCTGAGCTGAATATTATTAATTATTAACAATTAAGTTCTGGCCTGAAATCAATTTAATGCTGTAAGTCACACTTTGCCTCTAGCACTGGCAATGAATGATGTTCCACTTTAGGAAATCACTACACCCACCTAATTTCTATTTGGACTTTTGCACACAGTTACGCAACTAGCCCAAGTTAACTCACCTGCACTACAAGGAACAAGTTTTGTTTTGCTGTTAGTTTTAACTTCCTGAATTGCCTGACGGCTATGTTCAAATCGCAGATCTGACTGCAGCAGCTTAACCTCCTGAGTGAGAAAACCATCTGGTAAAAATGAGATGTGCTGACACCTAAAGTAAACACAGAAAAATGCAAGTGATTTTAGGTCCGGTCTTCCCAAACAGACCGATTTTGTGCAATTTCCCTTCATAATCTAAAATGTGTTATTTTTATGTTAGAACTGAATTGAATATGAGTTATAAAAGAGAGACAAGGAGGTTTGGGGACAATTTTCCCTTCAAAAAAATATTAGTTAAAAAAAACAAAGCCGCACAGTTTAAGACCTTGTCCATCCTAGAAAAACTACAATGAACTGATTTTAAAAGAGGTCTAGTTAAAAGCTAATATAATTGATGGAGACCAAGTATACAGGATAAAAGCTGCAATATACTTCTATTATACTTCTGCAATCACAATGAAAAATAATAATCATCAAGTATTTACACAGTCAACCGTATTACATTAAAAACTGTTTTATGAACCTAAAGGTTCATAATCAGAGACTAGAAAGATGCAAAATATACTCAGAGTTCCATGTATAATCTCACCTTTGTTACTTTAAATTACCCTTACACACTGAATGGGATTAGGACCATATGCGAAGGAAAAAATGGCATGTGTTTAATAATCATAATATTTACATAGAACAGGAATGAAGTGGTGGAATAGACCAATGAGAGATATTAGCTTGCACACAAGTGTGCAGTGTCCCAGAAGCATGAAGTTTTGCTCAAAAAGCAACAAACTGACAATTAACACTAAAAGAAACAAGCACTGACATGAAATCATGACTTTCCAATCTGGTTGCCAAATAGCACCCATCTTTCTAAACGTAAATGTACTCCACCACTTCACAGCAATTTCTGCATTAGATCTAGAACTCAGTTTCCATGGGCTGCAGAGCAGACCTGAAGGCACATGATACAGTCAAAACTTTAGAATAGCAGTTTTCGAAAACCTCTACTCAGAACAGACTGACAATACAATGTTGAAGTTTCACAAAGGATGGACTTAGATGCATATGCAATAACCCAAATATTAACCTCCTGGAAAATTTTAAGTTGGGATCCAAGTTTACAAAGACAGCAATTCCTTTCAAAGCAAGTTTAAAATACTGTATCTTTTACTTGCTGGAAAGTATGTCTGAAAGCAGGGTCTAAAAATCAGTGAAAACTTCAGAAGAACCAAGTTAATTTAAAGGCTAGGTTATAAAAAGGTTTGTAAGGACAACCAGAAAGACATCCCTTCCACAGTGCAGAAGTCTACGTATGCATTCATTTGGAGTCATTTCAGTCAGACTGCCTTTAGGATGGATGGATTTGGAGGCTTTTTAATTTAATTTTAGGAATGGTCCTGCAAGAAATAGAAGCTGCTTCTGCTCACCAACACAATTCTATAAAAGGGAACTTACAAATATTCAGAATGACTTTGTGGAGTATGGGTAACTGCATAAATTAAAACTTTTCTTGACCCTGCTTGAGGAAATAAAGTCAGGAAGAGGGCAAGAAAAGTTCAGCTTCACTATGCTAAAACACTTGACTACACTGAGTTCGTATCCTTCCAGCTGCTTTTTCTGCTGGAAGGCTTCTAGAAAACTCAGGTGGGTAACAGCTTCTCACTGCTCAGTGAAGGGACAACGAAGGGGATTCTGAACTAATGGACATTCTTTTGTGAATCTTCAAGTCTGATCCATCAGTAGTCACCCTTTTGCCATATTACACAGGGCTACTTTCTGATAGTTGTCTGCAGACAACTTTGGTGCAAAGTCCTGGTATTTGCATGACACATTGTCTTCTGTAACTCATTGTCTCCATACACATTATCTGATTTCCAAAGGAGAGCACTTACCTTTCAATAATTGCTCTCTGCATAGCTTCTTGGCTATATGGACACTTCCCCACTATAATTGCTGACAGATACACTGGATACTGCAGGAAATGCATCAGAAGAGCTCCTTGACACCCTAAAACATTCCAGCGAGCCAGCTTATCACTGCAGGACATAGAGCATGTTCTGTCCCCGCGACCTGGCTTCACTCGTAATAATCCCACACAGTGATACCCTACCCCAGGTATTTGGGCATCACCCAGCTCTCCAGGAACGCATTTGGCTCCAGTTCTATAAACATCTACTACCTTTGGTCTCCCTAAGCCAGTCTCTTTATTAGCTGTTTGCATCTCTGCAGAACATTGACAAGTCTTTGGATTTGTGTCGTCTTCTCGTTTCACAGATACTTGCTGAATAGCCAGGTCTTCAGTGATTACGGAAAAATAACCATCATCATCTGTTTTCATTCTCTTGATTAAATGATTACTTGCCATTTTCTCTGATTTCCTTTTATCTTCTGAACCCAAATGATCATAGTTACTTCTACACCTTGCTGATTGTCCAGCTGCATCATCTCCAGTCACTGGCTTAGAAAGGTGGTTCTCTGGCTCACTAATTGGAATAATAGAAGCATCTCCACCTAGAACAAAAGAAGTAACATCAAAATTGGCAAAAAAACTGTGTCTCATGGCTGGAACACATCACATCAGCAATATTACACCTACTACAGCTACTAGCTTTCACATATTTGCACTCAGGAAAATTTAACTAAGAAAACACAATTTTCAAATAACATTGCCCTGTACAATGATTAATCAGACTTCACTGAAATTTAAGCCAATATATGTTTAATTTCAGGTTTTGCATTCTACCTAAGCAATAACCAAAAAAGGAAAACTTAAAAATTATAAAAGCAAAAGGTGTCACAGGCATTTGACAGACTATAAGCAGTGCTGAAGACTCATGGGAAAACTAATCTAACTAAACAATACAAACCTCAAAAGAATAATTAAAGAATAACCTATCAAATGAGGATGGAAATTTTAACCTTTATCACTGAAACAAGCTCAAAACCAAAATTCTGAAGCCCAGTTCAAAGCAAACAATGCCTGACAGGCCTGTGAGAAAAAGGCAGTTGGGAAATTATTCTCGATATTAAATTTGGACATGTAGATTCTATCCTCATATTGCATTAATGAAGAAAACCATCATCGCTTATTCCAGCAATGACATCAAAATCATGAAGATATATGAGCGACTAATTCACTATGCAAAGTACTGATGAGGCATATTTTGAGAGTGCGTAGACTTCTTTGTTCTGGTAACAGACTAGCAGTTGAAGAACATGCTGGTAAGAGTGTGGTAACACCAAGACGTCTGAAAAGCCAGTAGACGAAGAGGTGGCATTCCTACATCTTGCCAACAGATCCTCATCTTTGTGGTGCTGGACTTTTAAAAACACACAAAGAGCATTTTCTGTGACAAAACAAAAAGTTGCATTCCATTCCATAAGATGTTTTTGGTTGGGGGTGGTGGTGGTGATGGTGTTTTGTGGGTGAGGCTTTTTGGGTTGTTTTGGGGGGAGTTTGGTTTTGGTTTGTTGGCTTTCTATGTTGGTTTTTTGTTTTTCCTGTTTTGGTTTGGTGGTTTGGTTTTTGGTTTGGGGTTTTTTTAGGGGGGGGCTTTTGTTTGTTTCGGGGTTTTTCTATGGGGGGAAGTGGTTTGTTTTGATTTTTTAGCAACTGCAGTAAACGTCAATGTTTTTTATTAAAGTTTGAATCCAAGGAGACAACATTTAAAGCAAAGCAATCAGGAGATATGAGAGGATCTCTGACAAGTATGTTAGTTTCTGGAAAAAGAAAATAGTAGCCATTATTTTTTAAATAAAAAGCGAAGGATTCCACTATATAATAAGCAGTATATCGGATTTACTGAGTTCACATCCAGTGGGATAAAATGTCAAATGTATCTGTGGAGGACCAGTCAAGTACATCTTAGGACACATACTGATAACATGAGTTACTGCTTCGCTCTCACTCCAGACCAAAGAGAGACCAAAGAAAGGTAAGGGGCAGAGAAGATTCTACAAGCGGGAGCCATGAAATTGGTTCGCTCCAGCATACTCACATGGGGTATGACTGGAGAAGAAAACAAATACGATATTTGGTTTGAGTTTCCATTTCCCAGTTTCAGTTCCCGGAATAAAGATACTGCATTGCTGATGGGAAACTGCCAGCCCCATCTGATGGAGAAGATACCTGTTAGGCAGAAAGTTTACATGAAACATTTACTTAATTTTTGATGCATGGGAAAACAACAAAAATTAGATGCCTGTTCTTTCCTGATGAAGTCTATGAGGAGCCAGTCAGTCATGCTTGTACAGATAGATGGGATCCAATATATTCCATAAACACAAACACATCACTGGAACATTCATAACAGATCTCAAAGGGTTGGATTCACTGGAGTTAACTATCTCCTGAAATCACATATCTAAGGTCTCCTCCTCCCACTCTGTATTTTTACCAGCACTGCAACTCATCCAATTCTGTGAGAGCCAGCTGAGTGGCATCAAACTGCAAGAAATGTACTCATTTCTGTAGCATTACTATTCTAGCTCAGTTGCTTGGACCAGCTTATGCCATGTGAACAAGAGGACTGGTATGCGGGAAACAGCAAAAAAGCTACCCTTGCTAGTCATCAGACCAGCATTGACATCACATGAAATCAGACCCTACTTCTTCGTACAGAGGCTTTACAAGAATATGAAAGAAACAAACTTCTATGAAAGGGCCTTAACACCACCTGCAAGCGCAAAAATTAGGTCAAACTCCTGCTAACAAAGGGAACAAAAGTGTTGCCTACACAGAAGTAATACTGTCTCTTTCATTACAATTTCATCCCTGAAGCTGCAAAATGTGTCTATTTCAGCTGTAGGTCAAAACCATTTGTATCACAACAAACAACTTCAACTGGCACTGAACAACAGCACATGAACTTCATGCCTCACCTCTGGAAGCTCCTCTTGGCCACAATTTCAGCATGACTGTCATTCAGAATGTCTCCTAAAGCAACAACCAAATGAGAACAATACACATCATTACTGAACAGGAGACAAACAAAGCAAACAGAATTTGACAGTTAACAGTTCTCCAGATTTGTTAGGATTTGAAGGTTTAATATTAGTATTAGGTTATTCCAAGATATTTAACGTTCCAGTTACTACAAAAGGAGGTCAATAGCCTACACAAATGAAGGATAAAAGTCTTCACTCCATAGCAAGTCAGAGACTTGTTTAAATACCATATTTTAACTCTTCTGATACATGAAATCCTTTGAGTTGAATAAACACTAGCTTCCTTCAAAACCTTCCTGATGTTTGTTCTTAATAGTAAATCTTGATATTCTCAGATTAAGCATAACATCCAGAAAATTTCAAGTGTTTGTTAAGCTTTTGGTTGAAGTTTCTTGTTGCACTACATCCTACAATTTAAATTACTTTTCTTGTAAGTAATTTTGGTATTTACCAGGTTTACACATTTCGCCTTCAAACTTCCTGCACCTAATGGCAGTATCTACAGGAACAGATCTGTAGATCAGCTTTTATTTCACGAATAAAAGGCCAGGTGATAAAAGTCCTCTTTAAAAGTTATGAAAGTCTAAAAGTTCTCTAACAGATAACCATTAACATGACCTATCAACCAAGTCAATTTAAAATAAATAAATGTTGTAAGAGGAACATATTTTCTAAACTTAAGATCACAGAAGACAAACAACAGAAAGGAACTAGCTTTACTCTTTTCTAGACAAATTTCTACTTTGACCCTTAATAAGCAGTAGTAAGTAGTACAACAGTTTAATCACAGTTTTCCTAAATCAATCAGAAAAATGTCTGTACTAATACTCTTCTAAGATGGCTAGGTCACAAGAAACATCCACAAAAATTTAAGATACAGAATTTAATTCTTCTCTTTTGCTCCACTAATTCATTTCAATATGAAGGACATCATGCAGAACACGAAACAGCCTAAAACTGATGCATGTAAAACTGTTTGCTCCTATCTTGTTTTACTCCTACTCTGAAGTCTACAGAAGGTAGAAAGCCCCGTACCTAGGTCTTCACACTTCTCCTGCTTATTCACTTTTCAGCATTAATTACTACGGCTTCTCCCCTCTCCTAGGAGAGAAGACAGGTACATTCTGAATAAAAAAAAAAGGATATGCAGAACAAGGAAAGTTCTACAACAAATGGTAAGACATGGTAGCTGTGGGAAGTCATGTATCAATCCCATACATTTATTGTACAAACACTTAAAACTGCCAAGCTACAAGATATATGGTAAGGGAGAAAAAGCCTGGTAATACCTTTCTGGTGTCATCCCTATCCTGAACTCAGCAGTGGTATCTTTTGTATCAGACCACAATAAAACTAGACTGTAATGGGTGACTGTAGCATAATTATTTTGCTTATGTTTTGTTTTGCTTTTAGTTATGAAGTCTTCGAGTATGCAGACTCAGGGCCTAAACTCCACATTCCCACATAGAGAGTTTATTCACCTTTAAGGCAGCAAGTGCAGCAAACTTTTAGGGCAGCCATTCTGGCTACTGAAGCCCCTCTCTTCTTGACAGAGTGAGGTCTGGCTTACAGTTCTGGCTTCAATCCAGAAGTCTGAGCTCAATGCCATGGACATTTTCAGTGATTCTACAACACCAGCAAGAACAAAGGTAGCACAGGTAGTCTGTTCTTGGATTTTACACCATACTTACCAGTTTTTCTCATTTTGTTTTGCCCAATACATTTTGTTCCAGTTCCCATAGCAACAACTTCCTTTGTTACTGAAAAAAAGGAACAATATTAACCGAATGGACTACCACCAGTAGCATTACCCTCATACAGTCATTCTGGCAAGACAACACCCAGAATATTGTGTAAAAGGGAAGGTACAGGGAGGCAGACCATGCGATATTCCAGAAAGGAAACTGTATCAGCTGGGGAACTGAATGTAGTAAGCAGAAGCACCAGCGCTAGGAAAACTCTACGATCCCATAGCAGGACTGCTAACTCAGGCTTGATATGCTAAGCAACACACAGCGGACACTGGCATAGGATTCCTCAAACACATAAGAAAGAAGCATGGGATACAATTTGCATGACAACATGGAAGTGCCACTAAGGGAAAAATTATGGTGAACTAAAACAAACTCACAATGTCGTAATGCACACTGTTAAAGAAGTGCAAACCGAGACCTTTCTAGGATTCTTCCAAATAGTAGCCAACACACTTTTGCAAGGGTTTACATTAGGAATCCAGGTCCTGCCTAGACTTTTGCCACTTACTGAACGGCCAAATGCAGACTTTCACCTTCTTAGCTACAGTCTGGGAAGAACAGCATTTCACTATAGCTATCTCTTCCCAGACAGAAGGTGTACCATCTTTTACAACAACAAAGAGTAAATAACTTGGGTAGAGACAGAAATGGGATAGGAATTGGTGTATGTTCTTTCTAAAAGGTATCTCAAAGAAAAAAAAAAAAGGCATCAAGAACTGCCACCTCCTCTCTCCCTTACCCCCTCCCGCCCCAATCCCCACAACTCATTCTTACCCTGAAGATTCCCTGGACTAGCAAGAACCTCTCTTTGCGTTGCAGACTCCACTTTGACAACAGCTGCCAGTGAAGTCCATTCCCTGTTTGGATCTGGTTTCCCCTGCTTAGGGAGTCTGGTCCTATAATGCAGGTAACATAGCTCAGCAATTTCATCAGCTGACCACATGGCTCCTGAGGCAAGTGCAGGTTCTAAACAGAATTAGATTCCATCACAACACTGATTAACCACCCCCGTCTTTTCAAACCCTACCGCCTTGTCCTGCATGACACCTTCCTGTACTAGATTCCAATATCCAAGCCCGAACCGCATCACCCCTTTCAGGACTATTTATAAGAAATATATCACATGAAATAAAAACCTTTTTTTTCCCCAAATCGCTAGGAATAAAAACCAACGCTCCAGCAGCAGGTGAGACTGCCGGGTCCCTACAGTTCCCACTACGCTGCAGACAACAGCGTGCCTCAGCGCCGCCCCCCTGCGGTCCCTGCACCGCACCTGAGGCGCCTGGCGCCACCCCGCTCCTGCCGAGGCCTCCGGGCCTCCACCCTGCCCCGGCGACCGCAGACCTCCACCGCCGGGGCAGCCAGCGCCCCGAGCCACCTGCTGTAGCGCTCACGCGTACCTCACACCGCCCTCGGCCCCACCCTCCGGGGTAACGGTGCCGCCGCTCCTCGCCGGCGGCAGTGAAAGCCCCGGGGCCGCGCCGGGCCACTCGCCTCAGCGACTGCCAAGCCCGCGCACGCGCAGCTGCTCT
>VZSZ01000217.1:740959-780488 GCA_013398815.1 Ibidorhyncha struthersii
TCGGAGCGGCCGTCCTGGGTGCCACACGGCGGCACAGCGGTAACTCATTAACCTTATAAATGAGGCTGCACCGTGACGTCCCTTCCGCCGTGGCTCAGCGGGAGCTTCGTGTGAGCCGTGAACCACCTGGCTTATGACACGTGTTCCCCGAGTGTGATTCGCTGCCCAAGTTAACTCGAGGAAGTTAACGTGACAGCGTTGTCACGTTAAAAGCTGTATTGGCAAATAGAAATCATCCTTTCGCCTCTCGCGTAAAATGTTCCTGCAGTTCCATCAACGTTTACTTTTGCCTTTTGTACTTTGTTCAAATTCTCCCTTACATTTCATGCTTTTCTGTGATCTTGTATATCCTCATTAACACATACGGCTTCGCTTCAGTCACTGAATCTTCCTATGCCTAGTAATTTCTGGGTTTTTTTATATAGAGTCACAGTGGAAGGTGGTTGGGTAGCACTGGTAAAAGAAGCTTGCCAGAAAATATCATGTGTAATTGACGGCTCCACTTCTCTTTCTTTTAGTCAGGAAGTGACACTTCGGACATTTCAGAAGAACTTTCTACACAAGGTGGAGAGGGAAAGTCCCCAGGAGAAGCAGCATCCGGTTTGAAAACTGGACCGGAGGACTCTGCTCTCCCTGACACTCAATTACAAAGGGAAGAAAGACCAACAAGCACTTGTTCTTCTTCCAGTGTGGTGGGAGAAGTAGTAAAAACGATGCAGCACTTCATGGAGAAGTTCGGCATGGACCTGTTCACTGTTACACAGGCCTTCCTGAAAAACACTGGTGAAGTGGAAACAACTTTGTACTTTCTGCAGACGGGGCAGCGCTTGGATGGGTACCCTGTATGGAGCAGAGAGGATGATTTGGAATTGCAAAAAGATGATGAACGTGTCAGAAATAAATTAATAGCAAAATTTGGAGCTGAAAATGTAGCAAAGCGGGTAGCATTTAGGAAAAGTTAGATAGCAAAGCAGAGGGGAATCACTGATCTAGGACTGTGGCAGGAACTTAAAAACACAAAGTCATTTCAGAAATGCAAATGTGATTAAAAAATTTGATGCGACATTCTGAAGTTTCAGAAATGCTTAAAATATTTTTTTTTATAAAAGGCCTATTTGATCTTTATTTGTAATACTGAGTACACTAAACATGTAAAAATAGAAAATGGTAAAGAGAAAGGTCCTATACAGTATCAAGTTTTCACTGAAAATTTGCTTTAAAGTGTGTATGTACTATATAAACCCGCTGACGGTTCTACCTGTACCGTGCTGCGTACAAAGGATTTTGAAGAGAGTTGGCACCAAAATCTGACAGAATCAGATTAAGTGCTCTAACCTGTAACACATTATTAGTGCACAGTAGCAGCCTGTTCTCTGTCATGTGTGTTCCTTCAAACTGTTGTGGATGATCATTTCATAACCTGCTCTGCCAGTTGTCGTCATTACCTCTTTTGTTGTTGTTAAGAACCTTGATTAGCAGCAGACATTTGGAGATGATAGCAATGAAAATGTAACTGTTCATAAAGAAGGATCAAGAGTACCGATGCCAGATGATGAGGTACTTGGTCTCATAAATGAATGCTGAGATGCCTCAGAGTGGCCATGTGCACTGGGAATGGCCAAAAAAGGTCACTGTGACATTATCATATTCAATCTCACATTACAGAGATCTGTCAGTTAAAACCTCAGGCCGGTAGACAGTCATCTCAAGTTTTATTACCACTTCAGCATGTGTTCTCTAGTGCTAATATTGCAAGGTTTGTTTGATAATGTCAACTTTACCATCTTGCTTCATGATTTCAAAAACAGTGAATAGCTCTGCCTCAGCCTGCATCTCTACAGACTTCTTTAATCCAGGCAAAGTAACACTTGCACAAGACTGTATAGTCTCGCTGGAAAAAGCATACCAGGTTTCAAGGCCATGTGCAATAGTTCAAGTAGGAGATACGAGTTAAGAAAGAGTGCTCAGAGTTTATGTAGGTATCTGTCACCTAAGTCATGTTTCAGGGAGAACGTCGTTGCCAGTATACAGTCACAATCTGAAAAACTCAGTACTTTCAGCCTGAAATCATGCTCTAGTCACTACCTTAATATTATTTGAAGTCAGTCCTGTAAATCTGGAATTCATTGCTTTTACAAGCCTATTTTATTTCTCCAAAAGAAAGATTGATTTTTTTTTTCCCTTAGAATAAAATTTTGGTGTTTTTGCTTACTGCACTGTGGCACTCCAGCAAGTGATTATTTGGGGAGTTAACCAATGTAACCAAACAAATGCCAAAACTCTGTTTCAGACTATGCTGTGTTTCACTGGACAGGTCATTCCTGCTGAAAAAGTGAGAATTACTGGGTACATTCCTGCTGGTCAGACTAGTTCCTTGAGGCTTGTGTGGAAGACCAGACAAGCACTTAAGAAGAAAGTGCAAGACAACAAAGCAAATAAAGTAGTAAGATTTTTTAAAAAAATTAGAAACTTTACCAGCTGGATTTGAAATCCAAAGACTGCTGATGACCGGGTTCATTAACAGAAGACCTGTCACCTCCTGCGGCCAAAACCTCCCATTTTAGCTTGGGTGGTGTACACGTTTCGGCAGCACCATAACCTCACAATTCAGTGGTCGTCTTGTTTAACCAAAACTGCTCTAGAATTCAAAGTGAGAGGCAGAACACATTAAATGGCTGCAACATTAAAAAATCAGGTATAAGGCTTATTATTTCTTTCTATAATTCTACGTGACACTTATTCTGAGTTTGTCTTTTTCAGGGCAATTAGTCACATACGCAATACAAACTTCTCAGCCTGCATGCAGTGCTTTTACCTTTGCAGAACGGTACAAACACGTCTAACACCAAGAACCTTTCCACATGCACTCAGTAGGCATAGGAACTAAGCGTACCGCTTACTCAAGGTTGGCCACTTTCATCTGTTCTGAACTCCTGAAAGGCGCGGCTTATGCACACTCTTGCTTGTGCAGGCACAGGGGTCTAGGTCTCTTCAGTGCACATTAACAGGACCTGGAGATGTCACTGTATCACATGGTTCTGTTTCAGGGCATTCCAGCTCTGCCTTCTCCCATGATAAAAATCCTTGTTTTCTCTGCTTTGTCTTACCAAACAGTTACATTCCTTCCAGTATGCTGGAGAGAGTTTGGCTTTCCATGTTCACATCAGGTCCCCGTACCGTTGGGGAGTGTCAGGAACACTCTTGTAACTCAAAGAAAAATACAAGTTTCTTCTTTGTATCATTGCCTGGAGCAGCAGTATTTGTAAACCTGGAAAAGTGAGCAGAGCAGAGTGGTAAGACGCATGCCAGAACTTTGAGTTAAAGACCATTCCAGAGGCAGAAATACTGGGTCTGCAAACTATTATCTGGAATTTGGGTATTTCCCATTTGCTTTCTTTTAGAGTTAGCCAGCATTCAAAATCGATGAATTCTGGCCTCTCATAACTAAAGATACCAGTGAAGAACCAGTTACATGCACCAGGTTGAAGAGCAATAGACAGGAATACCAAAGAGTCGGTTTTTGAACGTCCCTTTGATTGGTGACTTCTCCATCTTACACTTCAGTGGTATAAATGCAGGCTTTACTCTTCTGAACTTGCACAATGTAAATTAGACGTTTGTTTCTAAACAGACATCCATGATTTTTATTTTATGCACATGCCAAAGGATGTAGCCATAGTTTTAAACATCACACTCACCATCTGGAAAGTTTGGGGGGGGGTTGGTGTTTGGGTTTTTTTCCCTCCTCCACAAAGTATTTTAAGTCATCTTTGCTTGCATTAAGACAACTTTTAATTTTCATCTGACCCCACTGTGTGGCTTTGGTGCTTCCAGAAAAAAATAAATCTTGCCAATTGTTGTGTTGAGGAAACATAGCTAAAGGAGTGTAGTAAAGATACACTGAAATCAATGATCCTGCTTTTTTTGATTAAGCCTAGGAAGTGGAAGTTAAAGTAATTTTCAAAACAGGACACTGAGAACATGCATCATATGATACTTTTATGTAATTTGTTTACTGGCTGATGGGAAACTGTATGAAGGTTTTTGTCCCACTAAACATTTGGTACACGGAATTGATGGAGTCCACTGAAAACAATCCGTAATATCCGTAATAAATAATATAATAAATAATAAATAATTATCCATAATAAAACGCCACCGAAGCTGACATTGGTTAACATAGAGATATAATTAGCAATGTACTGAAAAGAGTCTGTTTGCTCAGAAACAGGCTTCTTGGCTCTTAAAGTAGGAAGCTCTTTACTATGAGGAACAGGCTTCAGGCACTCCATGCTTTTGGCTGAATGAGTTGAGTTAATGTCTGTTTTAAAGGGACTTTAAAAGAAATACAGCAGCTGTGTGCTTCTGTGGTGTGGTATGAGTCCTACTTCTCTGTGCCAGCCTGCCAGCGCTGAGCTTGCACAAACACTGTGTCAAGGAAGATACCTCGCTTTCAGTGGTCTTTCTACCACAACGCCAGTGCTGCCTGCGCAGCGTGGGTTTTGTCATTCAACAACAGGATCCCTAGTAGTAAGACTATGATTTCTATAATATACAACATCCCACCCTTTGCAGGGATTCGGGGTTTACCTCTAGGAATATAGATATCCACAGTGCTATGGTAGCAGGTGATCTGTAAATGTCACTAAAGCCTACATGTTGGATACAACTTCTGACATCTCCTTTATGAATCTAGCTCCAAGCCTTTATTTACACAATACAAGATTGAGGTCTGCCTGTTCTGAGTCGAGTCAGTATAATTCCAGTTTTACAGATGATGAAATGGAAATTCAGACTCTGGAAAGATACAGAAATAGCACCTTCTTTCCAACTACTAAGAATAAGAACTTTGTTTTAAACAATAGGGTTCATACTTACAAGAACCCTGTCTTCATGGTCTCCAGAAAGAAACCATGTCCCTGAGAAGCAAACATCCTGTAATCATCCACAGCTGCTTTGAAATGTTTTTAGTCTTGGTGATCAGGGCTGACGGCTTCACCCAAAAGCAAAGCATGACTGAAAGTGAAATCTGGAAAGTGACTGACGTTGTGCTGAAGGAATCGCCTGCAGCTATAGGAGAAATTCAGCTTGTGCAGTGTGCAGACTTAGTAGTGCATCTGAATAATTCAGTGTGCTAGGCCCTGTTTAGTGGTAAGAGATATCTGGATACAATTCCAAAGGCTCCCTCAGAAACAGTGACATTCTACTAGTCCTGCACTCAGAAACCAGGAGAACCCTGCTAACTGGGTAACGAGCTGAGGTCTGCCCCTGCCCGCCCACCCACCGCTTCGGAGGCATAAGCATACACAGGGGAATTTGAAGACCTAGAATTTCATGGATAAGAAAAATGCTGCAACAAAACATCGGCCTGTGAAATCTAAATAATTAACAATAATACTGCATATAACAGAAATTGAAAGAAAGACTCCTTCCTCCTGCCTATATTGTCTTTCCCACTGCTGACCAATTCTGCTCCTAGAGTTGCCTTGCTGGGCAGCTAACCTCCCCTGCTCATCGCGTGCTGTTCCACAATTCATCCTGCAACTCTCTTCCTGACTGCTGCAGGATGGTCTCTTACCCCAAGGGGACACACAGGTCTGGAATGCTGATATCTACCCCAGTGAAGGTGACTACAGAACTGCTTCTGGGCTGGGAAACCCCTGCTTCTCTAGGCTGCTACCCTTTGTGGTCTCAGAGCTGTTAACTGGTTCACTGGTTCGTTCCACAGGTCCTCTCTTCAGCTAGCAGCTACTTTCTCTTGCTAACCAACGTAACTGCCCAGTGTCTGTCTGTAAGGTTACTTTCCCTACTTTCCTCAACAGAACCACCACATAACAAACCCCTCATTTATTCCCTAGTACAAAAAAACTCAACCAACCCAACTGCTATGAATTTGTCAGAAGAGCCGCCTTCCTACTATTAGAGATTGCTCTACAGTTAAGGTGAATCCTTCTCAGCCACCCTTCAAACACATAAAATAGGTAGAGGCTGGACACTGTTTCTTGCCTGTACACCTTCAAACATGAACACAGTCACTATATCCCCCAATTTTAAAATTCAGCAGTATATGTTTCTCTTTTTGAGAAAATATTACAACTTTTTAATAACACGCAAACGAGGTCTAGTCCTCCAGGTAGACATTGTCACTTTTCTATAGTGGGCACCAAATGCCCTTCTGGCAGGTTTAATGTGAGCACTCGTCACCAGCGCTACACTGGCACAAGGAGGGCAGCTGGCCTACAAAGCGAACAGGGAGCAAGGGGCTGCAGCCAGGGAAGAGGTGCACCAGGAGGAGGAGCCATGAACTGGGGTGTGAGAGGGTGTGTGGGGTTGGTGTTGGTGGAGATGGAAGGGGAACACAGCTTCCCACGGCCCTAAGTGCCCTGAGCCTGCCTGGAGGCTTCCTCAGATCACCTCCAATGCCCACCCTGGCGTTGGTCACCTTCTCCCAAGGACGCACATCCTCAGAATAGAGCCTCGTCCCTTGCTGATGCCTGTGATCCTGCCTTAGGACAGCTGCCCTGCTGCCTGCAGGGTAGTGGAAATATTCCAGCTCTGGAGCGATATCTGAATACACTGTTAAACAGATACATGTTAAAGGGACTGTGCAATTTACCCATGAAAGATGATATTTACAAGGAGGTATTTGTAGGCATTTCAATCCCCAAGTCTGGTAACAAGCTCTTCTCCTTGTCTTATGGAACACTGTTAAAACCAGGTAAAAATAATTCTGTTGTTCAGGTTTGAGCTACATATTCCCATTGGAGGTGGGAGAATGGCATCTCCAATGGAGATGGTGGAGAACGGCATAGTCTATTAATCCTAATTTTGTTGTGCTCTAAGACAGGAAATACTCTCAATAAATAATTCAATAGGATAACTTTCCATTATCCTCTCAGTTTCTTCAGTCCACTGCCATAAACCTATCTTCCCAGTTCCAGTATTTATACCAATGGACTCTGTGTCCTTACCTTGTCTTTATAGTCTCAACCTTAGCATGAGTTCTTCTCAGTCACACATGTGGACTGTGAGAACTCCCTTGGTTTTGAAAGCTAGAAGACAGAGTTATTTCAGCTGAAAAATAAATAGATTCACATAGTCCCAGAAATGGATCCCCATATGCAAACCCAGGAGTTTTTTTATTTTCAACTATAGCTGGTTTATTCCATTTTCCCATTATATAGTAAGTTAACACAAACATTTCCCCAACATTGCCACCAAGGCTGGATCCCCAGGCCCAGGCGTGGAGCAAAAGAAAAACCAGTCTTGAAAACTCAACCATGCTGAAAAAAGGATCTTTCCAGAAACCAATGCCTGCTCATCCTTGCGTCTCTTCTGGCATTACATATTCTGCATGGCAGCACGACAAATAATGTTCTCTTTATTCAGCTTCCATTTGTATCTCCTCTTCCTTTGCAGTGCAATTGCTCCACGTAGTTTGGCTAGTATTTAGCTGTGGTCTGTGACAGGTTTGAGTTCTGCTATCTGGTCCCACACCTTTAGCACTCTGTTTGCTCTTTCATGTAAACCACGGACTTAATTTGGAAAACAGACTTGAATTACTTCAGCCTGCACTGCGGCTGAGCCCCCAGGGGCCTTGGAGGGTGACCCTGTGCTGCTGAGAAAGATCTCGTGAGTGCGGTTGGGGTTCTTGTGTTACTTGTCCTTGCATAGCACACCCATGCACACGCTCTTACACACATACACGTGCACCTCTGTCCTCTTTTGCTCTAGTAAACAGTTCTTCACTCTGCAGCCTTCAGGGAGTAGGTGCAGAGAGCAGCTTTTCTGCCTTCAGAATTTGTTACTCAGAGGCGTTCTGGGCAAACAAAAGATCCAGCGACATATTTTTTTGCTCTTTTTCAGACTGAACGAGACGGTAGCCCAGCAAGTCCATTGCATCCTTGCACACATTTTGCACTTTTTCTATTTTCTGGAAGGGAAGGGTGTTCCTCCAGGCCTGGGATACTCTCAGCGCATCTCTGGACCCAATATCAAAGGTCTGTGCTCCTTGCCCCTTCCCATGAGTGATGTTGTGCACCCACTTCTGAAGTTCTGGTGTGAAATGAAGCTCTGCAAACCTGTACATCTGAGCAGCCTTTGCTAGCGGGTCTCTGACAATATCTTCATAGCGAACCAGCAGGTAGCGGTCTTTGAGGAAGCTGGGAATGGACTGCCTGCCTGCCTTGAAAATCTCAATGTGGCTTTTGCAGATTACTTGCATTGTGTTGTAGGGCCCCATTTCTCCCATTGTCCTCTGGGACCCCATAAAAATATTAGTGTCATGTCTCAGTTCTGCCACTGTATTCTCTCGGGACCTGAACACAGCCCGAGGATCACGTACCAAGTGAATGATTTTGAGGTTCAGGGATGGATCAGTGAGAAGGGGGTAGAGAACTTTCAGGTCAAAGAACCGAACCTCCTTGACAACGACATGGCTGTAGGTTTTGCAAGCTTCCTCCACCTTGCTGAATGGGTACTTGCTGCAGATTGTTTTGCAATTGCCTGCACTGATTATGTCACTGCGACTGAATGAGTCACAGGCAGGGGGGGAGCACAAGGCTCGGCTTGTCTCCCACTGAAATAAGTCAGATTTTTTCCTGTGGCTAGACATGTAAGCATCAAACACAGACATGTCACACAGAAAGACCGACCTGACTAGGTCCCGCACTGCCATGTGCAAGACCTTGGCACTGTTCTGGTACATCGTAACCCACACGTGCCATGCGGGCTCCATCAGGTAGAAGACGCTGGGGTGCTGGCTGAAGATTTGTCCAGTGAAGGAAGATCCTGACCGCCAGGAGGAGAGAATAAGGATGTGGACTGGAGAAGGTTTTTCTTCCATGGGGACATTGTTGCTGCAGGGTGGGAAGTGGAAGTGGATCAGAAGGAAGAACAGAACTGCCAGAATCAGGAGCACCTGCACTCTTCTACGCTTCATCACGGTTGCAAAGGACCTGCAGAGACAAAGTGCAGCATCACAGGATCATGAAGAAGGCAAGATGCGATGCCTCAGGCTCCTGCCAATCCCTTTGCAGGCTCAGGGGTTTGGAAAGCTGCCACACTACCAGTGATACTGTGACAACCACAGCACAAGGTGTCTTTGGAAAGGACATAAATACTGCAGGACTGAAAGTTTTCTGTAACAAAACCACTGTTTGTCAGTAAGCCATTCTAATGCAGTCTTAGAAGATCACTGAAAAGCTTGTCTGCACTTTGTTATCACAGTTTAAGAGTTAGTTCAGTGTATTGAAATAAGTCAGGACACAGACATGTACTTAGCGTACACAATCCCTGCAGATGTGATCCTGGCAATTTTTATGGAGGAAAGATGGAACAAACAGTTTTTGTGGAGAATTCAACAGTTCCACATTGTTACTTTTAAGCTCCTGCTCTGACCACTATTTACAGTTATCTTTATGCCAGAATGCTGTAAAAATACAACGTAGGTTTCCATTTCTTTTGCTTATACTCTTTTTGGAATTTCAGGAAACATTTCTTGTCATCACAGGCAAAAACTCACATACCAAAGGAAGTCACTTGACACTGTAATAAATCCAAGCACAACAATACCTCCTCCACAATCACAGCATCATAGGCAGTTCTGCTAGAACGGCCTGCGAGGGTTTATCTCCTCCATCTTTGTGTAAGCAGGCTTACCTACAACTAACCCCTTTCCTAGCCTAGCTCCTTTTTAAAGACTGTCTCCTGCTACCCCTCCCTCCAATCCCACTCATCCTGTAGGTCGTTTATGAGAAGAGGTACAACACAACGTGTTAGTCCAACTCAAAGGTCTGCCCAAATCTGGCTCCTTGTTTCTTGCACTAAACCTCTATTCTGCCTTTTGAGGATGACTTCATTATTGGAACATGTCCATTGTGCTGCCTGGGGACAATTCGTAGCCTGAGTACCGGCTGGCACAGGCATCTGCAGAAAGTACAACCCCCAGCCACGCCTGATTGTGCCTTGAATATTGGTGGGTGCATGCAGCACTGGCCACCCCTGGGGACAGGCTCCTCAGATAGCCCAGAAAGCCACACAGTATGGCGTGCTCCCCTGTCACTGCGTGCCAGGCTGGCAGTTTAGCTGTGCTGCAGCGGAGACGGGTCACTCTGGCCAGTGTAACTGCTTTACATTTCCCAAGGTGAACTGAAATTAAAACATCTTACTGGTTCTCAGTCATGGTCAGTTCTTCCAGGTGCTTCCACAGCCAGACAGGACAGAGAGAGCAGGGACTTCAGGGCTGCAGAGCAACCTGGAAGTCCTGGACAGATGAGCACTGGAGCCCAGGTCCTTACAGCCTTGTACACTGCTCTTGCGCAGCCCAGGATTGCACTGAATTCAGGCAACCGTGCCCACGCAGAGCAGCTGCCTCCCTGCTAAAGCAGCAGAGGTATGAAGTGTGCCCCAACTGGCCACAGCACAGACGCTGCTTCCCCGCTATGTGCTTACCATGCTATTCTCTACGTCCGTGGTAACGTGCAAAGTTCCCAGCCAAAACTTCCCTAACCTCCTCCTTATGCCCTGCCTCAATTTCCCTCTGCAGCAAAGCTTTCAGACTAATTTGCATGGAGATGCCTCCTCCCACAATTTCAGTTCCTGGAGCACTGATGTTTAGATTTTCAGGTACAGTCACTGCTGCTAACCAACTAGGAATAAAACTCATCTTTTCCCTCCAGCATACATGCATAAATTGGCTTGTCTATCTAACCTACCTCCTGGGCATTCGTTTTCAGCTTAGGGTTTATAAGGCACCAATTATAATTTCTCAGAGCCAGGACAACACCCAGCCCAATGGGTAAGCCTGGTTGTTGCCAATAAGTGTGACCACAATATGAAATTTTATTTTAGTATCGTCTTGCATTACTAAAGGATGGGGCTGTGCATTTAGCGAGGGACCACATGCCTCTGGTCTCCTGGACAGGAAGCCCACTGATTTTTTTTGGTTATACAAATGGACTGTAGTGTTCAGGTCTGACAAGCTGCTGATTCAGGTCTGACAAGCTGGTTCAGGTCGACATTTGGATCAAGCCTAGGAAAAGCTGCAAACAAAGACTGTTGTAAAAAATAAGTGATATACCAGCTTCCTCCTTGCAAATGAATACAACAGTGTTTACCAAAAGTCCTGGCTTCCAGATGAACTTTGATTATATCACTTCCATCTGGCACCATTAATATTGTTATTCTAACTCCCAGTAGAGTTCCTGGACTACAGCCAGAAGCTCTTAATTGAGAAAAAACATTGAGCAGACTTGAATCCTGGCATCAAGATATCCAGGTAGATTTAAAACCACAAAAATCATTATTTCTCTGGAAACCTGGGTGTGAATAGTCTGAGCACGAGTCAAAAGAGAATGGATTCAGGTTTTTGGGGAAGCAAGGGTGTGCTTTTATCCTGGATCAAATCAGGGTGGGACAGCTGGATGTTTTAGACATTTTAGAGAGTATGCAGACTATCCCTGTGACTGCTCTTGCTGTTTGCCTGAGAAATGGCCTTGTGTGACCCGATAGTCTCAACAGCTTCTTCACTCTTACACAAGAAGTAGTGATGATTGTTGCCCTGACCAGTTTGTCGCACAGGGAGGGGAGAAGGACTGAAATGAGTTGTGTGTGCCCGGTGAAGTGGAATAGAGAAGCAGCAAAGAGCAGTAGAGGTTCTATTAGACGTTTCCTAATATGAAAGAAATACTAATTACATAACCTTATTTTTCACCACCGTATCTCTCCATCACAGCAGCTGAGATGTTTCTAAGCTAAGGTCTTAAGCTTAACCACATTTTCCCTACAGCAAACATCCAGAGCCACAAGTGATTCAGTTCATTTCATATTGCAAAAGTGAAATATGAAGACCTCACAGAGCTGCAGAGTAAAGATCAGCCCAGAATGATTGAGACAATCTCAGCTGCAGAACAAAAAAAGGCACACTGTTACTGTTTGCTGGCAGAGAGAGGAGCCAGGATTTGGCAGAGAGCAGAAAGAACAGGAAGAATCTCAAGGCAATAAGGATGAAGAACAGAAACTACTGAAAAATACAACAATCCAGTGTCACCGTGTTAGAGTCTCCCACAGCACATGTAGAGAACTGGGATCTGCCTGCCTGGGCAGCTAGAACCTCCAAAAAAATAAGCAGTTTTGCACTTTTCCAGAAACACACAGGGACTTTGGAAAAGCTTGATGCTGGCAAAGAGCAAGCATTACAGAAAGCACCAAGCAGCCCCAGGGAGACATACCCACCAAATACACTCTGAGCATAGGTGGCATGTCCCCAGACTACAGGGTTGCTGAACCTGTGCATGTCTGAGGGGGGGACACAGCACAGCCCAAAATACCTCGCACTATGCAGACTGTGGCTGAGTGCTCTGCAAGTCTGGTGGAGCTCCCCAGACCTATACAGGTCCCTCACTGCTGTAGCGGCAGTAGTGTAGCAAAGAGAATCTGGTGCCAGGGGAGCCCCAGACACTGGTCTTTGATGGCACTGATGGTTGCTTATAGTTTTATCAAATCCTTCTTCAATTTGGCCTTCTGCAGAATTAGAAGTAACATCTGTCCATTCAGAGGAGAACAGATGGCATGACTGTCACAAGGGGAAAATGCTGAGAAAGGGCACTGAGAAGACAGTCTGGAGAAGCAGGAGCTACCTTCTAGGCCAGACTAACAGCTTCTGGCTGCAGGAGGAATCATGTAGTAATTTACTGGCATCTATATGTTTACAGTGTTTTACAAAAATTATCTCCCAGTTCAGACTGCTGAGCATGAGCAGTGAATACAGTTCTGGGCAACCCAGCATCCACACCAGATACAAAGAAATGGTTGAAAACCTCACCTTAAACAAGTCCTCTTGAAGCACCACCAGACCTGGTTCAAGCAAAGTTGCCCTCACACACGTACACTGCTGTGGTACACACTCCTCCAGGCAGCCACATGAACAGCTGTGCATTCATGTACTGGCACTCCACCTTCATGCCGGGCTCTCACATACGCAGGTACTCAGCTCTTACCTATACCTCTGCCTGCTCCCTCCTGTTCCCTTCATTTCTGTATGTCACAGCTCTAAGGCCAACTACTCCACAGTGCCCGCCTACTTAGACCAGCCTTAAACTAGAAAACTCCACCCTGCACTAAGAAGCAAAGCATGGGCATGGCAGTTTCTTGCAGGGGCACAAATGACCAAACACTGCTAGTAAAGGAGAAGGGCCAAGAAATTCACGAAGGAGACTGAGAAGGGCTTTTATGTTAACTCCCATTGCGAGCACCAAAAGAGACTGCTTTCCATAAAAGGAGGAACAGGGATGTCTGTGGAGTGTCAGAGCAAAGGACAAACAGGAACCCTTGTTGCAAGGAGGACCAGCTTGCCCACCAGGAGTGCAGAGGTAGGGCATATTTGCCTACCATTGCTCTGGCTGCTTGCCAGGTTGTCAGCAGATGCAGATTCACATAAAGTAATTTTGAGTTTTTTCTGTCTGTGCCTTGCTTGAGTTAAACTTGGGGGGGCTGGGAAAGAAAATTGTGTGAAAGGAGAAGCTGTGAAAGGAGCAGCTGGACTCGGGCTGTTAATGATTCACAAGGGTGCTGGAGCTGCAGGGGGGCTGTGCCAGGTAAGGTAGTGAAGCCGGGCAGCACGGGGCTCAAGAGAAACACATGGTATTCTGCAACCATGCAGAGACAATCGCTTTAGGTCATTGCTGTTCCAGGTCTCATCATTTCTGTCACACTGTCTGAAGAGGTGTAGACCTTCTCTTGATGGTGTCCCCTGTCCCCAGGGGTCTCACTGAGCTGCTCTGAGGGCAAATGGAGCATAGGGGACAGCAGAAGCAGAAAATCCAGGAAAAGCTGTTCCTGCCTGCAGGAGGGACAACCTGCATGGGGCAGGTCATGTTCCCTTTCACTTGCTGCACTGCAAACACAGATGGTCAAGCCCTGGTAACCCTGGGCTGGGAAACAAAGTGAGAAGCTGGCAGTGGTCCAGGTAGGGCCCTGCAGAGAGAACCACGCAGTGTTCTGTGCAACCTGGGTGTCAGCTACATGTTCCTGTGCCCTGCACTGACACCATTTGTTGGAAGGATTTCCGGTATGTCACTAAGCACTACAAAGCTCGTTTCTAAAAGTCACACCACTTGAGTGACTCTTCCTGAAGCCTTATTCCTCCCTGCCCAACAGTTGCATGAACAGAGATCTAGCAAAACTCCTGTTCCACCTGTATGTAGTTTGCCCAAGACATCCTGGTCCTTTGGCACTGATATTCGGGCTTCATGACAGCACTGAACACTGCTGTACAGTCCTTTAGTCACAGCACTAAAGAAGATTTTTTCAGTTGCATAGGTTCCAAGCTATAACTACTTGGCTGAGCTTTCCAGAAGGCAGCCTCTGTGGCATAAGGAGTTGCACAGAGGAGGAGAATGTACTCTTCTTTGGAGATGAGGCTTGGGAGGGCACACTGTTCTGGCACACTGCATTTCCTGAGACCTGCGCATTGTGGGGAGTGGAGGAGGAATCCTCTGGCTCCTGAACAACCGATGTCATTCTCCCTGTATGTCTGACTCATGACCTTTATGAAGCAAAGCAGAAGCATATGGCAGTCAGCCCTTATCACTTGGCCTTGTACACCTTGCTTCCGCCTCACATGATGGCTGATCACATTCCTGCTTTCTACCCCTCTTCTATGATTAAAGGTGATTTCTGGGGACTCGGAGATTAGTGAGCCCTGCGAACCGCCCATGCAGCCAGACTTTCCATTTCTTATACCCTGAAGAAGCAAGCAAAGTGTGCTGTGCTCCCCAGGACACTTACACAGAGCACACCTGACCCAGTGCAGCAGCAACGGGAGTAGGCTGTGGAGTAATGTCAGAGGAAACTCCTCAGTGCTGAGACTGGAGAAGACTCCTTCCCTGAAGGCATGTCTTTGATAAGAGATGCTGATGAGAGAAACAGCCATACCCAGAGCAGTGGAACCAGCTCAGCTGAAAGGTTTGACTAACCCCATGCCCTGTCTTCTACCATCATCAAAAGTAGATGCCCAGGGAAGAAAACAGGAAGGTTTCCTCCCTAGGTGCTCTCCTGACCTGCAGCAGGCTCAGGAGTACATGATTCACCTCTCTGAATCATCCAAAATAATGATACTGAATGTATGCAAAATAAGCTAGGAAGTGATGCCCTAGAAGTTCCTGTTTCTTTCTGTTGGCTGTGACAAGAGTGAGGAGTGATGTTTGTGAGTAGACATCATCACTGAAGCTGTCTAAAATCAGCTGAGATCAGTCTTGTCTTTGCATTTCACAGCACCTGGATTTTTTTCTATTTACTTGTCCAATCATGTTTTGAACTCACACATAGTTTTGCATCAACAGTATTCCCTGGCAATAAGAATACGTTCAGCTGCATGTTGTGAGGACTACTTCCCTCTATTTTGAACCTGGCATATAAAAAGTGTATTTGGTAATACCAGCTTTTTTTAAATCAAGAGAGACAGTGAGTAATTTCTCCCCATTCACAGTCTTTAAGCTATACAGGATTTTAGCATCCGCTCTTATATGCCCTGTAGAACACAACTGCAGTTATACCAGGTGATATCTAAAGGAGCTCATGGGAGTCATGCGGCGGAAGTCTCTGTCTTTTTTCACTGATTGCAAAAGGAGCCTGCACGACTAAGTCAGAGGAGGCTTATTAACCCTGGAGCTGTCTGTCACATGCAAAATATATCACAACCCTGTGCAACATACAAGGGGACTCAGACTGATGACATCCCTTCATGCGTTCTCATCTCCCCTTTTCTTCAAGACATCAACTCCTCTTTCCCATGAGCCCTGCCATTGGGAGCACCCTCCTTTGGAGACAGCAATGTTTATTCACTAACAGGATTCCAGGCAGAGATGAGAGGAGCATTATCTTCTACAATCTGAAGGGAAGTTTGCTATCTTGCAATGTCCTGTCTGGTTCAGATCACGACTGAAAAACATTTAGACTCTCAAACACAAGGACTGGTACGCTGCCACTTTTTCTTGCCTTTGTGGCAGAAAGGCAGATTTAGGAGACTACAAGTCTCTCTCATGTGTTTGTTAATATTTATTTAGAGGATCAGTTAGTTCCTGATGTTACAATACACCTGAAAGTGGTGTGTGATATGATGACTCACATTTCCTGCATTCCAAAGGTATGACTCTTATGCTGGTCCCCAATGTCAATGCAGTGACTATGCAGTGGTGAATCCTTGCCACAGAAAGAAATCTCCCTTTCAAAGCAGAGGGAGTTCAGGTGTTTTCTAGCTGGCACCACTAAAGCTGTAGAGGAAAGATGGAAGTTTATGGCTCTGCAAGGTTTGAGTGTGACAGAAAGCTACAATGCGTCTGCTCACACAAGGGCCATGCATGATCTACTGTACTGGTGACTGGATTTTGAGTACTGCTGCATTTTTGTGTTTTGAAATGCACAGGGAAAACCCTGCTCCTTGCAGAAAAGAAACTTGACTGTAATCTTAAAAAAAAAAAAGAAAAAGAAAAAAAATAAGTCTGTATGTCAATTGCTCATCACTTTCAAAGGGTTGAAGGCAACAGACTGGTGTGCTCCTGCACTTGTGTTGCTATGGCCTTTCCCTTGTGTTTGAGGTAAGTTTTAAAGTTATATTTTGATTTAGAAGCAGTTTGAGATAAATAGTCTTGTCTGAATTGGCACGGGAGGACCCAAAGTTGGTGTAGGCAAGAGTAAGGATGGAGGCTGGCTGACTCCCTCCCTCTCCCACCCTGCTTGCAGTTGCAGTAACTCTGCAAACAGATCTTTTCTAAAAAAGCAAAGTTACCTTTACAAGCAAGGAACTTTTCTATTTTCATTCAGCAAATGCTCTGCAGCAGAGAGATTGGTAAGACCAAGAGCAAAGAAGGGAATGTGATTAACACATAAAGCCAATAGCTAGAAACTGCAAATTTGCAAAACACATGTTATAGATAAACTGGGTAACTGAATTTCTACGTGAAAACCTTCACATGCATGGAAACAAAGCCTGAGGTTATGCATACCAGTAGATGAAAAATATTCTTCAGGCAAAGAAACTATTTTTTCCACTTTCACTGTGGGAAAGGAGGGGAAAAAAAAAGAACAGTGGAGCCTGGAACATCAAAGCAAATGAAAATGTTTGTTTCCTGAGTGTTCCTGCACAAAATGAAGTGGCAGAAAGATAAAAATATAATCATTTTCACAAAAAAAAACCCAAGCAGCTGAAGTGGTAATTAATGCCTCTGTTAAATATAGCATTATATATATCACTCTGGAGATGGTACAGCTTTCCAAATTAAAGAGATCTTTGTGCACATAGTTTTTAATGTCTTTCTCAATGACACGGGCAATAGGACAGAGTGAGCTCTTGACAAGTTTGGAGACAATAGAGGGTTGCCTTCTCCTCTCACAGGGGTGACTGCGTCTAGAATACCATGTCCAGTAAAAGACAGACATTGGTTTAGTGGCATAAGCCCAGAAGAGGCCACAAAACTGGTCAGGGGTAGGCACGCAAGGTGCACAAGGAGAGGCTGAGGAGGTGGGATCTGTTTAGCTGGGAGAATAGAAGACAAAAGGAAGGCCTTATTGTTGCTTGAGACTACCTAACAGGAGGGTGCAGAGAGGCTGGAGCCAGACGCTTCTCCGAGGTGCACAGGCACAGGATGGGAGACTTGATATAAGAAGAAAATTTTTCACAATGGGGGGGGTGTCAAACCCTGGAACAGGAGACCAGACAGGCTGTAGGATCTCCATTCTTGGAGATATTAAAACTCAGCTGGACAAGGCCCCTGCTCTAATCAATCCTGTTGTAAATAGGGGGTTGAACCACAAAGCCCCAGAGGTTCCTTTCTACCAAAATTACTCCATGATTTTGTGATTTCAGATGGCAGTAACAAGACTTGACTGAAATGGATCTTGCCTTAGAGAAATGCATCCAAAGAGAAGGACAGCTGAACAGTTTGTACATGTTTTGTTCCTTTCCCACAGACCTGAGGACTCCAGTATGCAGTGAAGAAAAATGAGCTATAAATGCAGCCATCAGGAACTAGAGAGGGATACGTGGTAGGCAGCAGGAAAGTCATAATGAGACACATTCAACCTCCAGGCAACAGAGCGTAGCTTTTAACCGAACCATTTCACCCTAGTTCTGTACAAAGAAAAGAAAGAAAATAGAACCAATGTATGTTGCTATTGAGGATGTAGTGGTTTGGATCAGCAGAAGACATTTAGGTAGATCACAAGCTATTGGCAAGTACCATGAAATCACCATTGCTGAGTGCAAACAACTATTCCCTTTGTTCCAGCCTACAGAGTTGAACATGAAGACCTAGACACCATAATTTAAACTGATCCAGTTTGTGTTCACATGATTGGAGGCAATTTTCCATTAGTCTCTTCTACAAGGTGATGACTGCTTGCCAAAACGATTTTAAGGTAGTGTCACTTCTTATTAGCTCACTAATTCACTGAACAAAACTCCCTCTCACATCAGGAACACTTGATTCTTACTGTTAGTAATAATGTTTGTTTTCCAGTCTCTACCTGAAAAGCTGAAAGTCTTCCATAATCACACAGTCCCTCACTGTATTTATTATTCTAATACCATGGAGATCTGTGTATGTAATTACACAGGGCCAATAAGGCCTTCCATCATGCTTTCTTCTAAGTTCTCTACAAAGAGATTTTCAGACAAGCAATTGTGGTTTTTACCCCCATCATTACTTACTTGTCACATGACTTTCAGTTGTGTTTCGACCCTTTGTGAGCATTGCATGTCCGTGAATACGTATATTCCATTCATGAATGCCAATCTCTGGCAGTTTGTAAGTTTCCCCCACTCTACCAGCAGTATCAAGAGTTAGTTCCTCTATTTTACCGCGGATTCCTTGCATTAGTAAACAAATATCTTGGCCATATCTGTCTTACATTATTCCATTTCCTGACTGGTCTCCAATATCACCTACCTTTCCATTACTTGAGTTAATATTAGTGTTTTCTCCTTACTACCAACCAATCTACTAACTGATTTTATTTTCCTTTATCTGCCTTTTCATTTTCTTACGGAATGACATAACAAGGTATTCTACCATGGCTGGACAAGTAAGACAGCTCTGCCCTAGAGCTGTCTGTTCAACAGCAGGAAGCAGGGATCCGTAACCCAGGCAGCACCTCACTGTACCATGTTCTCATGTCTTACAAAATAATGGAGTGGCAACACTCATTCATTGTCTTCATTGTACTATAGCACTCTAATATCTCAAGGGGTGAGGGAATGGGAAAAAAAGGAGAGAGAGAAGCTTATGTAAATAAGGCTCTAAGAATGAAGTCATATAATACTTCACCAACACATTACAGAAAAGAGAAATACAGTAAGGGGGAAAAAAAAATATGTATGCAGCTTTTGAATTCATTTCACTGGTCAGCTTCTGCCTTTTTTACATACATAGGCAGCCTAAAACCAGAAATCAGCACATGGACTGAAGCTTGGAGTAGAACAGCTAGCCTAGGGTTGAGAGGAACAGCAGCAATATGCAGAGCTGAAGTATGCGTAAGTCCACACAGTGCAATAGAGTGCAGAAGACGCTATGCTAGCACCAGCCGCCTCTGCCAGGCATCCAGGAAATAAGTCATTCAGACTACTGACAGCATCTATTTGCTCTGGCAAGGCTTCAGAGAACACAGACCCAAGTCAAATAAGTTAATGAAAGACAATACATGACAAAGCAAAGGGCTAGGAGAGGTCTGGGTTCCCAGCACTGTGAGAGAGCCCATGCCAGACACCAAACCATGAGGAAAATCCAGGGCTTCTGCCCCTCAGAAGGCTTCCCCAGTGCTGGGATCCCAGCCTGAAGGCCAATATAGAAGATATAACCCCAACTTTGTTCCAGCCAGTTGTTAAGCTTAGCTAGCCAGCTTTTAGGTGCCTTCCAGTGACTGTAACTCTACTCAGGCTGTGTCTTTCATGGCTGTCCTGGCAATAGCCCATGCTGAGCCTTCCTTCTCCTCCAGAGCTCCTCTATTGTCTCACAATCTGCTTTGCAAAATCCCTCCCAGTCACCTCAAGAAGGTATTGCCTCCCAGCCCACTGCTGCCTCCTCCTCCTCTTACATCCACAGTTTCTCCCTGGCCACTTCTCCTTATGGAAACCCACCGGTGCCTCCCTTTGCCACACACCAAGTATTTCCTTCCTCCAGCCCTCGTGGAAAATGCCACCCCAGCAGGTCAGCTCGTCTGGCCTCTGACAGGCCTGCACAGCCTGGCAAAATGAGGTTATGTGCCAGCCCTCGTGTACAAAGAAGCTTTGCATGGACACCTTCCCCTGGGGTGCTCCTCCCACTCCCACACGATGCTCGAGCCTCACCTGAGCTCCCCGGCAGGCTGGGCCCTGGTTTGCCCAGTCATCCCAGACTGCCCACCTGCAACCGTCCTGGGTCCAGCTCAGGGCAGACCACATCTTCCCACTGCAGACGTACAGAGTGGCTACATGATGGTGGAGAGCAGGCTGGTTCAGACAGGATCTGATGGCCAAGGGCCGTGGCCCCATGGCAGGAGGACCCTCGGGGACTGTTCCAGGCTGCAACTCCCCTGGAGGCAGTCAGGGCTGCTGGAAGAGAGAGTGGGTGAGGCCAGGGCCAGGGGCTGGGCTGCATCCAGGTTCCTGAGGCACCTGGGGGAGCTGATGGCCTCACTGCTGGCAGCTGTGATTTGCCCCAACCTGCCCGCGGTGCCACAGTTTGCCCTGCTGGGCTGGGCCCTGCCACCAGCCCCTTTGGAAGCCGAGGACTTGTACATTTCACCTTCATTTGCCCATGAGCTGAGAAGTTCCTTCCTTTCCCAAGGAAAGCACTAGGCGCGTGGTTGCCTCACTGCCTAGGTCCCCGTGTCTGGGATAGGTCACCCCCCTCCTAAACACGGCCAGCCCAGACAGCGCAGAGAAGAGCAGAAGCAGATTGCAAGCCTGCTCCAGGGTATGCAGCTGGTGCTCCCCAGCTAAGGCAGGGCGGATGGCTGTGGATCCGCCATAAAGGCGCTGAGGGAGTTCTACCAGAGCACTGCAGACCTTGTTGGAGCATCTGAGGAAGAGCAGCTCCAGATCTGTGTCCTGGCTTCTTCCTTAGTCTCAGTGCTGAAGGGGCTTTCTTTGGCACAAAGCACCTCCAAACACCAGCTTAAGGTAGTTTATCTGGCTGGCAGGGTGCTCCAGGCTACGCCCATGCTGTGGCGCAAAGCATCTGTATGTATAATGCCTGAAAAATTACACTAGCACATTTGTGATCTAATGCTACTTTGCTATTGTAGCAGGGAAGACCTAGGTGTGGTCAAAAGGCAGTGTTATATTTGCAAAAGATGTTAACAGAGGATGTGGACTTGAGAAATCTAAATATCTTTATATTTGTTATATATATATATTCACCTTTGTCTCAGGCTTTCTCACCATCCCTGGCCAAGTGCTGCTGGGCTAAGAAGAAACAGAACAGTATTAATCATTGCAGAATATTTGCGTGTTAACAGACACCTCTGAGGCAACTCTGAAAGGAAAGGGGTCCATGAAGGGAGAGCAGTCTGAAGAGAGCAGGTTTCTCTAAAAGCTCAGGTGGTCTCAAGCAGCTCAGGTTGTTTGACTCTATTTGGAGGTCTAATGGAGTGAAAACTGTGAAGCTGTCTACCATTCTCCCACAGCCACAGCTTCTCTCTCTTTCTTTTTGTTCTGGGATTACTTTCTTTGAAGGGAAAGGATGTAGCAGGGACACTCAGCTGACGTGTTGGTGACCTTTTGATACACTGCTATCTTTCTCATAGATACTGACACTCAACTGACGTGTTGGTGACCTTTTCATACACTGCTGTCTTTCTCATAGATACCTCCCCTCTAATGGAGTACTAGTACCCAGACTTTGTCCTGGGCAGGCAATGAGACATGTCTACAGAATGTGGCAGGAGGTCTTGCAGTGTGTAGTCTAGAGCTAGTTCACTTTTCCCATCATTGGGGAGGCAGGGTTGACCCATGGGTCCCAATTCTGCAGGAGGACAGGGGAACCGAGCTGTAGGTGAAGACACGAGGCACTCTGCAAGTCGCCCCTCTGACAGTTTCAGAGATGGGTCCTGGAGCAGCTCGCTAGAAGGGGTGATCCGATAGCTGTTATCTTCTATTGACTGCACAGGCACTCCTCCCATTGCCACGGATTGAACAGACACCAGGCTGTCAGTTCCTTATTACTCCATGGAGCGGATGTATTCAGCAATCATTAACTCTGGCACTGCTGGCGTGTCACAAACATCCTGTGTAGCACATTACTCCAGCCTTGAACACTTAGGCACCAGCACCTGGCACGGCTGGCTCCAGTCCAGGGGGCAGTGCCTCGGCACGCCACTGGGCACCATCACCCGCCACTCTGTCGAGGGTGGGAAGGGGCTGTGAGGGCCAACGGGTGGGTGCAGACAGGGCTGTTCTGTGGGAAAGGGGTCAGGCTGCCACAGTGAGCCTCTGGCATCAGCAGGGCAGGAGTGTCCGGCTCTGGTCTGTGCCAGGCTTGCAGAGCCCATCCCACCCCCAGGACCTGGTGGGTGCCTTTGAGGGTCTGAGGTGCTCTCGCCATGTCCCTGGTGGTGACAGGGCAGGCCCTGGACCACCAGCTGCAAGGCAGAGCAGGCCTGGGGCACCACAGCACCGTGGGCTGAGCGAGGGTGACCCACACAGTGGCCAAACCAGAGCTGGCGCAACAGGAGCACAGTGCAGAGACTGGCATGTCAGAATGTTTATTAATAAAAAAAGTCACAATAACTTACTCCCTTTGTCACACAAAGGGCTCGGTATAAAGAGCTCTGGCCTCCTAAGGTAACACAGCTAAGTGAGAGGTGGGTACTTTTCTCTTGCCCTCCTAGACTGTGGCCTTCTCCCGTCCCCAAGGGGAAGCGCAGCCAGCACAGGAGCTACTGGCCACGTGGGGCCTGGCACAGGAGCAGCCATGTGCCCCTGCCTGCGGCTGCTTCGCGGGCAGCACAGACCAACACAGGGTGCAAATGCAGAGTATACGGAGACCACAGGCACGGGATGCCAGAGGGTGTGCAAGCTGCAGTGGAAGAGGAGGAGAGAGAAGTGGCTGCTTCTTCCCATAGTGCTGAGGGGTCTGTGGAGCACAAAAAGTGGAGCAGCAGGACAGCGGCTGCTTGCAGGCAGGGGGACATGGGGCTGGCTGGAAGCAGCCCTGCCTGCCTGGCTGCTGCCTCACACAAGGTCTAACCTGGCAGAGGCAGGAGGCCAGCTGTGGCTACTTGTCACACTCCAGATCCTGGGCCCCCTCAGCACCCTGGTAGTGCATCTCACAGAACTCCTGAATGCGGCTGCAGGCCTCCAAGATCATCTCCTCAGGCACGGTGATCACCACGCGGAAGAAATTTGGGTACTCAAAGCACTGAAATGAGAAAGGATGAAGCCGGCAGATTACCTGGGGTAGGGGTGTAGTTTCAGAGCTCTGCCTTGGGGCCATGTGCACCGCCAGCGAGTGAAAATGGTCAGCGTAGGACAGACTGGAGGACAGCAGGGCTGGGCTCTTGGTCCCTTAGGCTATTTTTTCAGTTCCAAGTAAATGTCCCATCTCCATTTGTGTAGGCATGATGCTGTGAGGGTGACAGGCCAAAGGAGTCTGTAAGGACTACACAGGATCTAGGGAATGGGCTGGAAGGAGCTAGGGAAGGAGAGGGCTGGAGAGTATCCGAGGCCCTGTCCATATTCAGTGCTGGAGGTGGAGCTGGAAGGAGGTGGGCACAGAGAACAGATGTTCTCAGCCTGTAGTCTGTCCCAGTGCCTACAGGGGTGGGGGACTGGAAACAGGGCGAAGAAAGCAACATAGGCAGTAGCAGTCCCGGGCCTCTGAGGGAGCAGCTTCAGCAAGGAGGTTTGGTGGTACATAGGGTTCAGGGATACAGCTCTGCCAACTTGATAAATACAGAGCAAGCCTGGAGCTGGGAAGATCGTGGCAGCCTGACAGAGGGCTGTTAGCGAGCCAGAGACTGCCAGTCCGAATCCCTACACACTGCACTTAGAGCTCACAGCCAGCACGTACACACCATTAGACGATGGACACTGCACACACAGCTCCCAAGCTGTCCCCAGAGCTCAGGACTGCAAACCCCTGTTGCTTCTCTCCCCAAGCTTTGGCCCCATAGCTCCCTGGGGCTCTCAGTGTTAGGCTCACCGTGGCTGGCAAGCAGAACACAGACTGCTCCGAGATGAGTCGCTCGGTGAACTCCACATCATTTTCGAACTCAGGGAAATGCTCCATCTCAATCTCAACCTGCAGCAGAGGGATGTAACATGGCAATCAAGAGCACCAAAACTATCTGCAGTGTCCCTGCTTACCCACATGGCCCAACAACTTCCCAGCCAAATGCAGCTGTCTGCTCTCAATTTTTGCTCATGATTTGGGCTGACTGGAATGTAAGACACAAACAAATATATAAATGAAAATTAGGGCTTCTTTAAGAAGTATTCACTAACAGCCTAAAGCTGGAATTTCAGTTAAGGAAAACTTTAGTAAAAAATCTGATGACAAACATATAGTAACCAATTAGAAGTGAAAAGGAATAAATAAGATATTGAAAAAGAGCTTGGGAGAGAATGCTAGTCAATATGTGTTAATAATTCTGTCATGCAAGAAATCCATATGGTAAGAAAAAGACAAACTAATGTTTCTGTTTTAAAAAAAAAGCAGGTCTAGAATAACATGAACAAAATAAATCCTTGCAGGATGATACAATTGGTAAAATAACATGGAAATGCTGAAATGTTCAATAAATATTTCTGTTCTGTATTTGGAAAGAAGGAGGCTGTCCCTTTATCACATAAGGACAGTGATATCCTGGCCATTTGTTTATAGCATTTTAAACATCTTGTGAAAATACTCTTAAACAAACCAGGTGAGAGATAATTTGCATGCAGAAGTTCTGAAAGAACTAGTGGAGGAAAAATTTCACCAGATAATGTAGTTTGAAATAAATGTTCAGACACTGCAGAAATACAATAGGTGTGAAAGAATCTTAAAGCTGTGCCTCTACACAAAGAGCATAAGCAGAATGACCTGTCTAACTCTGGGTAAGGTTGGAAACAGGGTGAACTGATAAAGACTTATCTATAGAACATGAGTGAGACTGATATTGAAGTATTCTCCAGTTCTGGGTCCACATTTTTAAAAGCTGATGAAAAACTGGAGACACTGAGACACACACAAAGGAATTAAAAATGTGTTAATAGACTTAAATGTCTCAATTGCACTTGTTGAGATGAAAAAGGAAATTCCACCACATCATAAAAAGTTCCAAAAAAACAGGTATGGAAAAAGGCAGAAAAATAGGCAACAGCACAGGCAGAAGACAGACATGCTAGCAGGAAGAAGGCTACATCTTCAACAGGAGGTACGATAATCTGACTTGTGGTGTAGGGGCTTCTCATTACCAGCAGGCTTCACATCCAGATTAAAGAACTTTGCAAGACAATGTTGAAGTCATCGAGTTCTGTGCAGGAGGAAGTGGGCGAAATGTACAAGCCTCTGCTATGTGAGAAGTGCCCAACATATCCTGGCCTTCTAAAGTGACCAAGGGATGCATCTACCACACAGGGCAATGTGAAAATTGGTAATGGAGACCTGGTGCCAAGCACCAATCTGAAACCATTGACATGCCTGGCAAGGAGACTTAGTGTGAGCATTGATGATTTGGAAGTGGCATGTCACTCTTCTTGCTTACCATGAGGTACATGGCTCCAGCGGGACGGACAGGCTGGAGGCCAGGGATAGCTGATAAGGCAGCATAACAAAGGTCAGCATTGGACTGAAAAGCAGAAAGGAGAAATTTCAAAACAGGAGAAATTCCAGGAAGCAGCTCAGCAAATGGAAGCCAGGCTCTGGACCAGAACTATAAACAGGTTTGCCCACTGCAAATAAAGGGACAACAAATGCAAACAGCATGGGTGATCATGGCCTTGAGTACAGCAGGTATGACTGAGCTGAGCTTAGCAAGTCAGTGCCAAACATCCCATCCCCTGGGTCACCAGCTCCAGCTGCAGGTCTGGGCTGCCTGAAACTTATCACAGCCAGTATTTCTGCCCCAGTTACCATGTCTCCCGCTGGAACTGGATTTGTTGGAGTTGTTGTCTGTTGTTGCAGACAGAACTGCACCTTGAAGCAGGGATGACGAGCTAGAGAGGTCAGACTCTCTCAAAACAATCCATGAACAAACTGTGCTGACCTGTTACAGCCTCTTTACCTTGAGGATGCTGAGGGTGTTGTGGTAGAATTCAGGGGGTGTTCGGCGCAAGATACGTTCCAGTGCTCCTTGGACAATTGTACAGGGTCCTAGGATCCTTTGACTCAGTCTTAGAAGGCCATCCCTGATCTGAAAAAAACATGGTGGTATTTGCAGCTCAGACTGTGCTTCCCTGAAGGAAAGGGACAGCTCCAAGACCTACTGTCTGTGTTTCTACAACAGTTCAGCCCCCTCTCTTCAGCGAGCATGGAGAGTACTAAAGAACATTCGCTTAACTATATGCCAGGTATTTGCAGACTATTTACAGTGTCATTCTCTGTTCCTCAGTTACAGATTGTAATGTCAACAGAGACAACCTTTGGAGCCTCCCAATCTGACTCAAACCATGCTGGAATATAGCTAATACAAATAAAGCTAGAGCTGTCCCAAATACCACTTTGCATTTTGCTTAGGTTTAGGCCCACAGTCCACACTTTCAAAGTCAGGTAGGGACAACCAACATTAGCTCTTCTGCTCACTCAGCTGGTCCTCTCTTCTCCCTCTGCAGAAGGCCCTCTAGGTGGAAAGGTCACTGCAGTAGATGGTTGTTCTTGTAACATAGCTGAACAAATGGCCAGATAAAGCACTGGCAGCACTGCAAAGGTGCTTTGTACTTACTTTTAAGAGAAACTGTATAAGAGCACATAGAGACCACACATGGACTCCACATGCTGGATAAGCCATGCAATACCTTCAGTGCACACTGGAGCTATCTGAGAAGAGAAAGAATTAGAAGCACACAAAAAGGACAAGGCATATGGGAAGGAGCAGCAGAGACAAGGAGTGTGTTAGAGTGTATACGTGGGTGGAAGGCCATGTGTGGAAGCAGATGGAGTAGGGAAGTGATATGAAAAGCCTAGAGGTGCAGAAAAGCGTGTAAGCAATTGGGTGACACCCATGTGAGAGCAAAAGAGCAGTACATGCCTTTATCAGTTAAAGCCCTGGTGATCCACATACTGAAGCCATGGCAGGTCTGTTGCTGTGACAGTGACACTCAGCAGTCCTCACCTCATTACCAAAGATGTCTCTCCTGTCATGAATTAGGATCCAGCCCATCCGCCAGCCAGGGACTAGCCACCGCTTTGCCAAGCCACCACAGGACAAGATTGGCACGTTGGTGCTGAGGGTTGCAATGGGTTCATACTTGCAGTCAGCAAAGACCTGTGACAGGAGGCTGTGTTAGGGCTGTCCCCACCTCTTATTGTGAGAGCTGTGGGGCTCTGCATGAGGCACAAGAAGGGAGGCAGGGAAGTGATGGGAAATTGATGGTGAAAGCTCCCAGTTTCAAGGTATGAACATGGTAAGTGTACTCCCATGAAAATGAGCCGTTTGGGAAGAGGAAAGGAGCTGGAAATGAGAGGTACCCCAAGGACTGCACACCAGAGAACTGGGAGCTCCAGGCATGGACCCAGCCACAGTACAGGGGAGTGGAGCTGTCGCTCACCTCTGGAGACCTGGCTGCCATGGCCAACGGGCCAGTGTATCAGAAAGGACAGGCAGCATGGGGATGCAAAGGACTGCAACTGACACTCACCATGTCTCCATAGATCTCGTCAGCAAGGATGGGCACGCATTGTCTTGATGCCACTGTGGAAGAGAGGAAAATCAGCCTGGCTACTCTGCATCCTCCATGGGAGAAGACTGGCCCTTTGCTGCAGGGCTTTGCAGGGCTCTGAGGGAAGCTCAGTCCCAGGGCAGAGGGTCCCTATCTTCCTCCTACAGACTGTTCATTTGGAGAGCCCAAACATTGGAGATCCTGGCTGAGACTAGTTCTGCTTTCACCTGTAGGGGCAGGTGGCACAGCCCTCCCACTGACAGGCCAGAGCTCAGAAAGCACAGGGCTCCCCGTGAACACTCTCCCTCTGCAGAGCCAGAGTGGAGAAATGAGCGGTCCAAGCCACACAGAGCATTTGAGGAAGAGCAAGACACACGCTCTGCATGTTCTTGCCCAGATAAGGCAACACCTTCACACTGAGCAAGCCCTGCTTCCTGAGGCATGAGGAGAGAAGCAAAGCCCCGGGCCATGGTGCTGCAGTGATCGAGACATGGGCAATGTGGGCAGACACTAGACTGGCTCACCTGCCAGGATCTTCTGGAGGTGGCTCTTACTGAACACAGAGCCACAGGGGTTGGATGGGTTGTTCACAATGAGGCAAGCTGTCTTCTCATCCACCAGAGACTCCAAGTGTTCCAAATCAATTTCCCAGCCCTTCTCTGGCTAGTGAAGTGAAAAGAAGGGGAAGTAACAGCTGAGGAACTGGACTTGCCACACAGGGTGAGGTGTGACAGTGCCCAGGACTGCTCAGGTCATCTTCATCCACTTCCCAGACAGGGCCAGGGTATTTCTGAGAGGCAGGAATGTCAGGGCTGCCCCTTCCAGGCCTGCCACCACTTACCAAGAGATTGTAGAGTTTGACCTCAATCCCCATAGACAATGCCAGAGTCTTGTAGAGGGAGAAGCCGGGCCGTGGCACCAGGATGTTCTGGCCTGGGTTGGCCAGCACTGCCAAGGCAAGCTCTATGGCCTGGCTGCAGCCACTCGTTAAGATGACATCCTGCGAAGAGCACACAGGAGTCAGCGGGAAGAACAGCCACTCTGAAGTGCCCCGGCCACATGGGAGAGACATAATGCCCAGGCTCTGCCAGGTGAGAGCTTCTGAGCCAAAAAGACAAGTCCAGAGCTTGACTGAAAGCTGGAAACCGCCAACAGCTGGAGATCTCAGCCTTCTCCTCTAAGGAGGGTGGAGGAGAAAGGCTTGGGACAGGGGATGAGAGCAGCAAGGAGGTGGCTGTAGGACAAGGCCATGGGCTACCCTTCAGTCCCACAGCTGGGCAGGGGAGGGAGCGAGCTGGGGCAGGGTCCCCATGCCGTGTGGGCATGGGCAGCAGCACCCTGCCTGCACTACCATGGGAGCACCCCAGCTGGGCGCCAGTACCTGGGCCTCCAGTGGTGCCTCTGGGCAGTTGTAGTATGCGGCCACGGCTTCCCGGCAGGACTGGTAGCCTAGGGAAAGAGAAGCCAAACATGGAATGGATTTTTTTTTACAGACTGTTTCCTTTTTCTTGCCAGTGCAAGGCTCACAGCTGCCACCCAGCTGGGGGAAGCCCATTTGTTAGCGACACTGTCCCAAGGTGGCAGACTGTCCGGCCCCAGGCCAAGCACCCTGCAGCCCCGAGGCTGGGCCAGGCAGGCCAAGAGCAGTGAACATGGCCTTCACTGTTCACTGATGGCACAGGGGCAGCCCGCCCTGTCACCACATGGAGTGTGCTGTGAGGCAGGCGTCATCTATGTTCTGTGCATGCTTTTTGCACTAACTGCAAACAAGGCTCATGTTGTCTGTGCAGTCAGGGAGCCCAAGGGGCCTCCTGGTCAAGGCAGATCAGAAAGGAACTTGCCTGCAACCCACGGCAGGGAGACACAGTCCTGAGCCCTCCTGGGTGCCTGAAACGCTCCCCGCTCTAATGGCTGGGGGAGCAAACACAGCTGTTGCAGGAGTCTCTGGGCCTCAAACAGATCATGCAGGGAAGGGCACTCAGGGGTATCTGGGGGATACACATGTTCTCATGGGACTATTGGTGACAGCAGCTGCAGGGCGCTGCTGGAAAGATGTCCGTGGGCTCCATATACCTGCTGTGGTGTAGGAGCTGGAACATGCCTTCATCCTACTCTCACAAGAAGAGCTTTCTCAACTTACCAACAGATGGAGCATAACCGTTGTAACGTCCTGAGTCCAAAACCTCCTTCACAGCCCGTGTGACCTCATCATTTGTGGGAAGGTTTCCAAAGACCGTCGGGTCTCCTTTTCAAAGATTGAAAAAATAGTAAAGTTCTTACTTACCTGTGACAGGCACAGGGCTTTGTGCTTCAGAGCCCTGCAATCTGCCAGCCATACAGTCAACCCCATTGCCCAGAGGTTTCAACCACAACACTGTGCTCACCTAAGGACAAGGAGATCATAGCTTTCTTTGGGTTAGGCTCCACCTTCATGCTGTCTACGATGGCTCGGACAGGATTGAAGGTCTTCTTTGACATTTCAGAAGCCCTGACAGCCCATCTTGGCTTTCGGCCCTTCACCTTCCCCAGTGATATGCTGTTCCCATTGGTCTTGCGATGAACATCCAGCATAGGGGCATGATCTCCATGGCCATTCACTTGGATCAGGTATGAGTCCATCCTGAGAGCTGTCAGTGTGAAGTGGATTTCCTGGGCTTAGTTAACACATGCCAAAAAAGGGGATCTGTCCATTTAGGGACACTGCCTATGACTCTCCAAAAGTAAAACTTCTGAAAGCTGTAGACCCTACCTATGGCCTCTGAACCACTCAGTCAGCAGCAGCAATTAGGGCTGTATTCAGGGCCAGGATAGAGTGAAACCCCACACATAAGTGAGAGCAGAACGCAGTGGGAAAGATAAAGGCACCTCTCTGTGCTAGCTGCACCACTGCCTGGCAGGGACTTGCTGTGCTGAGGAGGAGCAGGTCCCGCTAAAGCCAGCGGCCAAGAGTTAGCAGCATGTTGTAGTCACTGCTTGACTGCAGATTCAGTGTTCCACTCACAGAAGGGCCAGGTCACCCTCCTCCTCCCCGCCTAGCTATCAACTTGCACACCTCAAGCTGCAACCACAAGGATCAGCCCACTATGTGAGTTCACATCCAAAATGTCCCTCCAGTCTTGCAGACAGAAACGCAGCACTGTTTAAATCAAATCTCAGATGCCAAAAAGGCAGTTCTGGTCCAGTGCTGTCAGGGTGCACTGGGAGGTGGCAGGGTATAGGTTATGGACACTTGCCTCTGTCAGCAGAGCAACAGGGAAAAACAGCCCAGCCCAGAGACCCTAGATCACAAGGCAGTGCTTAGCAAACGGAGCAAGACCTGTCTGGCCAAGAGGGCAATCACAGAGGTGGCACTGCCCCGAGCAAAGGGCCTGTAGCCCTGTCCAAGGCTGGGTAACAAGCAAGGCACAGCAGAGGAACAGCTGCCTTCTAGGCCCTAAAATGCACGAAAAAGTGACTTACACACCCCGGCATGTATACCCAGAGTACAAGCCAGACCCAGCCAGCAAAAGCCTTACTTACGAACTGCTGCCAACTCTGGGCTTTCCACCTGCAGAAGGTTAGGGACAAGGCACAGGGCAGGCAGAGACCTCCTGAGTCACTAAGCCCATTCTTGCTGATACTGGCACACTATTTTGTAATCCTGCCATAAATGGCAATTCAGTGAACAGTGGCCCTTTCCTGATGGTAGTTCCTCAGCCCCATGGTTGCAGATATTCACAACACAGCTACCCCTTCCTTGCTGCAGAGATGGACCTGGAAGCGCTGTAGCACTGCCCGCTTCAGGCAGGATTTGCCATCTGAACGAATTTCTCACTGCTTCAGTGAAGTTTGTACCTAGGGATGGCCCATGCTGCTGCAGTTACTGTGCCAGTGGTACCTCATCAGCCTCATTATAGCAACTCAGGCTGATCTAACAGGGCCACAAAGCAAGCCTTCAGCTTCTCTGCTGCTAATACCTTCTGGCTGAGTCCCAAAGGCACGGTGCAGAGTCTATCCCAGCAGAGCCTTCACACCACCCTGCAACATGGTTCTAATGCAAAGGGGAGTTGCAGACACAGGCACAACAGGTGCCTTCAATGTAGGCAGCCAGGGAAGATCTCCCCACTTCTCCCCCTGAAAGAAGCAATGTACCAGAGCATAGTACTTTACCTTCTACAGCACAAAGAGGGAGACACCAACAAGCTTGGGGGTCGAGTCCCTACTTTTCATCCAGGACAAATCCCCTTGAGAGGAAATTCCTGCGAATTCTTGCCCATGAAATAAGCCCCAAAACTGGGCGTTGGGACTGAATCGTTTTGCCATTGGCTGACAGAGAGGGCTGCTCTCCCCACCCAAAAACGCCCTCTCCTCCCCATTGCCACTGTGTGGTCACTTCAAACACCTGGAACATGCCTGCACGTTAACCCTTTCTGGGGGTAGCCTACAGAGGGTCACAGCCTGGCTTCCTGGAGGCCCTGGGCTGCCACCCTTTTGCACCGCTTCCCTCAGTCCTCAAATACTGCGGGGAGAAAATCTGCACAGAGTCCAGGTATTCCAGCCCTAACCCCTTGTAATGCACTAAGAGTGGATTAATGGACCCCAGAGCATGCAGAAAGCATCGGTCTGTCCTGACCTCAAAGGCTCTAGGCTCCCAATGCACCAGCTCAGCAAGGACAGTTTGTGGCATCATTACAATCAGGAGACATCTTCCTTCATAGGCTGAAGAGAGGCAGGCACTTCCTTAGCCAGTGTCTTGGAGGCACCAGGACCTTAAGGGTTAAAGGAAACTCAAGTTGCCATGGGTTTGGGTTTTTTCTTTTTTTGCTTTTTTTTTTTTGGCTGCTGCAAGGCCCAAGCAAACTCATAATTTTGGCAGCTAACAGAAATGATGCAATTCTTCCCTCTCTGATGGTACCGCAAGGCACAGATGACACCGTTCCCAGAAGGCCCTTTTTTGCTAAGTGATGTGAAATCTGTGCCTTCCTGTCCCTTTCCTCCTGCAGGCCTGGGGTAAATAAGAGAGGCATCCACACCCTCCCTGTCTTCGAAGGGCTGCTCCAAGTCTTCCCTTACTGCCTTGGCAGCAAATGGCCAGAGATCAAATTGTTGCTCAGGGACGAGAGGGATCCTGCTAATCATCCTGCAAACAGACTGCTGATACCTTCATTGCAGAGGCCAGCCATCACTGTGATTTTACACCCGCTCCTGCGTGGGAGGAGGAAGGACCACTTACGCTCAACCCATGCTCACTACACCACCAGCAATAAGGCTGCAGCTCCCCAGGTGCCAGCAGTGGCCCCGTCCCTCAGCGTTGGGGCTGGGGTGACGCTGGTGGGGAGTCATGACCACAGTTGACCACAAGGCTGCACTGGGCACTGCTGAGGCCACAGTGGGGGTCAGGGACTCAGGGCTGGAGGCAGGTTGGGAGGCAGCGGGGTGCAGCCAGGGTCCCCAGACCCAGACTGGCAAGGAATGACATCTTTCAAAAACACTTCCCAGAAATGTCTTGTATTGATGCTGCTTGGACTCTCTTCTGCTGAGATCTGCACAGTTTCAGCCTATTTTCTCTCTTCTTTTTACTGAAGCCTGACATGAGCAACCTTCAGAAGTTCATGCAGGCCCTCTCCAAGCACCTATGGGTTATTTTCTCACTTCTCCCAGCCAGGCCCATCTCTTGCCATGCTGCAGCCCCGCCAGGGTGAAATGTTGGCATTGGGAGGCCTCAAGGACGATGTGTTCTGCCTAGCAACAACCCCGAATCTGACGCAACTGGAGCTCTACCTGTAACACTGCGCACAGCAGTGGGGTTCAGGAGAGGGCATGGTGGAAGCCTGCTGCCAAGAGGGGAAAAAATGTGGCCCTGGAGACATAGGTAGACTCAGTTACACAAGGCTGAAAACCTGGCCAGAAGCAGGGGGAGGACAGTGGCGTTCAACGGGGTCAGTGGGTTTCTCCTGCTATTACTATGCCTTTCTGGTCTGTCTGCATGACTCCAGTCCTTCTCTGGATGCTCTGACAAGGCGTCTGCTGCCCCTCACCACCTTGTGGCACATAGAGTCTCCCAGGGCTGAAGCATGAGCACACACACAGCTCAGCACTTCATATTCTACAAATATGGCCAACCCATCCCTTCTACAGCATGGTGAAAGAGGTGGCCATACCCTGCAGGATGCATTTCTGCCAGCAAGGCAGCCGGCTGTCCTGACTGTCAGGACCTCCGTACCCCACTAGCCCTGACAAGCCTCCCCCCTGCAGTTTGTTCCTTTGTCTCAGCAGCTCTCCCCCACAGGTATCTTGTGGCATACCTTTTCAGCTCCCTCGTTCTTGTGTAGCTTGAGCAATTGATTTTTGTCTCTTCCCAGTGGAAGGAGAAACTGGTGATGGGTTCAATGTTTTTCTGGTACTGCCTTGCCCTGGTACCAGGACTGCCCAGAGTCCCGTTTCTGTGAACAGAGTCCAAGCCAGCAAGAGCAAGCAGTTCCCTCTTCGAGGACCAGGCACAGTTTTCTAACAGGACAGGCAAACGGCGGCTGGAGCGGAGCACAGGCTCAAGCATCACTGCACTGAGAAACCTGCGTCTCTGCCAGGCTGCAGGCAGGACGTGCACCAGTAGTTTTGCCCATGTGCCCTGCACCCCCATTCAGGGTGCAGAGCTCCAGGGACAGACACCCTACTGGTACTCTGCACAAAAACCCACCAGGGTCAATAACAGATCACTTTACCAGTTGCCTCCTGACATTTTTCTTTTATTTTCATCAATTTCTGTCTGCTCCTTTCTGACGCTGGCACAGCCCCAACCAGTTCAAGGCTGGTATCCACAAATATTCATGTAGCCTAATCCCCATTTGGTCTCTGCGTTTCCAGTTGACCCAGCTTTTAACTACCAAATATGTGATTTTTCCTTTTTCTTTTTTTAATCAATTTATTGTCAATCTCTCATTTTGATGGGCAAACAGCCATGAAGCCTCCTTGGCTCTCATGAATCTTGTGACCGTTTATCAGACTCCCACATCTTTATACCACTGCAGTAGGTTTCCTGACATGCAAGGGACAAACCTTGTCTGTTACACGTCAGGTCACACGGTCACTCTGAAAATGCACGTGTTCACAGTAAAATCTGCCTTGCGGTGTGGATAGGGGTGCTGTGCCAAACCTACATATATCTGCGTGAGTCTCTGATCAAACCACGATGATGGCTGTGCCTCCCTCAATCTTAATTGCCCAGCATTCACCTGAAATGGAGCACTATCTCTTTGCATAATTGGAGCAGAAAATCAGCTCAAAAAAAAAACCCAGCGAGATTCTACAAAGCTGTGCAAACATTGTGTTTGAGAGCCAGAAAGATGACACAATCCACACAGAGTGACTCAAAGCCAGTAACCAAGTGACTCAAAAACATACAGTAGCTACTTTATCTATCTGCCTGCACTTAGGATCAATTTTGATTTGATCTCAGAAATAAAACTTTGAAGGACATTAAAAGGCAAATTGCACAGTCTAGCGAGAGATGCCTCATTCTGGAAAAGCAGCCTGAGTACAGCAAGCGGTTTGCCAGGTGCTCTTGCCACCTGGGTGAGCTGGGCTTTGGAAAGGGGAGCACTGGCATCTGGGGCCCGGCTGATCGCCGCACGTCTCTGGAAAACGGAGCAAGGTGGCTCACACCGCGCAGGCACGCCAGGCGTTGCAGTAGGGACAGTGACACCCTGGCTAGCCTCCTGGTAGGGCTCTCTCCTGCAGACCCTGGGCCAGGCTGAAAACGGCTGCGTTAATCCACCTGCCTTAATGAGCGCTGTCTCCTACAATTGCAATTTCCCTCTGTCGAGGAAACCAGGGAATGTAAAAACCAAATGATTTCACGACCGTGGCATCTCGTGGGCCTCCCACAACAGCAGCATCTGCAAATGCAGTGCTGCAACCAGATACCCGCTGTGCCGGGCAATCCAGCTGGCTCTCCCCAGCCATGGACCGCTGCCGCACTGGGGAGGGCAGGGAGTCCAGCAGCTCTGAGAGCCCTGGCGCGCTCAGCCTGGGCACTACGTCCCTTGCGAGCATGCTGAGAGACTGAGTGCACTCCAGGTTCGTGGACAGTTGGAAGCACCGGTGAGCTATGGGCCCACCAGCCACAATAAAAGATTTGCAGGCTCTGTTACAGACGCTGAGAGGAACATGCCACAAAGAGTGAGCTTTAGTGGCTCCTGGGTACAGGCACAGTGAAGAGAAACACTTTGTCCATCCTGGTGTTTTGCTTACATGCAGGTAAACATTATGTAAGTGCATACCCTGTGTTTGAGTTATGACTTCAGAGACTTGAGCTGTTGCATGCGTTGTTGTGGCAGCTGCCCCCTTGATAGCCTTGAAGCCACAGGGACAGTGACCAGCCAGCGGGGATGGGATGGAAAGGGGCACTGCGGCTTTGAGGGGCAAGGCAACACCATGAGCTTGCAGTGAGTAGGGTGGGCAGCACCAGGCACCTCCTTCTCTCAGAGCACAGGCAGGTCAGCCCCTCTCATCACTGAATTTGAGCCCTAGTGATGAAAACTCACCATCTGCCCAACCAATCTGCTCCAGCAACAGCAGCTCGTCTCGTTACAAAGTGGTGAAGCTGGTGTGTGGGGGAGAAGTATTGTCTTTTTTTGAGGGTGCCTAAATCACATCCCTTTTGCTTCAAGCTAAGCCCACTGCCTCCTGACTGTGCCAACAGCAGATAGGGAGAACAAAATAGTCCCCTTCTCTTGACAGCAGCTTTTCACAAGTTTGCACGTTAAGACACCTCCCTGTTAACAAGCTTGTGAGCTGTTAACAAGCTTGTGAGCTGTTAACAGACACCAGTTCTGTCAAATGAGAGGAATGGGGTCAATTTGTTTCTCGTAGGTTGTATTTCTAGAGCTTTCTTTTGCTTCTCTCTGGATCTCCTCCAGCTGATCCATTCGCCTCTGGATGGAGGCCTAACTGGTGCTGAACGAGGGGGGCGGAAAAATTTCTTCACGTGTCCTACATGTGACATTCCTGTTTATACACCCTAGCAATGTTAGTTTTTTTCGCAACAGGATGACATTGTGGACTTGAGTTCAGTTTGCCATTTACAATAACCTCCAGTTCTTTTCTGCAACACTGCTGCATCGTCATCGTGCTGCGCTCATTGTTCCCGTGATTATTTATTTATGTGGGACAGTCAATAAATCTGGCTGTGGTGCTCAGCAGTGATTGTGCTGCAGCTCCCAGCTGCCTCTCACTGGAGAAATATGAGGCAGTTCATGACTGGCTCCTTCCACTTCCCCCTCCAAGTTCCCAGGGAGGGCACTGAACCAGGTCAGAGCTCTTGGCCCATGGCAGGCCAGGCCAGGCCCTTCCCTCCCCTCAGTGCAGCAATGACATCAGCAGCAGCCAGAAACAGAAGAGCCAAAAATAAATAAAAAAAAAATTAAAAAGAGAAGCCAAAGCAGAGGTGAAGATTAATATTGGTGTCCTCCGCTCCTTGTTGCTCTCTTCTGCTGGCTGCTACGTGTTGCAGTGAGAATAGGAACCCAGAAGACAACGCTGACCAAGCTTAGCTGTGGTACTCTGAGCAGGAGAGAAATGACCCAAAGCAGTTTTTTTTAACAATTCTCGATAGAGCAACAGAAATGGAATAAGATTGACTCGTTTCTACAACACCTTGAAGTTTGTACCTTACTTGGTAGCAGCAAACACTCTAGTAAAACACTGAACGCATCACCAAATCAACAGAGCCGTGCTCCCCAGCTCTGGCTCTGAACACGTAATTCCAGCACATCACAAATTCCAAGGAAAGCTTCAGCTCAGGTTGCTGGCTGACCAGCAGCAACACTCTGCATAAGAAACACTTATTTAATCCCTTCTCGTGACTCATGATTATTCAACTTAGTTGTTCATCTCCCTCTCATGGCATTTAAAAGCTCTACTAAGCAAAATGGCATTGCCCATGATCCACCAGTTATACAAAGGGTTGCTAAAGCTTTTAAGCTCATCCTATGCATGGCAGCAAGGAGGTCTGGGTTTTGGCACACGAACATGAGTGATGCAACCTACGCGCACCGAAGGCTGTGTGCAACAGCCTCACTGCTGAGCATCTGCATGATCTCCAGAGCCCTCGTCCTAAGCTCCCTATGGTCTCCCCATTTCCTAATTGGTCATAATCACACAACTCTTGTCCCCTCTGCCTGAACTGGGGGTTGAACAGAGTTCTTCCGTTTTGCTTCCCTCTTATCCTCAAACTAAGTAAATGTTAAGACAAGTTTTCAGATGTCCTGTCCTTCGTGGAGTCAGGTGAAATGTTGAGGAGAGTGTTTTCCTACAGTGCTGAGGTGCAGAAGTGCTGCAGTTTATAGGCTTCTTATGGTATCAATCTATAAGGCTGTTGCTCCTGCGAGGACAGAGGGTGAAGCAATCTTACTGTTGCCACCAGTCTTACAGATGGAGGAAATGTATTTCTGCATCTTAGCGACAAATTTGGACCTTTCAGGGCACATATTCAGACGCTGTGTCTGAGACTCATGGTGTAAACCTGTTTCCCTAGAAGTCTCTGTTTTCCTAAATGCAACAAAAGCATTCCTTCGCAACACTAAAGCTTTTCCAGGCAGCGTTTGGGCAAACTCTTGGATAAAAAGCATTCCCTCTGTGGAGTTTTCTATGCTTCCCTCTGCATTTCCAAATTATCCTGCTGTCTGTTTTTTCCCTGTGACACACAGCCTTTCCTGAATCAGCTCTGCCCTTACCAGCCCTGAGAAACACTGACACTTGTGCATGGGTGAGATCTTGGGCACCTGCCTTCACTCCAGCAACCACCGATAAACAAAGGAGCAATTCATCGCCGCCTCTGCCGGAAGGCGATGGCTGCGCTCAGCAGCCCCCCCGGGACGGGATGGCAGCCAGTCCCGCCGGACAGCAGGACATTACTGTGTGTGGAAATGAGGCAACCAGTAAGAAGGTGACATCATATTGTCTGAAGTGGCCTCCAGCAAACAGACACAGAAGAGATCTGTTTGGTTCTGTATGGATAAATCTAAGGTAATGCATCTAAAGGAAATTACCTGAACGGGGCCTGCAGAGTGCGGAGCGGGAGCCTGGCAGGTGCACCGCAGGACAGAGCCCGCAGTGTTGATGACCGTCCTCTGGAGCCACGGGCTCCGCACGCTGGGCAGCCAGAGAACCCCCAAAATGGCATGCGTGGCCAGGAGAAGGACGGGGCAAGGCAGAGGCAGTCGTACTGCTGTGATACACAACCCTGGTGCACTCGTGTCTCCAGTGCTGCATGGAGGTGCTAGTCACCGCTCCACAGGATGGATTATGGGGAGTTAGGGAAGGTCCAGAGGAGGGCAGCTGACACAACGAAGGGAACAGTGCCGCTGCTGTGAGAGGAGAGACTAAAAAGGCTGGGACTTGGGTTTGGGAAGGGCACAGAGGGGCAGGACTGAGGTTTGCGGAGGCAGGAGGTGGCAGACCAGCTGGGTGCAGGACACTCACCAAAACCCACAGCACCGCAAACAGCAGCGCTTGTGAAAATCTGCCGGTGCTCGGTTTCCAGCAGGCACAGACAAGTACTTGTTGTTCCGTGGCAGGGGGGCACCTTCGAGACCTTCTCGCCACAAGGGGCTGTGGGATCGTGTCCGCGTGAACGGGAGCGGGGACACTGGTGGACAAGTGCCTAAAGAGGTGCCGAAGGGAGCGGGCCGCGATCAGCCCTCTTACCACCTCCCT
>VZSZ01000217.1:781168-817786 GCA_013398815.1 Ibidorhyncha struthersii
GGCTCCTTCCTGGCCGCTGGCGCCGGGCGGCGCCCCCCCGGGCTCCGGCGGCGGACCCACCTCCGCCCTTCCCCTTCCAGCCTGCGGCCAGGCGGTGGAAGCGCTGCTCGCCGTGCTGATCCTGGTCTGCAGCTCCGTGTCCTACGGCTCGACCGGAGGCTACACGGGCCTCCCCGGCCTGGGCGGCATCTACTACTACCACTACGGCGGGGCGTACAGCGGCTTTAGCGGAGCGGACGGGGACAAAGCGCAGCAGCTCGACCAGCGCTTCTACCTACTAAAGCTGCCGATTGCGAGGGCGGCGATGGCCGTGGGAGGGTCTCTCCTGGTCTTCTCCTGCGTTCTTATTGTGGTTGGTGTTTTACGGTTACCGTGGCATTTCCCAGCGTGGCTGATACTCGAATGCATCCTGGATGTAGCCGTTGCAATTGGCATGGTGCCTGCTCTCTACTACTTCTTCCATTTTCTGCTGGGGGTTTATAACTCATCAGTGTGCAAAGAGAGAGAGCAGCTTTATCAAAGCAAAGGCTATCAGGGCTTTAGGTGCAGCCTGCACGGGGCAGAGATCGCTGCCGGCCTCTCGGGCTGCATCGCTGTCCTGGCGTACCTGGTTAGCGCAGGCCTCGCTGTCAGGGGGTACAGGACAGTTCGCAAACTGAAAGAGAAGCCAGTAGAATTATATGAGCTTTAGAATGATTCCTGCTCTCCAGGAACGGCCGTGATTTTTGCCAGCCTCCTTACCGAGACGAAGCAGCGTGCTTTTCTTTGCTCCTGGGCAGAACGCACGCTGGGAGAGTAGAGCTCTAAATACAGTAGAGTCAAGCTGTTCCTAACTTGGATTTGCATTGTTGGATTATCAGTGGCCACAAAGTTAGTCCGGTGGCTTGTCTGGTGGCTGTCCTAGTAGAGAATGACTGTCCTTGTGTAGCTGACTGGTTCACAGGTAGCCTTCCCCCCCGCCCCGTCCAGTGCCTTGTTCACCTCCAGTGAGGTCTTGCTGCAAGTACTGCTACTGCATTCTTCTGCTGATGAATAGCTTTATGTAGTTGAAACTGTCTTTACAAAGGGGTGTGACTGTTCACTGAGTTCTTAAAAATGAGCGATCGAGGCCCATGGTCATGGCAGCTAATTACTGCTTTCTTGTAGGTGTCTTGGAACTAACAGGACAGTTTGAATGTGACATTTGTAGAGCCAGCAAAGAGTAAACTTGAAAAATTATGAATGCATTCAGCTTAATTTGTGACACAGTGCCTTTTCAAACTCTCCTGAAGAGGGCACAATTTTGTATGAAATGGTCTTTTCTATAACTTGTATACAGTGTTTTGCTTAAAAAGATGCCCTGAATTGGGATAATCAGGCAAAAGCTTTATGAGCTCAGACAGGTGGTTGAAGATAGAATTATGTTGTTTTCAAAATAAAATTTTAATGTACAAGTTGGGGTAATGAGATACTGCTCTTGTATTATTTATAAAAAAAAGGTGAAATTTACTTTTTTTAAAAAAAACTTTTATAGGAAATTTAACAGGGAAAAGAAAAGTAGCACTAGAATCACAAAGTCATGCCTCAGAATGAGATGGCACTTCAAGAGCAGTGCCCACTGTCTGCATTGTCCATATGAAGATGGAACCACCACTGGGCTCACAGACCCATTCTGCCCATAATTAAAAAAAAAAAGGCAAACCAAACTAAACATACCAGAAACGTGCTTTGTCTTGGATATATCTCCAGTTTCGCAGGCACCAGTGATTAAATCCTCACAATTACCAAAACCATGGAACATTGTTGGAACTAAAGATATAAAAGTAAACCAAACGCTAAATAGGAGCGCACCAGGGACTCTGGGGTTTGTTCCCTTTTAGGAGCTAGACGCATTGTTTCAGCACAGGGATTTACGTGGACAGCCCACTGCAGTCCTATTGCTTTTAATGATTGTGTATTTCCTCTTGCTGCAGCTGCTTCTAGAGCTGTGCAGTACTATTTAGAGCAAGTTCACAGGGCGCAATTCCTCTGACAGGATACAGAAAGCTGCCTAATAATTGGTATTATGAATTCCGCCCTCACGGTGTTCCACAAGTAGCTTTTGTATGGAAGGCTGCTGAGTGAAGCAGCACACAGGGCTCAGTGAAGGAGACCCTACAGCGCAGCTACTGCTAGCCACAGCTGTATGTGACTGGGATATTGCATAAATTCCCTCAAGCGCAGTAACGGAATCAGAATATATAGTTAGATGAAAGTAAAAATCTTTATTGCTAAGTCAGCTGAAAAGTTGATGCAAAAATATTCCTCCTTCCCGGACTGCTCTATACATCTGAAAAAAGAATCAATGGAATAGTGTTTTCCAGCAATCTCAAGTTATTTGCCTCTCCAAAGCAATACGAACATAGGCCACAGTACTGAAGGTGCATCACTGGCAACCTACTACCATACACGGTAAAAACGGGGATTATTAGAGGTGCATGCTAGAGTGGTATGCAGAAAATATTCTCCTTTTTAAGACAAAAACCATGAAAAAAGATTATTGATTAAACAGCTGGTGAACTGCAATATTTCTTTAACATGCGCTGGGTCATATGAGTCAAGTTAAAAAAAGGTAAGATTTTAAAATGTGAAAAAAGAGGAAAAAATAGACCTGAGCCTTCAGACAGCAATGGAACAGCAGACAGTGATTGCACAAAACCAAAGAGGTGACCCTACAGCCTGAAGACGACCTTTGGTAAGTGACACGAAAGCCATCATCATGCAGGAGGAATGCAGAAACTCCTCTGAGGGCCTTAGGTGTGGCTGAATGTCCTGTGTCCCAGGAGAAGAATTTCAGGCCTCACATCAGTCCCCAAGAAAGGGAAATACTTGCTCCTTCTCGGAACAGGATTTTACCTTCCCATCTAGTTGAGGATTCTGATCAGGTCCCAGCAATCTGTGGTGCTGCTTCCAACGAAGCCTGTTCCTGGTGCTGGGAGCAACTTGGAGGCTGTCTCTTATCCTCGGGCCCCAACTACTCACCACTGAATATAACCTTTATAGGTTCCTTTTGCAGAAGCCTTTCTGGACAGGACAGGGCAGACAGGTCCATGCCTTTAGAGTACCTGTTCTCAGCGAGCATGCTCACCAGCAGCTGAAGAGATGGACAAACCATCTCACCAGCCTAACTTGATTGTGGCCACACGGAGCGTGGCAGGTCTGGCACTACTCAGCAGGGACATGAGAGCCTGATGACCCCAAGCTGAGAATCTCTCTCTAATAGAAAGTCTGTTAACAAATGGGACATCCTTAGTGATGTGGCCCTGAGGAGATGATGTATCTGTGCAAGAACCACACACAAAGATCAGAGAAGAGACTGGAGAACAGGAAGAGAATTGGGAAAACACTTTCTGTCCCCTGCTGTGAGTCCTTCACTAGGCTTCCTCATTGATGTCTGTTCCATCTGCAGCAGTGCACCTAGGCAGCTTGAAATCTAAGGTGGTGTTAATAAATAAGGTGAGGAAGACAAAGGAGAAGCTTGCTGCCTCTAGGGAGGCAGGAAACAAAAGGTGGTGGTGAAGGGAAGCACTCACTCAGGCTGTGCTGCCCAGAGTAAGACAAACAATTCATAGTATCAGCTTAAGCAGAGAACGCCATGGACTCTTACCTAGTGCAAGAGAACAAGCCGTGTTCTGCCATGACAGTTCACACTCATAGAAAATAGGACCTGGCTGTATTAAACTCCTTTTCTGCTTCAAAATCAGAAATGGCACTGGAGGAAAAGGCTAAGTAGGAATTCCTTACATTCCATTCTGCTACTACTGTGAAGAGGAACAGCTCAGAAATCTGCATGCTCCATTGCAGAGCTTTATTTTACTTAGTCCTTCCCCACTGAGCTAGGTAGAGCCATTCATGACTAACTCCCTGTGGCAATGCCAGCTCTCCATGCAATGCTACTGGTTCAGACTGGCCAGGACACACTGGATTTTCCACATCAGTGCAAGAAATACAGACCTGATTTGCATTAACATCTGCTACTCTCCTAGTGCAAGGTTTGTCACAGTCTTACTCGGAAAGAAGAGTGTATTTCTGCAACAGTCCTGTACCCAACAGAGGCTGCTTTGCAGCCCTGTCAGGTATCAGAAAGCGTTGGGCTGGGCACGCATATTTCGTCAAATTATCATCAGTGACAGAATTAAAAGTTATAATCAAATACACTGGGATGAGCCTTTTCTGTGTACTTACATGAAGAGAACATGAAAGAGGTTTGGGGTTTAGTTTTTTAATCTTTTCTGCCTAAGGGATTCAAATGCTGCTCTTTCTGTGAGAATTAGCTTTTCTCTCTATTTCCAAATGAAACAGGCATTTAAACAGACAAAATTTGTGAGAGTTTAAACTTTGGGAAAAGTTGGGTTGTTTCATGATTACATTATAACTAGCACAAGGTATATCCTAAAATGTTGCGCTCTCATGCATGGTAAAAATACATTTTTTTCCTAGTGAGAAGTTGTTCAAGGTGCATTGAAATCTCAGTAAAACTCCATTAGATTTTGTCAAAAGATTTGTATTCACAGAATCCCACAAGTAGTCTACACAGTATTTCCTCCTGAGCAAGGCCTGAATTTGATCCAAAAATATACAACTCAAGCCCCTCAGAGCTCTTGAGAAGAAACTTTCAAGTTTTCTTCATAAATATAATTAATAAAGAAGAAAAGGCACTAGCCCACATTACAGCCAGGATTATTGCACCACTGACGTCACCGGGGCAGCTGCTGTCCAGCTCTCTGCCAGCTAAGGAAGACGGATCTGCGTGCTACAGGGGCAGTGATCTTTTCACAACCCTTACACAAGATGACGACACAGGCAGCCAACTTACACCCTGCACCAAAAATCCAAATGGAAACACAATGCATCTGCCAAGTGTGGACCAGCCAGTTAACCATTAGTGGGACTGTTTTAAACATCCTTTCCAGTGCTGAAAGAGATGATATTAAGGTGAAGAGTTCTATTTTTCCCTTTGCATTGAAAGCTAAGCAAAAAAAAGTATGCTTTCACCTTGTTTGTGGCCAAATTGAGCATGTGCCATGAAATGCAGGTTTGCTGTGGATTTGGAACGTGACTCCTATTTTCAGAGGCGAGCAAAGATGCTGTAGCTGACAGTGCAGAGGTTTATGTTGGTGGAACAGAGCACTGAATGCTTCCCCAACATATGAAGGGCAGCCCCACTGCTCACTAGCCTTAGAGCGACACAGCGCCGGTTACAGCTTGGTTTCCTCTTCGATCGAGTACCTCACTGAAACAAGCATGGGCTCCTGGTTTCTTCCCATATCTTCTGGATACAGGAAGCCTCTACTGGGAAGCAGCCATGGTGGAGGTGGCCAAGCTGCTGCTGAGCTGGGTCTGTGCTCTGCAGCTAGAAGCACTAGCTCTACACATTACCCAAATCAACCAGTCCAGAGCTTATCTTTCCTATGCTCCATGTAAAATGCATCAGTAGGCACCTGCTTATCGCTCAGCTGTGTTATTTTCTCATCCTGCATAGGCTGATCCCATCATAACCTTCACTCTGCCCTGCACCAGTGCTCATCAGAACACTGGTACCCTGAGTCCTCCACTGCCCTAACAATGTCCATTGGGAAAAGCCCCCACCACACCTGCTGTGGAGTGCTCTCTCCCCTAATCCTAAATAATAAAGTGCTGGGCCGAAGTGGAGCAGAACAGCTTAAGTGCAATCAATAAAAGTGCTTGCAATTAATGTAGGAAACCATTCTTGGGTCAGCTTCATTGCAACTGGCTGTATTCTTTCAAGAAACAACAAAGTCAGGTGCTGGGGGCGGGGTGGGGTGGGGCACTGCATCAGAAATAGTCACAGGACTCCAAACACTGAACATTGCCCCCTCAAGCAGCCTCCTCACCCCCCACACATATGCCAGCCCCTTTCCTGCAGAGCTGGCAGAACCTCAGGGTTCAAGGAGTTACAGGGAGGAGTTGGAACACCTGCCTTCTTCTAGTGCTTGCACAATTTCCAGACAGTCCCTAACACAGAGCTCAGCTGCTGGTCTGAGTGCTCATACAACAACTGAGACTCTACAGTGACAAGTGGACAGCCCAGACCTTTGCACTCCCAGTTCTTCCTCAACTCCATTAAGGAAGCAGCAGATGCCTGTACTCCTTGCAGATCCCAGCTCCCCTTGGAGGGCAATACAGCCCTTATGGGAAAGAGCTTCCTGGGACAGACAATGTGGGAACAGTACTTGTAGGGTTACAAAGCTGTGTCAAACTCCTCTGGCAGAGTCGCTGTGTGTTCCTCTTTCTGCTCCTGATCTGCTCCATTCTCCTGGTGTTGCTTCATTTGTTCCTTCACTTCCTCCTCCAGATCAGGTGGCACCACAAATTGATCCTCTGGCTCCATCTGGGATGGAGCAGCAAAATAGCCTGTCTTCTTCTTGGGTGCCTCTGTGGCTACTTCAATGAGGTTGAGGCTCTCCTCCAAGGGCACTATGGAGCCATTGGAAAGCTTCTTTCCATAAAGACAGCACGTGGAAAGAGATTTTTGCAGTTCACATTTTTCCTTGATCCCTCTCTGCACAGTGTTGCTGTTTACACTGTTCTGTCTCCGAATGATGAGGACAAGCCCAGAGTCATCCTCTGGCCCTGGAGCAGAGGAGCTGCACTCTGCAGCAGGAGGCTCAAACTCCAGGCCCTTTCCTTTACAGCAATGGATGTCCACCTCTACCTCCACTTTACTGCCATTTGTCATCACACCTTCTACAGGCTGCTCATCGTCACTATCCAGACCGTTGTCAGACTGGTTGCTAGAGAAGGTGGCACTGGAAGGTTGGCGCTGAAAGATGCTTGAGGGGGGCACAGGATGTAGGCTGCAACGTCGCTCTTGCCGTGCTAGCAAACTGCCATCAAGACCAACAGCATTGTGCTCATCTGAAGCAGTAGAGCCCACCTCACTGCTAACCTCAGAAGCGGACAGTTCACTGCTGAACTCTGAAGCAATTCCACTGCTAGATGAAGGTGTTGCTGGCTTGGTAGTGGTGGAACTAAATCCCCCAGGACCCGGCAGAGTGAGGCCATGCATCTCACATGTGCAGCTGTCCTCACTGATGTTCAGACACACCACCATTGCACCTACATTGTCTTGGCAACCATAGCTTTGGGCTAAAGTGCAGAGTTTCTTTGCAGCTGCTAGTGGGTCGTGTAGGTGGCGCACGGCTGAGACTGCCTCCATATAAGAAACGTGTTCCCAGAGAGCTTTGTTCCCTAGAAGTAGCAGCTCATCTTGTACAGTCAGTGGAATGGAATTGACATGTGGTTTGGGCAGGATCCAAGGATGCAAGTATGTGCAGCCCAGCATCCGAGTACAGCAAGTCACACCATTGACCTTATTGTCCTGCAGACAAGGGAAGCAAGGCAGTAGGGTTAGATCGGCTATTACATCATTTGGAGAGCAGTCTTTGCCCTGCCCATATACTGGTTTGGAGCCTTGAGAAATGCCACTACACAGCCACAGTACAGGAGAAAAGTATCTGGGTTCCAGGTACCCTAGCACAGACATTCACTGTACCTGATCATCAGCTACAGTAATCATCCATCACCCATGCTGGTAATAACACACTTTTATCCCACAAGACTTTTTGTCACGTTCTGAAGAATTGTAGCAAACTATTTTGAAATGTGCAGCTATAGACTACCTGCAGCACATTAATCAGAGAACCTCACTCATGAGTCTTATATAAAACTTATTTTTTCAGTATGAGGAAGGTAGTGACTTTTTACTTTCTCATTGCAAGGCAGATTATCCAGACCTTAAATACTTTCTGTATATTTTCTGAACTATTTCCCTCTTTATTAACATATAACTGCATTCTGAAGTGTGGGCACTACATCCTGAGGAAGAAAAGAACAAGCAGGTATCTCACAGTACTGCTGTAACCTGGAGATACTACCTCCTTCCTGTTCCTGCTAGACAGTCCCCTGGCCAGCCTGGCACTAGTCTTCTGGATAGAGAATTGCCCACAGACCTCAGCCCCTTTTCCAAGTCCGTGCATACAGAGAACACAGCTTCCCCAGTGTTTTGAATTTAATTTCAGTGTTCTTAATTTCTGTATCCTCTGGGTGTTGAATGTTGCTACTGCTGCTAAGTATTAAAAACCAGCAGAGGACACATGCAGAGAAGTCTCCTTAGACAATTATTTCATTTTATTTTTCAGAATACATTAATCAGACAGTTTTTAAACCATTTAACATGCTACATTGATTCCACAGTTATTTTTAGTCAGTGCTATGGAATATAGCACTTTGCAGAGCTGTAACACATTAACAGATTATCCCTGTCAGAAACACTTCTATCAAACCTGATACTTTTAAAAACACCCACTGAGTATAAAACTAATGACACCGATTTCTCAGATCTTCACCAATGACGTATTTTCCAGTTCTTTGGAACTTCCCTGTTATTTCCAAGTTTTTAGAAAGTTAACTTTTAGAGAGTTCTCCAGAAATAATTTTAATTCTTTCACATAAAACCGATGAACATTTCTGCCTTTTTTGTGTTAATATTTTTACCTGTAATATACTTTATATCCATGTTCTGCATGTCTTAAGGGCCACTAATCCTGTACCTTCACCGAGTAAAACATGGAAGAAATCCAAAGAGAGGTAACTCAAGTCATACTTTTCAAGAAACACCAAAGATATTTTGTGGGTTTTGAGACAAGATGACTTCCCAGGCCCTGCTCTGTTCTCTAGTGGCTCCTCTCCACACACACCCAAGTCACACACAGCATTATGGTCCTCCCCTCCTTTAGCTCCACACCTATTTTCTTTCCTCCCTCTCTCCCCAGGCCGTCCTTGGCATCCTGTACCTGTAGTTCTCAGGCCACAATGGGTGTTTTAGGAACACGCCATTCTGAATAGCTGATCAGGAACAGAAGCAGAGCAGGAAGCAACAGACAAGTCACTCAAACATGTTCATGCCATCCTCTCCCCTGTAGTATTGGGCAGGCAGCACAGCTCATGTATTTGTACCAAGCTTTTATGGGAGGGTAGAAGCTGAAGGGAAGGTACAAACAAACCTCTGTTATAATGGCTTTTTGCTCCTTGACTCTCTTGGCTTCTTCTGGACATTGTTCAAGGTTGAAGACTTTGGAGAGAGGCAGTGGTTTTCCACTTCGGCACAGAATGGCTTGGCACGTCCCCACATTGGCCACCGTCAGAGAGAAGTTGCTCGCTGGATCGGCCACATCATGACGAATATAGCAAAGAACAGCAGAGGAACCCAGCTTCTGCCCGGCCATGCCCAGCTTCCTGTTGGAGGAGAAGGTGTAGGAAGGCTCCAGACTCCAGAGACAGACATTCTGGAGGGCTGCCTCACCCCACCTAACACATTAAGGGATATACCTATGCAGGTCCCACCAGGACCAGCTTGCTCACTGTCCTACCTGTGGGAGACCAAGAAGGTGTTGGACATGAACATGGTGTCTGACTGCTGTACCTCCTCCAGGAGCACATCGGCCATAGTGCACTGCAGCAAGCGTGGCAGCTCCTCATTCTTGTCACCGTCAAACATGCCATACACAGCCTCCACCCCCTCTGCAAAGCTCCCCAGTGCCAGGGATGACACACACAGCCTGTTAGAAAAGCATACAAGCAAAGTTATTATGTCTCAAAAGATTATATGGTCACCAAAACCACAGCTACAGGCATCTTGCCAGGAGTGCTGTTCTCACAGGGCAGCAAAGCCACTGTCCCTACATTCACTGCCCCGTAAGATGTACAGCTGCAGTTTATCATTGGAACTCCCGACCCCCCCTTGACCACATTCAGGAGCGGCAAGAGAAAGGAAAAGCATCTTTGCTAGGGTGGGAAGCAAAGTCCAAGTGTCCCAGGACAAGCATGAAAACTGAGGGAAAGGACAATGTGGAGGCTTGAGTTACCAAGACTTAGCAAGAGATCTGGAGAGACAGAGGGACAGATGAGCTCTTGAGCAAAACAGGTCTCCTTGGGTGCTTAGCAGTGCACTCCACTTAGCACCCTGAGAAGACTAAAATACTCACTTATTTCTTTGGCCTGCCATCTCAGCTACTCCATGACTCCAGAAGGTAGAAGTGAGTGCTGAGTCTGCCGTGAGGGAGGGCTTTGCATCAATCTTCAATGTGGTAATGTGACTAGAGAGAGAGAACAACAGAAATTCCCTCCTAGATCCCACTGAACAGTTTGTGGCCAAAGGACCTTGTCCAGTCTAGATAGCAGCCTGTGGAAAGAACTGCACCAAGGAGAGGAGTTTAAGGTCTTGGCCTTCTGGAGATGTCTAGCTACTTATGCCAGAGACAGCTGGGAGAACCTCATACCACCTGAGAAACTGTTTGCTTGCTCTGATGATTTGGACCCAGACTTTTCCCTTCCTACAAGACAGAAAGCTTTAGCTGCCTCAGGCAGGGAACATTATAATATATGCAGTGCCGTGATACACATTTTACTATCCCATTTCCCCTCCTGGGAAGGTCTAACCTTCCCTGTGCAGGTCACTACTGGGTTGGCATCTCCATGGCTCACCTGAAGATGTCCAGTGTCTTATGTTCTAGCACCAGGTTTGTGTTGCCGCTCAGGTCCAACTCTTGCAAGGTACCCGGCAGTGCCTCTGGGATTAGGATTTCAGTTAACTCATTGCAGCTCAAGTCCACAAACTGCAGCATCAAAAAAAAAAAAAAAAAAAAAAAGCACAGTGACCAAGAAAATATTCTCTGTTCTCTTGTGTGATGAGTTAATCCAGTGCTCCTTCCAAACACATGACCTCACTACTGATTGTATCCCACAAACAGGTCATGAAAATGGGTGTGACCTATCAGTAGATTTACAAGCAGCAAATACTTAAAACCTGCAATAGCCAGGACTCCAATACTGAAAGAATAGGTCACACTAAAAAGGCCTACATATACAAATCTGTCGAGCTATATAACTCTCCCTACTGTCTCAAATGGTAAACCAGAAATACACAAAGTCAGAGACAGATGGTACAGAAGAATGAGAGACAAGCCACCTTTGATCAACTCAGAAAGGCAACAGATCTACAATGTATATTCTGTGCCCTCTTCTGAGGTTGATTAAGGAAAATGCTGGGATCTCCAGTTCCTCTCCTAGCAGTTACTCTTCATTCTCTAACCCAAACTTTCCCCTCCTATCTCTTTACTTTCTCCGTAAGAATACCTGAATACGGGGCAATTGCAGAATCTCTGGAAAGATGCTGATTTCATTAGAGTGTGCAATAAGTGTATGAAGTAGCTTGCAGTTTGCCACTGTTGTGGGAATTGTTTTCAGTTTGTTGCCGCTCAGATTCAGCTCTTCCAAATGCTCCAGCTTACTAAGTTTGCTGAAAGGGGGAAAAAAAGCATACTATATCTTATTTGCCAGAACTTATAACTTTCTGAACCTGCAGATAAAGGGCAGTGTCTATGGATACCTTATGAGCTACATTTCTAATTTATTGACAGGTGATCAAGAGTTCCAAGAGATGCTCTAGTAAGAGCTCAGGGTCCCCAGACCTGGCTTGGATTTATACAACAAACAGATCCCTTTGCCCCTGATTTCTAAAGCACTAAAGCAGAAGACGTTGTAGCGTCTTAATTTTAAAACTGGCAAAACCCCCTAAGGTGTGTCAGTGTACTTTGTAGGAATAAACAGATTTACATGAAAGTGGTTGCTTAGCCTGACCAGTACCAGGTACTGGTAAAGCCTGGACAGACGGTATCAATATTGAATTAATTGTGCTGACTTAAGAAACAATAAAAAAAACCCTTAGACTTTTGTGCTAATGTAACAGAATGTGCTGCTTTTTATGAGACTGCAAATTAAGCTTACACAGAAGTCTACCAGTACAGCACTAGCTCTCTACTATATCCCAAAGAAAATATATTTGATACCCCAAAACTGGACTGCAGATAACACTGAAAAGTAATAATTAATTAAGAATTCAGTGTAAGTCCTTCTAGTAGGGTTCTGTGGGGAGGCAACATCCTCCTATCTCGCCCACCTGCCTTACTTATTACCTTGCAGGGAAAGTCTGTAGGTTGTTGTTTGCCAGATGCAGGATCCGGAGGCTCGGATGTCCCACCAAGACAGGGATGCATTGATCTGTGAGGTTATTATTGGTCAAGTAAAGCAGCTGCAGCATGCTCAGACTCTCTTCCCCTGTACATGCAGAGGGCAAGGACTCCAGGCTGTTTGCAGATGCATTCAGGTACCTGAGGCTAACCATAGCAAGTGCAAAAATCAGATATCACATCATCTAAACCACTCCATTAACAGCAGGAAAAGGAGCTATACAAAACACCAGTGTGGACAGAGGAACAGCATTATACAGGAGGCCAGACAACACAGTGTAAATCTTCATGTGAGTAGGGATGTTATGAGTCTACTAACGGCTTATTAGCTATATAGCACTGTGGATGCACACAGCATTTTACAGTGAACTGAGTACTGAAGAGCCTGTGGAGGGGGATGGGTAATACGGGTGGAAGCAGACTACATAAACTCTTACTCAGAGTCTTTAAAAGAAGAGTTGACTCAAGTCTGAACAGGCAGTTATCAAGGGTTGTTCATTTGTAACAGCATCTCTCGCTGTTCTCCAATGACCTGATCTACTTTCTGCTGTAATGTCTGAAAATCTGTATGGCTTCTCTCCTTTGCACCTGAATTTACACACTACTTTTAAAGACAAAGCTCTTCAGGCAGTAACATGATCTTAGAACCAGTTACAACTGAAGCTAATTCTTTGTTTGGTTGTTGGGTTAGGCAAGCCTCTGTTTTCCGGTAATTAAACTGTAACATGGACTGATTCCCTCAAATCAGCTTGATGACTACCCTTATGGCACCTGAATTACCTCCTCATAAAATGCACGCCTCATTATCTCTTATGCAAATGGCACCTTGCAAGGACAGTCATGCAGATGCCACTATCAGCCTTTACAGCTCCAAAGGTTAATGCAGACAAAAGACACTCGTTACTGCCACTCACTTCAGAGCCTTGACAAAGAGCGTCTCTGGGAGTTTAGTCAACAGGTTGTGCTGAAGGTCCAGCACCTCCAGTGGAATGTGTTCTAGAAGAGGTGGAAGGCTCTGCAGACGATTGTGCCCCACCATCAACTTGCGAAGGCTCAAGCTGCTGAGGATCCTAGAAAGACACAGGGTTTTCTTTATCAGCTTGGCTCACTCCTCTTCACATCCACAGAGTGGGAAAAGGTAGTATTTAATCCATTATAATTTGACTGTACAGCAGAGAAGAATTAAAATACACTGATCCATAAAATGTACGCAGTGACAAAGCAGAAAAACACACATGGTAAGGTGCCTCAGTCACTTTGAAGTATATCTACATTTCCCTCTATGCTACTGCAGATCTGTAACCTGTGATACGAGTCAGTCTGTGTGCATGTGCCTAGCATTCTCTCAGGCAGACACAAAAAGAGAAGTCACAAAGGATGGATTTAAATGTCTGATTTCACCAGTAGGCAGAAAGAAGTGCTTCCCCTGTGCCAACTTAAATTCAGAGCTTTAACAGGATGCTTAGCACTCTTTTATTACTTCTGAGGCTGTTGTCACATTCTCCAGAATTGCAGTGCTTATTGAAGGAAAAGGCATCTATCCCCACGAACTGCAGAGAATTGCTTGCAGGAATTTTGAGAAAGGATATCTGAACACATCTGGACATAGCCTAGAACCACCCTGCCCATTTGGGTGAGGTGATAATTTAGGACTAAATTCTGAGAGCCCTGTACAGAACAGCTTCGAAGCAAAGAAAGGCTAAAGCTGCATAAGTGCACTGCTCCATGCGGGCCAATTAATTGAGTTTCTTTCTGTATGCTGTGGCTTCTCAAAGCAAATTACACTGGCGGTGAAAAAAAAAAAAGCTGTTCAAATGCAGGTATACCAATATCCTCATTCAAGCTGACTCATCCAGAGCGGGCTTGAGTAGCTCTACTCAACCCTGTCATGCACCGCTTTGACATAATTCTGGTTTTGGACAATTAAGTGTAAAAAGCAACTTCACAGTGAACTATATCCCTTTGTGCAAGGCTCTTTAAGCTTTAGTCTGCTGGATTAACCTGATGAAAGGCTGGAAGTCAATGCTGGCAAAGTTCTAACTGTACACAAGATATACTTACAGTGTTGATGATGACAAACACATACTCTAAGAGATCCCCAATGGATACAGTAAATTCCAGCACTTAGGAATCTTTAAAAATGCTTACATTTATTTTCAGAATGTATATTTCTGTGTCTGAATTCTGCAGGTTCTTTTTGAATAACAAATTTAAATTAAAATTTGGCCTTTTTAATCCATTGGCATGGCTTAAATTCTTTTAAGTTCTCATTACCACATCTTCGTTACATCCTTTTCTTGCTTTTGATGTATATAGTCTTGTCTCTGACAACCATTAGAATGTCACTGCTAAAAATCACTTCCTATGCTTGCTGCTTGAACTGCTTCAACCTGCTCTCTGCATTTCTTCACAGTAATCCACCCTTCCGTTCAATTTCAATATAGCTTACCCTAGACATTGTCTCATTCTTTACAATCACGCACCCACCAAACACACTTGTTAGGCTAAGAACATTTGTGCTTTGCTTCTCCCCGCGATATCCTTAGTACCTTGGAGAAGCCATCATAATCATTTGCAAAATTGTATTAGTTCTTGGCTCCCCTTTACCGCATTTCTGCAGAAACTGAAAGGGAAACAGGGAGAAAGGAGTTGGCTGATAACGTGTTGTGAAAGCTACCTTTGAGATCAGCTGTATCATATCTCTGTGATATCTCCCTACAAAAGGTAACAGATGAAATCTCTGTGGGGCAATGCAAGGCTTATTAGGGCCTCACCTATGACTTTTTTTTCACAAACACTACGGTAACACAAACAAGTCACAGCAGTGTGTTCCACTTCAGGTGCAAACAGCTGCAGTAGAAGCCAGAAGCACAGGATGAAATTACCTGGCCTGTTATTCAAGAAGCTGATTTGGAAGTCAGTTCTTTCCAACATTTGAATACAGGGTACTTTTGATGCTGCGCAGAGAAACTAAGTGGATTTTATCTCTGCACAACAAGGAATAAAGTGACTGGAATAGCACTGCTTGTTTCTCCCCAGTCAGCTCACTACAGAAGAAAGCTCAGCTCTTGTATAAGAGGAAGGTTTGCTGACCTTGATGGAAGCTCCACAAGGAAGTTGTAGCTCACATCCAAAACTTCCAGTTTCTTTGCTTCACAGGCCCAGTCTGGGACACACTGCAGTTGATTGCTGAGAAAAGCAAGGGGGAAAAGCTAGACACCAGCACTCCATATGGAACACACCCTGTTTGAATGCTGCATGACATTAGTGACAGCCAAATCAAAAACAACAAGCAGAAAAATGAACAACAGTATCTGAGCTAGTCACACGGAATTCATCTCATGGCTAGCTGCGTAATGCAAACTGAGCTGGTGCATGATTGGTAGAAAGTACTGATGCAAGGCTCTGATGATGAGGCTCCTTGTTTACAGCACTGACATCAGCAGAATAGACCACCCTACACTATCCTGCTCTTGTGCTTCAACCCAGAACTGAAGCAAAAGGTGGTCAGGTCCTCTGGGAGTCCTATCTTACAGGTCTCGCAATGCTGCTCCAAGGGCAGACATAGGCAATGAAGCCAACAGCAGACATCACTGGCAGCTATTCTAAATGTTTGCTCCACAGATTCCCACCATTCAGCCCAGTGAGCTGCCACAAGTTCAGTAGTCTCTACTTGGCTTTTTTTTTTTTGCTGACTACAGCCTAGAGCTGCAGGACAGCCAGTCACCTAAACAAGTCATCCTGGTTCAGAGGGGCTTCTGGTCTGGGACACTTTCATCATTCTTTAGTGCTGGGCTTTCCAATTCTTTTGTGAAGATGGAGTGCTCTCCCTCAATTGCCCTCAACTCTTTCAAAAGCTTAAGAGCTTCAAAAAATTTCTGCAGCAAACAGCAAAGGTGTCCAGATACTTGCTTTATATTCTGTGGTGTATAGTCACTTACTGAGAGAGTTCTAGACACGTCAGTTGACCAGGAACCGGATAAATATTGACAGCTGTCAGACCTGATGAAGTAAAGCAAATAATTATGATTGCAGAGCTTCAGAGAGAAAAATAGCACAGAGAAGCAGACAGACTAGTTAGCAAGTGAGACTCGTAGTCTTACTTTATGGATACTCAAGGTCTCCACTCATCCTTCCCAAGACAGCGTTCACACTTCATACATTTGCCATATGGCACTACAGCTTCTCACTATCCCATTTTTCCATCTGCCATGTGGGGCACCAGAACAAGGTAGAACTGTACTTTTATTTGTGGACTCCCAAACAGATCTCACTGGAAGACAAATTCCTTGGAGAGTAACTCAACACCACAACCTCCCCCTGTTACACAGCCTGCACACATACATGCATATGTGATCCCTAGGAGCTGACCTCAGAAGACCCATCATATACGGACTCACTACTGTAACATCAGCATAAGTATTTTTTGTGTGTGGGAGAGGGCAAAGGGCTGCTTTCCTTTGTTCCCAGGGCTTGAAGGAATAAGGCAAATAAGGTGAAGAAGGCAAAGAGACGTACAGTTGCTGTTGGCATAGAGGGCCCGAAGGGAGAAGCCGCTCAGTGTCAACTCCTTCAGCTTATTCCGCTCACAGTGCAGCTGCTCCAGGCTGCCCAAGGAGCTCAGATCCAGATCTGTCATCTGATTGTCTCGTAAATCCATGTAAGTCACAGATTTGTTCCCCTCCAGAGTGTCAGCTGCTGTTCTCTTCAGGTTGTTCAGCCTAAACGCTCAGAAATAAGAATTATAAAGTCAGAAAATAGGACACTGAACACTGGACCTCAGTAAGAAGAGAGAATAAAGAAGAAGAAAGAGTTCTGGTGAAGGCTAACACTAAAGGTGAGCACAGTGAAATGTGTGAGGACCACCAGTGGATTTCAGGCAGTGAATACAAAGAAAAACATTTCCTTTGTCTGCACTGCTATGTGAAACCATTTTAGTCATTCCCCAGTGTTTAAGAAATTCTGAAGACCAGTCTAGAAATTAGAAGCCATGCCAAGGGATCGGTAATTTGCACTGACACAGGAAACTAATGCAGAGACTAGGTACTAGCCTGCCTTGCCACAGACAAGGAGTTCTTTGTCCCTTTCTGAAAGCTCTGCAGTTGGCAGCCTGGACAATCACGATCACACCTCGGGAAGGGAGGCAGGGGGGGAACTAGAGGGCTGAGTGACATTCAGTGGCTTCAGGCATTGCTCAGTTAACCTTGCTTCTCTAAGCGAACTCTGCACATCCTAAAAGCTAAAGAATCAGTAAGAGGAAAAAAAAATACACCTAGTTTATTGCAAAATGTACTAGAAGTTACACAGCTGCTCTGCTGTAAATAGAAAGTAGCAATCCGGTGTATATATGCACTCAAGATTCCCCTCCGTTACCTCAGGTCCACGCTTTTGATGTGACTCATACGGTTCAGCACTGCAAGGTCCAGGGTCTCTAGCAAGTTCCCTGCCAGGGCTAGTTTGTCTAAGACAACGAGTTTCTCACAAATTGCTGGCAGTTCACAGAAGTTATTGAAGGAAAGCCCAAGACAGCTGAGCTGTTGCAAACTTCCCAGTTCTTCTGGTAAAGATGTGAGGAAATTCCCATCAAGCCAGAAGGTCTGGAGACTGCAGCGGTGAAGAAAAGAAAGAAAATAATTCAGCAAAACGTAGTGAACATCACATTTAGCATTTTCAGTGAATTTCCTCATATAGCTAGCTGGTCTCAGTGTGCCTATTTTTTAAAGCTACCTAACAGCTAATTTTATTCTTATACACGTAAAGTTACTGGAGTACTTTTATTAGGCATGTAATAGGCTTGGAACTGCACATATGCAAAACCAAATTGTTGGTTTTGCAACAGGTTATTCTGGAGGTAAACTTCCAGTTGTGCCAAAGATTTTACGTTAACATAAGCAAAATATACATCAGTACTTATGTTGTAATAGAAAGATATTTACTTAATCACTTGGATTTCTACAAATTAAGAACTCCTCACTTCGCATGCCAGATAATCTTGAAAAGACCTATGACAAACTAAAACCAAAACCGACAGCAGTAACAGTACAGACCTGTCTCATAAGAAACAATAAAAATCAACTGCACCTTCATCACCGAACTCCTGGAATCTCATATCACTATTATACCGCTTATTCATATCTATGGCACTTATGGCACAGTTTAAGCACAATTCCTACCACACTAACATATTGGTGACAGATTTTTACGTTCTAGTTGTCCTTTCAGACACTTGGAACAGAAGAGGGTAGCTTTCTGTTGCAAGATGAATTGTTTTAAAGTTTGCATGACTTTTGAGACTCAAACCCCCAAAATACAATTCCCTCATTATGATTATGTTCCAACAAAAAACTTTCTGAACAGTGTTTAGCGGTGGTAGAAATGCAATCTGGGGCCATAAAAAGTTCTTATGAATAGGGCTTAAGGGGTCATGAAGATGACTGAACCCATAACTAAGTTGTAAACCTCTGAAAACTGTATGCTTGCATGCATTCTTTTTCCTCAGTTTGTATATGGCTAAAAGATCGCTCTGGAAATGACTTGTTCATATCCAATGCAGCTGCAAATACTCCTTTTTTAAAGATATAAGCTGGAGGAAGAGCAGGCAACAATGAACCAATAGCTCAATATCAATGTTTACCTAAAAAAAATTGCAGTAATAGTCTTGCAATTAAATTTACCTAAGCTTAAACTTTTATGCATTCTGGGCAGCTACTGGGGAAAATGGAGAAAGTCTTTACCCCAGCAAACACTGTAAGATAAAATTTTCAGAAAGTATTGCTCAAGTATTTCCATGTTAAAATCCTCTAACACAAAAAGCAACCAATTCTATAGAAAGCTATCAAAACATACTAATGGCTGAAAAAAATCACTAGACCTCTATGAAAAGCTACCACAGAAAAGTTTTATACAATAAATTAAAACTTTAATAGAAACCTCATCAGTATTGAAAATACTAAATACAAATAGCAAACAGAAATTCAGAAATTCATACACCTCTGCAGATGCAGAAAAATGCACATTAAGTTATTTGAGAAATAATACAATTGTCTTCAGAGAATGCTTCATCTGCATCATGTTTCCTCATCTTTTCTACATCAGCAGCTGTAATATTTTAATAGCAGTGATTAAGGAATTGTACCTGAGACTGCCTTTGGCCCTATAAGGTACCGTTATACTTTAAACTTGCATACAGTTAAGAAATCTGCAATCCCTTTTGTGTAAGACATTTATAAATACTGCAGCAATATAACCAGCATGCTCTTGCTTGTATAAACTAGGTCCACAGGCTGGGCCTCAGAAAGCCTAGCTGATCTCGGAAAGACGAGCTGATCTCCATAGATGTTTCACTGTACTAATCTGCAGCTTCTGGAAATATCCCTGACAGCATGATCTTTAGAAACTCCTAACTGTTTTTATATAAACATAACAATATTTATGTTTAACCAATAAGGCACCACCATAATAGTAGTTTAAAAAAAAATAAAAAAGAATGTAGGAAGGAAATGACAAGAAAGCAGGCAAGGGAATGCAAGATGGCAACTGACGCAAAGAGAACAAGATGCATTCAGATTTACATAAAAATTGGACATAAACCCGCAAGAAATCATACAAGTCACCCCAAAGTAAAAACAACCCCCCCCCAAAAAACCCAAAACACCCCCTCACAAAGAACATAAAAAGCTTCAAATTTATTAAACTTTAAGTAAGAGTATATTCATATGCTTAGAAGCCTTCATGTTCACTCTAGCTCAGCAAGGTGGCGCCTGTGATTCAAGGCATCATAACACACCGTCAGGTGTCTTCCTAGGCCACTCCAAAATACGCAAAGTCCATTCATCTCTATTAGAAAACTGATTTACACTAATATATTTTACATAGCTAGCAGAATAGACAGGATATCACAAATGATTAATAACTTCCTCTATACCAGTGACTTAAAATGGCAACTGTATAAACATACTGTGATATCTTCATTTTCAAGGAGAAACAAATCTTATTGGACATTTTGGTTCTCACCATTCTGCTGGAGTCAAATCCATCATTCAATCTTTGTGGGCAGAACAGGCTGCCCCAGAAATCATACTTACATAAGTAGTACCTTCACGTCAGCTGTGCTCAACTGAAGCACCAATGATGTTTATGACCACAGATAAAAAGAATATACTCACTTCAACAGTTTGCCAATCTGGCTTGGCAAGTAATGAAGTCCATTACAGGAAATATTAAGCTCTGTCAGAGTAGAGATCTCGCACAGTGATACAGGAAACTCTCCCAGTCTATTATGAGACAGGTTCAGGCTCTTCAACTGAGAAAACCTATTGGCAAGAATACTAGTTAATTCACAAACCTCCATAGTCTCAAAGCAAAAACATACAAAACCAGTCATAAAGAGTTTTTAAGTCTTTGTATACTAGAGATACAGTCAGCTAACTCATTATGGGAGTTTCTGAACAAATTTGGTTTTAAGTCACTGATATTTTGTATCAGTGGTAATACTGAAACTGATCAAATGCCCGGTTTTACTGCAGAAGCTGGTAACAACCTTCTATCCTGATTCCCAACAGGCTTCCTCCTAGTGACTCTTACTAAGATTAAGGACACTAAAAATACTCAGTTCAAATTTACCTTCAAAGAATTTAGAGTAACAGTCCACCATCATGCAGCTTGGGAAAACAGGAGCTGAAAACATTAACTGGAACTGTTCTGAGAATAACACAGAAGAGGGGAAAGCCCTTTTCAAGCTAGGCACAACAGAGCCCTAGCAGAGCTGTAAAAGGGAAAATCAGGAAAGTGCTGACTTCACGCTGAGAAGCCCCAGGACCTGCACCCAGAGGTCTTTGGAAGAGATTCCACATGTAAAGTGCCACTTGCTCGACAGACTGTACCATAGGTACAGCCACGCAAGTACTGACACAGCCCTCACAGTCACTATGGTCCCACCTGTGCTTAACAGATGGTCACCTATTCCAGCTCCTTCTATCACTGTGCTAGGTCCAAATAGAGAGAAGAAACTGAGCATGGGCTGGGGTTCTTCTCAAGAGGTTCTTCTCAAAGAGTTCCTACCTCTTTCTACAGGAAACAAAAGTATTTTGCCCCAAGTAATAACCTCCTTATCCCCAACTGCAACCATCAGAAAGTAATTCAGTGGGGAAATTAATATCATACTTTTATTAGACAATTGCTAATCTAACGCAACGTACCAGAGAAGTACTTCTTGGAAATACATAGCTCATTCATCTGCTCCACTTAACACACTTTTTGCTAGGCAATGGTGAGTAGCTCTTACTTTGAAGCAAATGTTTTAATACAGGTAACAAAACCAAGGTTAATCAGCTTCAGGGAGAATATTACTGCTAGCTTGAGAAGTCTTGAAGTATAAGACTGAAAGGTTTTGAAATTTTTTCATCTTTATAGTGACTACCTTTTCAGATCCAGAATACTTGGAATGATCTACGTAGGAACTATGCATTATATTTCTCCATTTTGCTTTACAGTCTTCGGGGGGGGAGGGGATTGTGTTGTGTTTTGTTTTTTTTTTTTTTTTTTTTAAAAAAGAGGGAGCATATCCGAAACTTGGACACGTGTTATTTGCTTTGAGAAGACACCCTGTCGTATAAATAAGGGCATAGGCACTTTATGTTTGCTGCAGCCACAAACAGACTCTCTTGTAATGCAACTGAAAGCCAAAGGGAGAGATGCTACACTGGTAATAGCCTTCCTAAAGGGAACATATCGTATGATGCAAAGATCTAACAATGATACAAAAATCAGAAATTTGCACACAGAACTTCACAACAATAATGGAAAAGGAAACAATGAGGAAAACCCTATAGATTTGAACTTTCTCATTAACTGGTTTGACTTTAAGAGATGTAGGACATATCAGAGTTGTTAGGTTTTGGAATCAGAAAACACTTTAATGAAACTGCTTTCTCTGGAGTTCTACAATGGCTTTTTCTATGGCACCTGTCCTTAACACCAAGCAGCTCTTTCTCAGTCATTAGCAGAGTGTGGTGAGAAGCTGCCCCAAGAGGCATGGCATTAAATGCAACAGCATAACCAATTTTTAGAATTCATCCTTCTGCAACAATATCAAAGCAAACAAAATGGGCATAAAAGTTTTGAAAAGCTGGAGAGAAACTGGTACATGACAACAGCTTGGTCTGAGACTCCTTGAGCAGACTGTCATTTTTAACAGGGAGGACAGTACTCAAAAGCCTTTTGAGTTCCCCTTTCGTTACTTCTCCTTTGCCCAAATATTCTCAAGCAGTAGGGATGTAGGGGTGGAATGCAAACCCAACGCTCATCAAGTTGTATACCTGAACTCTGTATTATGGGGAATAGGGATCCTGAAATTGTTACAGCTACTCAGGTTTTGGTCTGTGCTCTCACAGGGCATACTGAGATTACAGCAAAGAGGTACGGAAAACGCAGCAACAAATCCTCAACGGGATGGCCATTCCCTGTTCAGCTGCCCAAACTGGTGCTGGCCTGAAACATTCCCAATTTAATGCAACATCCTGCTCTGCCACCAAAGCATCCCAGTACAACTCTGTATCAACTAGCCAGAATGGTGACACAAGACATGCATATGTCTACACATGCATGTGCATGCACACACACACACTTATCAATGAAGATCAGACTTCATAACGTTTTCCAGAAAAGGGAGCTACTTGAAAGGCAGTACATTACATACAAAATAAGCTAGATGTAACAAAACAGGTGGGGTTACTTAATTTCCTTTGCTTAACATTTCCCTTTTAGTTAATTATTTTTGTTCCATTGTTATAGTTACAGCTAATTAGACTCTTAGAGCTTCAAAGATTTCCTCAGAGGAAGAGATCTGATCATTGCAAAAATTTCTGCTGTTCGGAATTGTCAGTCTCTAGGCATTGGTAACATCTACTGCAAGTGAGCAAGTTTCTTCATTTGGGGCTGTGACCTGATAAACATTCTAAAAACCTCAGAAAGAAAATCTTTTCAAAAGGCAATGAGCAGCCTTATGTGGGCTACCTAATGCTACCTGTTTATTCAAGATTGTGTGAAGTGAGGGCTTCTTTTATGGCTTTTGTTTGTTTGAGGATTTCAGCTTCATCAGACATAGTCACTGCCAGGAAAAGAGTCGAGTTTCTGACATGTCAAATCTCTTGTTGACTACATGCAAGGTCAAAAGAAATTTCAAGCCCCTTTGCTGATCCTGTGAATCAAGGATACCGTATTTTAGAAAATAAAGTTCTCATATGGCTTTCAACATCATACAATGTATTTGAAGAGAGAAGTAGAAACCAAAATCTTCAATTATTTTAAGCAGCTTTTCCAATAACAGAATCTATTACAATTCAGCAGTTAGAAAACTTTTAAACAAGTTTGAAATTAAAACACCACCAGACTAGACTCTGGCTCTCAATGAAACTGCAGAGAATTCCCACAAGTGAGCAATTCTTTTCCCTATATACCCTCATAGATACCTAGGTATCTCATTACCCTGTAGGAAGAAAAATGAAATAACCTCGAAATAGGCACCTGGAGATAAAAACAAAATAGAAGAAAAACACAACAAAACACCCCCACTCAACCCAAACCAAAAACCTGCAGGTTTACGAAGTTTCTCCAAATACATTTTTCTTAAGGCACAATGTGTTCCAAAACCAGAGCCATTTGACAATATTACTACAGGCTTCCCAACGGCTTTCAAAATACATAGAGTGACTCCTTGAATTCTTTTTAGCATGGCTAGCATAGATAGCAACAGACTAATCTTCCTCTAAATTGTTATGGTTTTCAGAAATTAATTTCAAAATTTTTTAAGACTCCTTCACTTATCTAAGACGACTACATCATGCTTCCATACCATCACACAACTGCTACTCTCTTAAAAGCAGATCATTCCAAGTTCCCAAAGCAAAGCTGGAGTCTCACACGCTCTCTGCCAATTCCAAATACACATTCAGAACTTAGCAAAACAGGCTTTTTCAGATCTGCACTTCTTCCTACAAACACTTACCCACAACAGCAGCATTATGCTTTCCCTCACCTTTTATTTTATACCCCCAAATAGTCTCTGTTTAGCAAGCAGCCTTATATTACTATCGCATCCTGTCCATACAAATAGCACATCTCTCCACAAGGCTCATCTCAGATCAAACTTAGCACAAAGAATCTGTGGAAGGGAGTTCATGAATCCTGTAAATTGTGGGAAGCTTATGCCTATCTGCGCTGTTCATTTCTTCTTCCTAGCCCCCTCATTTGTTAGGGCTTCCTGAAGATCAGTCTTTTTACCATCCCACAAGAATGGGCAATACATTCCCCCTCCTCTTTATCCCTGGATGAACATGTCAAGAGCTCCAAATGTAGAAGAAAAATAATTCTTTGCAGACCTGCAAAGAGAGTCAAGACTCCCTGCTCCACTTGATCTCATAAAATTGTGTCGTAGGTTGAGGTAGATGATGTCTTGACTGTAGAAGAGGTGCTCAGGTACTTCCTCAAGGCTGTAGCATGAAAGATCAACCATGCTAAGTCGCATAGACACAACCTGAAAAGAAGGAGGAAGAGCTGCAGCTGTGCAACAATTTTTCTCTGGAAGTCTAATGGAAGGCCAAAGAATGTAAGTAGTAAACAATTTGCAAGAACATGAAAGAACACCCTTGTACCTACCAGGTAGAGTCCAGGCTGGAAACTGAGTCCACAGCGTGTGAGTTTATGCCATTTACTACTACTGTTTCTGCAAGCCCCCTGACAAGGACACGTTTCTGGATACCAACTAGGACGCACAGAAAGCCCTGCTCTGTATGTGCAATGGGCGCTGCCTGAAAGCTAGACCGAAAGAGAACCAACCTAATGGAGAAAACTGTATCTTTGGCTGAGGAAACTGCTGAGAAAGCATAATCTGAGTGCCTTCCAAAGGTGCAAACAGCAATAGCAAGCAGCTGACTTTCCAGTTCAGTCCTTTAAGGTTTGCAGAACCTCTTCTTGGCCTAGCTGCTTCTTCTGACTTTCTTTTGTTAGCTTGTTCAGGGTATAATATTAGAAACATAACCTGTTATGACGAAAAGACTTCATACATTATGGTTTTGCAACATTTCATAAAGTCTTTGCAAATACCAGATGTCCTTTCATTAAGTATGCTTTGTTTCGAGGTCTTCAGTGTTTCATTCCAGATTTTATGACCTGCTTTATACTCAACTCATTTCATAATATTGTATGAGGTCAAAGTGTGGCTCAGCATTAAGCTATCACCATCTAATTGTACTTTAATGTGAAATAAAGACACAGCTTTGAACAAAGTACGCTTCCCTTGTTGACCTATGATCTCTGTGTTAACTTAAACCTATCAGGGTAGGCCCACGCCAGTCCAGCCCACAGTTTAGGCAGATTCAAGTAAGGCAACAGGTACAATTTACAGGTTTCTATGGTTAAAGTCAGCCTGTCCCTGGGGTTTGCTCTAGTGACCTGTGATTAGCTACTCTCAATAGGTGCAGAGGGAGTGAAAAAAAACACAGAACTACTCCTCAACATTGTCGCACAGGCAGAGAAGGCTAAAAGAAAACCTCTGTAGTCCTGAGCACATAAGAAATGAAGAAAGCTGGAAAGTGTCCTGGATACTTTCTCCAGCAGCATAGCTTCATCTCTGCCTGCATCAGGAAACCCTTCTTACCCCTGTACCCACCACCTGAAATACTGCAGTCTCCTGGGCCTCACCGTGGATGCCTGTCGGTGCCATCGCTGGCACTCTGCCAGCGTTTCAAAGGAAACATGGTATGTCTGAGCTTGTGCTCCAGCAGACGTGAAAGCAAGTGTGTACTGCCGACGTTTCATCTCTTCCACCTGCAAAGGGAGAATTGAAAATAAAACAGTCTGCCTAAACTCCAGCAATTACAATGGATCTGAAGTCTAGGGTGAGGTATTACCAACAACCAGTAACATCATATTTTGCTGGAAACACAATCGTAAAGTTACTGGAGATAAACATAGAAGTAAATCCTTTCTAACATCTTTCTGCAGAATTAGGCCCAAGAAGTAATAATTTCCAGAACACCCATTCACAACATTGGCTACTAACATGAAAGCAGAACTACCGTCTCTTCATTTTATCAGCCTTAAGGCTGCTACTTAAGGAAAGCAAGTAGAAAGGGGTTGTACAACTGTCTGCACATGTTAATGCAGTAATTTGTTACAAAAGCCTAGATTAACCTCTTGTGGATAATACCCATCATTATAATCCCTTCTTCCTTTCTAAGCCATGGGAAGCTAACCAAAAGAAGTCTTACCTTCCCTCCAACGAGAGGCAAGATGTGCATCTTCCCCGTATGGCTATCTTTCACAGAGGACACAATGAGGCACGTACCACAGAGAATTACCAAGCGCTCTGCCCACTTGTGCAACTGGGTCTTTCCTTTGCGTACATTATAGACTCCAGAGAGCAGGATGCGATCCAACTGTTCCACTTGACATGGCTTTTCTGAAGAAAAAGGGGAGATTAGCATTTACTTTCCCTTTCGTCTTCATTCTCAGCTATGAGTACAAATAGCAACACAGCTGTAACATGCAAAATCAGTTATTGTAAAGAACAAGCTGCACTTTAAAAAAAATCTCTTGCAGAGGACAAGCAACTTTCTCAGTCAGTGCAGTAATGTCTGATAAACAACCGTTGTATGCTTTTCAGTACGTTATAACAGTTACCATGTAGCATGTTTTTAACCTACAGGTAATTACAGACCTCAGCACATTTATACGCTTGCCAAACATCCTCCATTGCGATGCAATACAAAAGCAATTTCAAACTCTCGTTGAGTCAGCAAAAGTCAAATACCAGCAAAACCATCAAATAAGTGGCTTCTACTGGGCTTTAAAGGAAGGCCTAGAAAAATCAACTACAGAAGAAAGTTATTTTCCTGAAGATGATTCAAGTGAAAAGACTCCAGCACTCTTATAGCTGTGCTGCGTGCACTGCTAGCTATGATTCTAACCAGCAAAGTAGAATTCTACTTCAGCCTTCTAATCCAAATACATTAACTTTTAGGTCATCCTACCTCCTTGCCCTTTTTATTTTTTTTTTCAAGATAATGACAAATCTCCCAGATGCTTTTCAAGACTCTGTCCATTGTTTATACTATCTAACTGGCTAGGAAAAACTTTTTTTGAAGTTGCTACTGACATGCTGCTTCTGTCTTGAATTGTCCTGATACCCACAAGCAGCATGAACCTGCAGGTATTTATACTTCCGCCTCCAAAGTCAGACAGAGGAACTGAGTAGCCAACATATATGCCAGATAATAACAAAAACTCTAATGAGATCCACTGGAAAAATGTTCTCATTATTGCTTATGCATGCCCCACTTCCAGACACAAACCATACTCCAAACTTTTATTAGGAGCAAAAAGTTAACTACCGACTAAAGTTGTTATACTGTTTGTCGGTTAGAAAGCAGGATCCTCAGCTTGCCAAATTTAAAGCACTATCTTCATGTTTATACCAGGCTACATTTAGCTGAAATATTTAGCTGTTTGTTTATTTACAATAGTAGCTCTGTTTCAGGGATATGAAGTCTGGCATAAGATGTCTTTTAATGGTGAGAAACTCTAATCATCCACAGAAAAAACTGCTTGGATTTCACCAAGCTGAAAGACCAGCCCCCGACTTGTAAGAAAACAATATTACAGGACCAAAAGTAGCATCATACTGACTGCCACATCAGCATTGTTCCAAGCACCAGATATTACTAAGCAGCTACATCAATTCTCCAGTTTCCCCATCCCCTCCAAAACATCTGTGACACCTATGTCCTACAGCTATGAGACATCCAGGGGCAGGGTTCATGGACTTCCACTCTGAACCCCAGCTATTTCACAACTCTTCAAGCTATGTGTAAGAATGTTAACCTCTAGGGATAGGCAAGTTCCTGTCATTCTTTGCAGCTTGGCCTTCAATGTCACTGTGATCATGCTTAACTCCAAGCTCCAATTAGCCAGCACAGGCTTTTCCATCGAGAGCAAGGATACAGGTCATCAACAGACACCTTAACGGCACATTACAAGTTAAAAAAGTCCAGCTGTAGCAACACAAGGAATCAAGACAATTCCCCACCAGAGAAAGTGTGTGACCCACTACAATTCATGCCTGTCACACCTGACATAGATGAACAGTTTGACAGCACTGGAGAGCTTCTTCCATTTGCTCTGTTGTTGAAGCATGTAAAGACTCTGTAATATTTGATCTCTGAGCTTGCCCCATCCAGCCTGGGTCACTGGCCTCCATTCTCCAAGTGACTTCCATTGAGAGGAAGCCCTCTCCTCATTCTCCCAGCCAATCTAACACATCCTCTCCCCTCCTAAAACTCTTGGGCTCCTACAAGTATCTGAACAGCAGACTTCACACTTCCCTCTCACTGCTGTCTAATGTGAGATTTCTATCAATCCACTTGTAGTCCCATCACCCCAACTGGGCATAAGTACACACCATGCAAGGAAACAAACCCAACATATCACATGAGAAAGGGAGACAAATGTGGGGAGAGAGCAGCGAAATCCAAGACACATTCCCAAGGGGTGAAAGAAACACGAAGACTGCTCTCAGCACTCCAGCAGGTCCAGAGGAGGGCCACAGAAACAGTCAGGTGGCTGGAACACCTCTCCTATGAGGACAGGCTGAGAGAATTGGTGTTTTTCAGCCTGGAGAAGAAAGGGCTCCAGTAACACCTTCTTGCAGCCTTTCAATATATAAAGGTGGCTTAAAAGACTTTTTACCAAGGCCTGTAGCGACAGGACAAGGGGCAACAGTTTTAAACTGAAAGAGGGTAGATTTAGATTGGACATAAGGAAGAAATGTTTTATGATGAGGGTGGTGAGACACTGGAACAGGTTGCTCGGAGAAACTGTGGATGCCTCATCCCTGGAAGTGTTCAGGGTCAGGTTGGACGGGGCTTTGAGCAATCTGATCTAGTAAAAGATGGCCCTGCCCAAGGCAAAGGGGAGGGACCTTCCAACACAAACCATTCTGTGATTCTATGATTCTAAGTAATGTTTCTCTGGCTAAAATACATTATTTTGTCCCTTATGTTTTCAGCTGCAGGCTTCGCAAAATCATCACATAATCCTCCATACCATTCCCTCTAATTCCTCCCCTACTTTTAAGAACCACTTTTGTCAGCATTTGCTTTTACTTTCTTAAAACAGCTCTCCTGAACACTCTTCAATCCTTGTACTTCTTCCTTTACAGCCTCCTTCTAAGCAGGACTACTCTCCCATGCTGACTGAAACTACTCAATTCCATTTTCTACCTACTTGCTTCCATGAAGTTGAGTCATTGTTCCTGAATCATCAACAGTTCCTGCTTGACCCAAACCAAATTGCTCATTTTTTCCTCAAAAGTCCTCTACAGCCCTGTGCTTGATGCCTCTCCTCCTTCCAGCTGGAGTAACTTCTGACTACCTACTCCTTGCCCTATAAATCCAGACTGTACGCGTGCCGCACTTCTTTCCATCTCCATTATACTTCAACACTGTTTTGCCTGTTCTGCACACAGCTCCCAGACAGAAGGGGGTTGTCTCAGGTAAATGGGTGGAGAAGCTGATTTCTTATGATTCCATTTTTTGACACTGAATAAACGAATGATGGCCAGCAGCTTAGTCAGGCTACTCAGCTCCATTATGCAAGAAAAATTTTCCATTAAAAGCACTTTGATTTTTTTTCTAAAATGCAAAAAATACACAGGTGAAGTATTTAGAAGTAATGAAATAACTTCATTATCAGCTTTCATCCCTCTTATTTCTTTTATAGCTACTCTTCACTTCAGTGAATTCCTTTTCTGACTGCTAGCACCATAACGCCAATGGGCCTATGACTATCATTCTGTTGCTCCTTATGCACATGGTATCCTGCCCAAACTGATTCAATAGGCTACTCAGAAGTCTCACTTCTGCAATGAAATGCACGGGGTTTCAAATGGCAGCCTGCATTATTAGTAACCAGCTGGCACTTTCACCCTCTACAGGCTGTGGAGGTATTTGACCAGGACCCTCCTTGCCCATAACCATACAGCTTTTGGAAATAAAATCTTCAGGCATATCTAGACTGAACTGCAGTATGTTTTGGATTCCATTACGAGCACTAAGGCATTTGTTGCAACATTGGAAACTAAAGACAACAGAGCAATCTGGTGTCTTCCTGTGGAGCTGTCTTTTCTCAAGCCATAAAGGCAAATTTAAGAGAACTACAGAATTGTGGGTTTTTTTTTTCTATTAATCTTGAAAACTTGTTTTTTTAAGAAATGGTTACTGATGCTTTGGGTGTTCGATGCAGCCATCTATAAGCCCAACAGGTCAATGACTTGGGCTTCAGCTGAGTTCCACCTCATAGTTAAAGCTACAGGAACAGCAACAGTGTGCACACACAAAATTTCTTACCACTGTAAAAGCGAATCATACAGCTGAGGTCAGAGTTTGCTGCCTCTTCCTGCATTCTGACAGGATCATCAAAACCCAACCCAGCCAAGTAGTCATACACAATCTGAAGGGGTTTTTCTGTTGGCTCCAGCCTCCTGTCAAAACATACAAGAAAGTAGTTTGAGAATGCAAAAAAGATTAAACAGGTCTCATTGCAGCTAAAGTGTAAGGAATACTGACATACTGGTGGTTCTGCTCCTCCAAAAAGGTCTGGTAAGCATGCATCCTTGGGGTCTGTGCTTCCTGCTTGTTAAGTAGGACTTAAGAACTGTATCACTTGAAGAATTACATTGCAGAAGGGAAACAGAGAGGGAAAGCAATAGGCATAAGCCATACAATCCATGGTGATCATTTCCATTCCATGATTTAAGGAGCACCAGGAGGAAACAATGACAAGAAACAAAACCAGAAATACTGCACAAAATGCAGATGCCAAATAATTTAAAAACCTATGTATAATGACTGATATAAAAGAACTCTACTTAAAATTTCTCTTCCACGTGCAGCTGGGAGTAAAGCATGAGAGAATCCTCCTGAAGGATTACTTTTAAAAAGAAAGAAAAGTCCCTTTCTCTCTAGCTCTCATCAGTGCAAGATTCTCATGCTTTGGCAAATTAACTCAAATGGTACATTTAAAAAAAAGGCAGTTTTAGAATACAACACATCATTGGAAGGATTCAGTGGCTAACTTGAATAAATGGCAAAAAGAGAAAGTTCCCCTGAAACATCAGATTTAGTATATTCAGAGCAGAAAAGATGTTTTCTGATTATCTCATGTCACTTCTTCCAGAGACACTGAATTGTTATTTTCTGCAATGAAAATAATAGTTTCTCACTAAATTAGAGATTTACTTTAGGGAAAAAAAATTAGTGTAAAAGATTAAGCACTGAAAATGTAAGATGGAAGTTAAAATAAATTGCTCCAGTGGTCCACTCATTATCCACCATTAAAAATCCTCATTTATAATCTAAAAGTGCCTAGCTTCAGATTACAGTCACTGAACCTTAACTTGTCACCTATTCTCTAAACAGGTCTTTATAAATCACATGACTAAACATTGTAAACTTCCTTTTCAAGAAGGGACTCAATGGGCTTTTAAAATTTTCTTGCAGTAGGGTGGGTTTACTTTGACTCAAAATAGTTTTTACCACCGATTTTTTTTTTTTAGCTTACCAACATTCTTTAAGTGTTAGTACCATGCCTGTTTGCTGTATCCTTGCACTGACTACACAAAACCATAGAGAGACTTGTTGGTTCTACTCAACAGTGTTTATATTGCTGGATCAAACCTGCTCTTGACTATTTGGCACATCCACTCATATGCCTTTAATCCACGGGTATCCTGAATTGCAGTTTTTGCAAGTAATAGCTTCCTTCCTCTCCTCTAGTATTTAGTACACTTGGCTTTTACATAAATATTATCCAGCAATATTGAAAGGCAGTGTTTTCCAGAGAATACTCTATGCTAAACCACCTAGATGAACCTGTTGCACTGACTTCTCAGTACTCATCGCTCCCTCCATCTATGCCTTCCTGAGTTGATACCTTTCTTTTAGCCACAGATTATTAACAGAGCAACTGAACAGTGCAAGTTTACCTTTCTTAATTCAGACATACACGAACCCCTCATCCAAAAAAAAAAAAAAAAGCTTACACTGAGTAACAGTTTCCAATTTGTAAGGTATCAGCCAATGAGTTTTATTGGTTTGTGCATTGCTTTTCTACCAATGACATCAGAATGAAGAATCAACAGAATGGTTTGGGTTGGAAGGGACCTTTAAAGGTCATCTAGTCCAGCCCCCCTGCAATGAGCAGGGACATCTTCAACTAGATCAAGTTGCTCAGAGCCCCATCCAACATCACACACTGCAACGAATGACTAATACCTTTGGTGACCAAGCTTGAAATTTCAAAGCATCAAGATCAAGTTCGTTCGGTAAGACCTGTTTTCTACTAAACTTTGTTGACTCGCATACATCGTTTATACTGCATGCCTTAACGTGAAATATTTTATTACTGTATGTACCAAACCTTTCCGCTTCTTCTCAACTGAAGAACAAAAATATTTCTGATTCTTTCTAAAAAAACCCAAACCACTCAAACATTACAATTTGGTTGCTGAATGGACTGAGGCTTTTTCAAGTACGCACTAAACAATATACTTCTTGCACACCAGAATTCACAAAGCACTTTAATACAGTAAAGGGATAAGTGCTTTTCCTATGACACAAATTAAATGACAGCTCTACAGGTTGATCAATACTCTCTGAGGTACAGTACTGTGGCTTACCCTCCCGAACAAGCTGGATACTCTGTCCTACCATACTTGCTCCTTCTGGAAAAGAGATTTGATTTTTTTCATTATTTTTATTCTTCTAATCTTTCACTTCAGCAAGAATTAATACTGCAGGGTTTCAAAACACTAATTTAAAAAACCCCTATTTTCTTTTCTTGTCCACATAAATCAAACTGATGTGCTTCTTGAAGGTATCAAAAACACCACCTCAGTTTTGTTTCTTTTCTAAAAAAGCCACATACAAAAGAATCATTGCCCGTAATATCTGCTCAAGTCTAATCCCTTAACAAACGTATCTCTCTTGCCATAGTACCATTCCTATCTGAAAACCAATCAAAGAGTAGTCTGTACTCGTGCACCATCTAGGTTTGCTTGCCACTGGCTGGAAGACCAGCCTCGCCGAAAAGTTAAGTCTTCCGAATTCTTCAAGTTGTCTGCAAAACACCACAAGTTGTTCAAAGTTCACTGCCTGGCAAAAGAGTTTGAGTTTACAGAAAAAACTACACCTGAAAAGTCGCATGTACACAGGAGGCAATGACTGACCACTCCGCAGATGAAGCATGGCTTGGTGTTACACATTTCAAGGGTGAAGACCTGGTGGGAAGGGCGTTTGCCTCCCACCCAGCAGCCAAGCTACTCTTCTGGCACTAGCCGTAAGCTGGGCCTGTGACCCAGGAAACACCAGTGCAGAGTCCAGGTGTTTAGCTAATGACACTCACAGGTCCAGCACAGGGCTTTGTAAATAAATTAATGAACAAACCAGCTCATTACCTACAGACCATATTCAAATGAGGAAAGGGAACAATTCATCGAATGCCTTTGGAGATACTACAGAGGCCTGACTGAACGGATCACTGGTCCAAGTTCTTGTCAAGAGCCATGTGATTCACTAACAAAACCTAGGATAGGCCAGAATAGGGAAAACCAAACCCAGTACCAGGAACAGCAGTTTCTGTACAGGATTTCTTTACTACCATGATCAAGGCTGACAGGTTCCAGAGGCAATAGTTAAAGCTTGAGGCAGAAAAACATGCTTTCTCTTTGAGAGAATGCAATGTGGTGTGAAACTCAAACCAGCCCACTACCATATTAGAAATGTAAAAATTCAACTTGTAGCCAATGCAATACACACTGAATGCTAGCACGCATGGAGAACAACCTGGCTGTCACAGCAGCTGCTATTTGACACAAACAGCCCATTATATCCACATCAGTATCACATATCAGGTACTGGACGCTTCCACTAGTCAGAGAAGCAGCTCCGTTAAGAGAGGGTGCAAAGGGTATGGAGACAGAAAAGCCAACAAAAAGTAGCAACAGTTCCCCAACTCCTGCTGTGACTGTAGCTCTACTTCATAAGCAACAGTCACGTTTTCAAATCTTTGTAGTTTAAATTTTTGTTGTGAGGGATTTCCAGACCAAAGAAGGTATCCATGCCATTTTTGTTTAATCCTCCCCTGTGCAGGAAGGTACAATTTCTGAATATGAAAGGATGCTAACATAGGGAAAGATTCTAGCTAGGAGAACTCTAAAGATCCTTGAGGTGCACTGTGGAGAAGAAAAAGTTCTGACAGAAACTGACTCCCCTGTGCACAGACTTGAAAGGGAAACGCAAAACAATCACAAGGACACCACTGAACATTTAAAGTGAATACACAAAAAAGGTTTCTCTTATTCTTCCAGTTACTGTCCAACTTTCAGTATTCCGAGTTGGGTGCCAAATCAGTCCTTGCCGTACTCAGCTTCTGAAAGAAAGTCACCTACTGATATTACAAGGATGAAGAATCCAGAAGTTGTTTGGGAGACAAACGTACCTATGGTAAAATGCAATCAGACACTTAATAGAGTAATTTGTATTCACAAACCTATTATTAAAGTAATCAGCAACTTCGTTCAAGGAAGGAATTATCTCAACAGTGCATAGGGATATCTCGAGCACTCTGTCATCTTCCTGTGGACATGCAACCAGGTACCATCCAGGCCTGCTTCCTGTTACTAACACAGACGTTACTGAAGCAATACTGGTAACTCCCATTTCTCTACCGAGAACATCCCCAATGGGAAGTAATTCAGGGATCTCTTCTGTGGCAAATACATTTTGAGAATTATGAGGAACAGACACGCTGTAATTAATAAATCTTCATGACATTTAAGATCAAGCTTCACAAAGTGCTAGACACACTGAGAGGCAACAAGAGTGGGAAGTAAACATTTACAACTCGGTACTTGCTTCTAAAACACTGATTGCAAACCACTTTGCTAGTCCAGTGCAAAGCCTGCCATAAATCAAACACAGGCACAGCTACCTAGCACTTGAAAAGAGACAGGTATTGAAAAGAATTCACACACAAAAGCCATGTCAAAAGTGAAAAAAAGCCAAAACGTTCCCTCTTTGAACGCATTTACAAGCCTTTTTCATGATCCCCAGTAGAGGGTCTGCTCTTCTTTCTAAATGCTGGAAAATCTGCTCACCGCTAGAGTCCAAAACAAGCCAATTTCCTTATAAATTTTTCAAGCAGTGAATGGAGATTTTCAGCTGCCTCAAAGGCTACGTTCAAGTGTCCATGTTCCCTCATACAGTATTTCTAACTAACCTACACCTCGTTCCAGTAACTCAGGCTGGGCAAGGCAAACAGGACTAAACTTTTTTTCAACAGTCAGTTTTAACTACATCTGCATCTCTTGCCACCAGCACTCCCTCCCTCATACCACGTTTTTAAAATTTGGACACGTGCAACTTGTGACTTTCATTGCTTTATCAAAAAAACAGCTACTAGTTCTGTTCAGCATGTGCTGTCTCTGCTGCTTAGCCTTCAAGTAAGGAGACCACAGCAATTTTTTTTCCCTGAGAACAGGAGTGGCAGCTTTATAACTGAATCTTAAGTCCAGAAGACTCAACGCAAAGTTTAAATCCTAACAAACATAATGGGAGCTTGTAAACCTAGAGGAGTCCATACTACACCCACAGCATAAAGGTCATGCACATTAAACCCTGAGCTGTCTATTTTCAGACTAAATCAACTGTTGGCATAAAACATATAATCTGATGCTTAAGCCTTCTTTATATAACCCTTACTACACTATCTTTATGTCTACCTTTAATTATTTACCTAGCAACTCTTCTTAGCAAAAAAAATTAGTAACGCGTAAATATTACATGACCTAACTGTGAGAGTACCTTACGTGTTTCACTGACTCACAGTAACTGTTTACAGCCTCTTAAATAGCTTAAGTTTTCTGGACACTAAAACGTCTATAACATAGAGCATCACAAAGGAGTATATGAACAACAGCCTCTGCCTACAAAATGAGGCCATGTTTCTGGATGGAGCACCAGCAAAACCCTCCCAGCTAAAACACCTATGCCTTAATTGAGAGATGTGTAAAAGGTGCACCACTACTTCATTTTTATGAATTGCATTACTCAAGGCTGTATCTAACTGCTACCTACCACCTCTCTGTCTGCACACAGATAGGCACACAGCGAATGGAGCCCTGCAAGACTAAAGCAAGTGTTTCTCAAACAGGTTTATCCTTTCTCAGCACTCACCTAACCAGGTCTCCATGAAGTTGCAAAAAGAGGTTTTTCCTCTCTTCTCCATCGCATATCTCAGATGCTGGAGTCTCCACCGTACAGAGGACCAAGCGCAAGTCCGAAGAAGCAGTAGCTGCAGCATCTCTTCCATAAACATACACGCAGCCTCGTCTGACGTCCTCTTTCAGCCAGTCCCTCTCACGGGAACCAAACCGACTCCTGTTCAAGCAGCTCCTGCTCCCGTTGCGCTTCACGTTTCTCTGCAAGGCAGCCCACAC
>VZSZ01000217.1:818503-867413 GCA_013398815.1 Ibidorhyncha struthersii
GCCCCGGAAGCGCGCGGGCTTCCGCCGCCCGCGGGACCGCCCGGCTCCGGTGCCGCCGGGCCCGTCTGCGGCGGGGATGGCGGGAGGGGGACGCTGCCGTGAGCCGAACCGCGTTACTGCGCCTGCCTCGGGCCTGGGCCGGAGCCGGCGCTCGGTCGGAGAGGCCGCGGGGAGTTTCGGCAGCGCAGGGCAGCAGCGCGACCGGCGGCGCAGTGCCGAGCTCCGCGGGCAGCGCGGGGGGGCGGTTTCCTTACTGCAGGTTGTGCAGCTGCTTCTGCAGAAGTGGAAGGTGAGAACTACTCACGAACCAGCTGGGGAAGGAAAAAAAAGGCTTACCCCCATACACTAAAACCGCCCGTCACCCAGTTGCCTTCACTTACCTCCAGAGCGGCCGTTACCGTCGGCCTCCGGAGGCCGAAGCTGCGCAGCAGAATAGCTGAACGTCCCCGTCCTCCCAGTGTGGCGCAGCTCCAGCACAGTCTCATCTTACGGTCTGCTAATCACGATCATCATCCCCATGCAGCTTACCAGAATTTGATTAATGCTGTTAAGATAGCTACCGTTCATGCCTGAACGGCATCCATCACATAAAAAACCAACAAAAGCCTTCTGCCTTAGAATCATAGAATTGTCGAGGTTGGAAGAGACCCTTGGGATCATCGAGTCCAACCATCTACCCTACTCTACAAGTTCTCCCCTACACCATATCCGCCAACACCACATCTAAACGTCTCTTAAACACATCCAGGGATGGTGACTCAACCACCTCCCTGGGCAGTCTATTCCAATGCCCAACCACCCTTTCTGTGAAAAATTCTTTCCTAATGTTCAGTCTAAACCTACCCTGTTGGAGCTTGAAGACATTCCCTCTTGTTCTGTCTTCCCCATAATCACCAGTGGTTCCAAGCTTTAACACGCTTTAGCCCATCATCCTCACATTTCTTTCCTGCTACGCTAATTCACGGTCTTACTTCAGCGTTAAGTCCAGACTTGCTTTCCAAATTCTCACTGTTTGTGTTATTACTGCACCTAACACTTGAAAGTCTATTACATGTTTCCTTTAAACACTTCCCGCTTTCCTCCCAGTCTGTCCGCACACTTTGCTGCGCAGCACGGCGGCTCTGCTCCTGGGCACGCGTGCTGTGCACAGCACTGCCCGCTCAGCGCTCCCCGGGCTTCGGCCCCACACACAGGAGAACGCCAAGGAAAAGCTTCCCAGTGGTCCGTCCCAGCCCAGAGCCAGGGCCTAAGATGACCGACCGCTGCCACGCAAACTGGCAGTTTCCGATGCCGTTTCTGAATTCTGCAGTATCTGGATCTTAATCTATTATCTATCTGGATTTAAATCTCCTATTTAAAAAAACACAGAACTGACAGAAACCCCATCTTTTATCAGCAAGGCTGAAAGTGTTCCCTGGCACTTCGTATTAATTCATGTCATCAAACCAAGGTACTCACAGGAAAGGCCACCTAGTTCTTAACACTTCCAGAGAATACGCACAAAGTGGGGAGACTTAAAAAGTAAATCAAATTTCCATTGGGTTTTCCCTACAGAAAGGCACGATTACAACACATTTCTAGCTACAGAACCACATACTTTGTAGAGAGAAGCGAAATTGTGTGTTAGAAAACACATGAAAATTTATCGAATAAAATGTTACTCCGACTAGAAAACACAAGGAAGAATCTTAGAGCAGGAGGCACGTGTATTGCTTTAACGGACAGTGAGATGACAACAATCCTCGTTCCAGTGGCATATGGAGTATGAAAGGCGGCTTTTTAGTCAGCAGGGAAATCATAACCAACCCCAAGGGCAGGCTGCAAACACCATGGAAAAAAATTCCTGGTGTTCAGAGCTCATCACACCTTTCTAGCACCTGGACAAGTACTGCTGCTAGAAGTTGACCACCTCTCTTTCAGGGCAATATTTCACTTCAACTGTGTGGTCTGCTCATTTTGCTCTCCAAAATTTCCTGGAAAGTTTTTCAAATTCTGCCCTTACTGATTATTTCACATCATCTGACCTTGTCATGGCCAAACATTAAGAACCAGTAAGACCTATCCCACTGTACTTGCAAAAAGCAACAAGGCACAGTTTTAAATCATTGAATATTGACTCATTTTATTAGTCACTTCATAATTTGTTTCAACCAAAAGACAATACACACAGCAGAAGTCTAATGCATCCCATGTAAATGTTTACATCCGTTATGCTCCTCACTCACCTAAGACTCAGCATTTATTGAAATTTTTCACATCTCAAAAATAGGTCTGCAGAAGTTCGAATGCCACCACGCTCCCTGCTCAAATGGCATGTTTTCACTTTAAATCTGGTTGGGTTTGTTGGGGTTTTGTTTTTTTTGTTGTTTAGGGTTTTGTTTTGTTACTATACTGTCAAAGAGGTGGGATGGGGCTCTATGTAAAATGTAAATTACAACATCAGGAAAGAAAAAGGAATATACAGGAATAGAGTGAAAGTTCAGAGGGAAGCAGTCCAGTAGCTCCTTCCCTCACAGCCCCCAAGTAGAAAATGAACACATAGAAAGCGCACCAGCGGATCTAAAAAAAAGCCATCTTTGCTGCTCCATCTCGCAGCTAGTACCAGCCTTGGGGAAGGTACTAAATCACCTTTCCCAGCTGTTTCAGCATCTTCTGAGTTATATATCAAAGATGCTGTATAAGTGGCAGTCCCCTCACTGCTATTGCTTCAAAAGGTTGTTCAAGGCCTTATTTTGTCCCAGCAAAACCCGGACAAAGTCGAATCTTAGGACCTTCCCATGTCTCCTTCCCCTTCAGGCCCATTATGGCCATTATTCTTTCTGTCATTTTTTGACTCAGAGTACATTCGCTTGGAAAAACCAGACATCCAATCTCTCTCAGCTCCGAAGTCTCCAATACAGATATTAGGAAGATTAGCCATGAAGTCTGCATCTTGCTCCCTTTATATTCCCCTTACACTGAAGCAAGGAAAAAGCTGACCAGACCTGTAAGAATTGTTGCATTCCACTGATGGAAGAAAGACTCACCCTATCCTCAGAGTGTCTCAGATGTGGACATGCAAGTACTCTCCAGTGAGAAAACAAAGCAGCAGCACAGAGCTCAAGAGACATACTCAGGGGTGAAGGAGCAAGCAACGGCATGTAGTATTGCAGATATGGGAATGTGTGAAACCTGGCCTGCCTTCCCATGTAATGTTAGTACCCCATCCCTTAGCAAGGGGAAGGGAAAGAGCTCCAAGGACAACAGGAATGTTCGGCTGCTACGAAGGAGTACTTCATAGCCAAAGGATGGCTCCAAGCAAAACGCATTTCAGGCACGTGCGCCACCTCGTTCAGCTCGACTCAGAAAAACAAAGCATCTCTTTCCCAAAACACAAACACTCTGCGCAAGGGTGGCTGAAAGAGCCGAGAACACAGCAGGAAATTAGCCTCCAAGTTTACCAGACAGAGACCAACACCAAAACCCAGCTGCTTTAGGGGACGGAAAACAAGTGCAACAAGAGGGACAAGATAAGCTGTTCCTAACTATGCTGCAACAAACTGGCCCGGTGAGAGACCATTCACTTTCTCCCTATCGAATCACCAGTGCTCTTTGTCAGCAAAAACAAATGGAGAGGGAGGTGTGCCAGCTTTCAGTACAAGTGACCATGTACGATTCTGTGCAGAGAATGGGAGAGCTTATGGGGCGTTCAGGAACTAAGCCAAAGACTTTCCATTAGCTTCGTATCTGGGATGCCCTCAGAGTGTACTGGAGTCTAGAATTAACATGCTCAGCCTTCAACACTAAGAAGTTTGAGCTACTGGGGTGGTGAATAGTCACAAATGCAGTGAAAGCATCAAAGGCAAGTGCTCAACACCTACAAATGGACTTTGATTCAGCCATTTTCTGCAAGATTGCCTGCTTCATGATGCTTCTACCTGAAGCACAGTATCTGTCTCACCACTGATAGCCAAGGCACCACTCTGCCACAACCCAGAGTTACTTTTAAGGAAATCATACATCGTTCTTCTAGACTTTATAACCCCATGCTGATGCCAGTTCCAGTAGAACAATAAAGCTCTTGCTAATCCAAAGGCCCAAACCTGTTTAATCAATAAGGCAGAAAAATTGCCCTGTAAGAGAAGCTAGATTTATTCCACTACACACATCAGCGCTTAAGCTGGTGACAGTCAGTCTTACATTATACTACTTAATGCAGTTAAAACCAAAGTAGACTGAACAACCTTTAGTGGCCTCCTGCTCCTGAGTCAAGGGCAGAATAGGTCTTCGATTTTCCCTAAGTACACTGTGCACCACTCTTGCAGTGTTTTTGGCAAGGACTGGAGCCTAGTGTTAGCACTTTTGCAGACACAAACCCCCATGTCTAAGCTTGCCACCAGAGCATTGAATGATCACTATCTGGAAAGCCCTGTAACAGAACAAAAGGAGATGTGCCATCAATTTCTTTTGAGAAAGCACTAGGTTGAAAGCTGGAGTACCTTCAGCTTACCAGCACACTCATGGATGAAGATCTAAGATATGTCCTCCCCTCTTCCTTCCTGAAAAGTGCTACATATCTGTGCTTTATGCCCTCGCCTTTATGCATCGCCTCCATGAGAATTCACAGAACTCTACTATCTCGACAACAGGTCACTCCAGGAAGCATAACTGAACACAGCTTTCTGTAAGCTTAGAAGAGTACTGGACCCCACATCTTTGGATCTAAATACTCAAACAAACAGCTTCCATTCACATAACAGTTTAGTTATTTTCTGTCTGAACCTGAACTAGCACGTTTCTCTGAAAGGGGAGCAAGGAGCAAACTACAAGGATCAATTAAGTAACAAAATGGGAAAAGGTCTCTTTAAACCGCATGGTCTTTATTTCAGTGCCAATATTACAGATACAACACAAATATCCCAGTCAGAAGTAACTCAAATGGAATCCTGGGGGGTCTACAACAGGCTCTGGAAATTAAATTGGGGAGAAGGTCTGGAATAACTGGGAAGAGCAACTTTGCAGCATAGTCTCTGATGAGCAGGAACAGAGCCCTCAAAGACTGATCTACAAAATTGAGTATGTCTTTTCTACCCATAAACCACACCTAATAGGTTAAAAGGCTTTGAAACCGTCTGTGGTAGAAAACCAGCTGCTCCTTGGATCTCTACATCTCTCATACATCACCACACTTTCGGGGAAGGTACAGAAGACTATCTGTGAATCTGCATGGCTGTAGCTACTGATGGAAAGAAAGAAAATTCAAGTGTAAGGTCTTCATTTCCAAGTACAGCACCAAAGCAATTTTATCAACTCCCAACAGCACCTCTTTTCCTGCACTGTCCCAGGTTTGCAGATGAACTCCCAAGGCCTAACTTGGTCTTGGTATGTATCACATAACTAAGAGGTGGGTGTATACAATAATGCACTGAATAGCCATAAGAAGCCTCCAGCCCCTTCAGACATAGGGGATACAAGAAGAAAGAGGCAGGGCAGCCTGACATTCCCCAAGTCCCCAATCTGAGCCCCATATGAAAGTGCCCGAAGGAATCCAGCTAGTAATGAATGACAACACGCCTTGCCCACCCCAGGGGAAAAAGACAGCAGAAAGAAGGGGCAGCTGTTCACTTGCTGCAGAGAGAAGAAAGTTTCCCTGCTAGAAATTCCAGACTTCTCTTCCAACCAGGCTGTGTTTCTTTGCAGGGGGGAGGGGAAGGAGAGGAGGGGAGAAGGGAATGTTGCTTCTGGCTGTGAATGCATGTGTGAGGGAGTGCACAGTAGCCTCCACAAGCCACCAGCCTCATCAGCGGAGGAGAGGAGATTAGTCTTAACAGATATGCTTCAAAGTCAGCAATCACTTCAGGAAAATTCCTCCTCATCAGCAGGTCTCATCTGTTCCCCATGCCCATGGTGCAGTTTGGGGGATTGCCAAGGATCACAACGTTCTTCCCAGAGTTCTTTTGATTGGGTGGGGTGAGAATAAGAATGGTGCCAGAGCCTCACTGCCAAGACTGAGGGGGGAAGTTGTTGACTTCTGCTAGATCCTGCATTGCTGAGCCCTTGTGATTATATGTCAACTTGATCCGCATACGTAGTTGTTGCTAGAAGAGAAGAAGGGGAGAAAAAGAAAAACACACACACAAAACAAATTCAGGTCTTCATTAAAGGTCAGTGAGTTCCCCCACGTCCAGCTCCCCTCCCTTACCCCATGAATACAAAACATGGACCTTTCCTCACCACAAGAGCTTGCTGGAGGGATGTGCGGGGAAAGTTATGACCCTACAGATAAATGCTTAATCTGTCAGGACATATTGATTGGTCACTGTAGTTCTCAGATCAGGTACAAGCTTTCACAAAAGCTGTAGCACAGCTTCTATCCACATCTTTTTGCACTGGCCCTGCTCTCATAAGCACTGAGGTTCTTATATACAAAAATAACTGCCTTAAAAATCCCAGTTAACAATGGAAGAAAGCAGGAGGCAGATCTGGACTCTGCTGCTCTGCACTTAGGCTTGCAGGGAGAGGTGTCATTTCCCACACTAGCTCTTCACTCAAAGCAACGGTCTTGAAACTTCAAGTATTGCATAGCTTAGTGACACTATGAAGGAAATAGCCTAAGACAGACTAGAAAACAGAGTCTCTAAGAACATTTCGTCCTGCTGTAAAGGATAGAATAGCTCAGAAGTTGTTTTACACTGTCATTTGGCTGTCATCCAGATACTAGGTGGCCCTTAAAAATAGCAAGAGCACAGCATGCTCCAGCCATGTTCCCTATTCTCACTCTCAGAGAAACTCGTTTCCCAAAAACCCTAAAAGAAAAAGCAAAAAGTTGTTTATTTCTGGCTCTTTTCCCCATACTTACAGGGAAATACACAAAAGGGATAGCAGAGGGAGGAAAGGAGGACAATGACTGCTCCAACCAGTCTCAGGATAAAGAAGCTATGCTTTATCATTAATAGATCAATATAATTTTTGTTATATTGCCAGTTTTTGTTATATCTGGTGTTGCTTTGGAAAACTGGCCATCAGTTTCAATCCAGCATAGTAACAGTCCATATCCCAGCGAACAGACTTTTTTACAACACTGACAAGACAAACAGCTACCTCCTAAATAGCAAGGCTGTTCCAAGGTTGCCTCCCTCAGAGTATTCCAGGTAACTACACTATCTCATGGACAGGGTCCTTGCAAAGCTGTACTTTCAGGCAGTAGCAATCTAAAGGACAGTAAGAGATGCACAAATGCCTGCGGTGGAAGAGTTAGAAAATAGCAGGCAAGAGAAGAGGGTAGTAAAATACTATTTTGCACCTCTATTCTGAAGTGTTCATACGAGTTCTGGTGTTCCAACAGGAAAGCATCCCACTATCTAGGGGTATTTCACCTTGTGGGGCCCACCTGAGGTGGATATGTTGCTACTACTGGCAACTTACAGGAAAACTCCTAAACCCTTCCAAGTGCAGAAAATAACTTTCAAGGTGATCTTTGAAAGGTGCTCTATAGCAGCACCGAGAAATTTGTATCACATGTAAACAAGACAAAGAGAATAATTGCTCCAGTGCCTTAATACAGGCAGAGTGGAGCACACTACACTGAGATAAGGGGAGATGCACAGAAAGCACAAAAACTATGCACTAGAAGACAGCCATTTCAGTGGAATTGGGCTGAGATCTGAGAATTTGTCTGATTTGCACATCAGTCTAGCAGCAACATTTAACATCTACAGCAGCACGTGTTAACCTATGAAAAACTTAAGATGTTTAAAGTTCTTAAAAACGTTTAAGATCTTAAGGGTGTCCCACAGAGGAAGAAATACGTGATCTCAATTTTATTTTTCTTTCCGATGCCATCTGAATACTTGCAAAGCCTCTTAAGGAGGACATGCGGACCACAACCCTCCCTCCCCTCAAGTCTGTTGTATCCCAGTCTTGAAGCCTGTCTCTGAAGGCTGTAAGACAAATGGAATTATGATTAAATCACACCTAAAGATTCTTTCCATCAACTATTTAAAACTACACTCATCACATTAAAAACAAATTACACCACTTGAGAAAACAGACAGTTTTGTTAAGATTACATTAAGCTATTTTTTGTGTAACAAACATTTTGGGTAACATTGCTGCAGATAGCAAGAATGAATGTCAGATTTATATGGCAAGTTGCTTGCCTTTCAGACACTTTTACAACACATACAAACACTAGGTTGAGCTCCTCTACAGAAGCCATCTAAAAACTTAACAACCATTCTGATGCAAAAGACATGCGTGAATTCAGGAAGATAGCAAACCTGTAAATCTGTTTTAGCAGTATAACCAAATAGAAGGCCAAACCTGTGCTCAGGATCTCCTGTCTTTTCCACAACTTTTTCCTAACTCTAACCAGAATGACTGTTATTACAAACACATCATTAACTGCCATCACTCCCTGTCTCTCATCAGGGATACATCCCTAACCGACTGCCACTAAATGCACAATTCTAAGACAGTATCTTTAATAACTGTTCTCGGAATCACTCACCTTTTGTGGATTGAGGACTTTAATGACCTGTGTGATGGTCCCCGAGTTAAATGCAGGGATGACACTGCTGCTGGGAGACAGGAGCTGCAGCTGGAATGTCTGAAGAACGGGCAAAGAGAAAATAATTTGATACTTAGTCAAGTAACAACACGAAGTGATTTGTTTGCACTGAGAGAACGCAAGGAAAATTAAGAATTCAGTTCTTGACCCTGACAGTGTACGTATGGCCACAATAAAGTCAAATAATCGGTTCTTCAGTTCCCTATCTGTAAAGAACAAAATATTCATTGGCCCACCTGCTTCCTACACAAGATCCAGGTAGCACGAAGACTAGGGGGTGAGGTCTTACTGTAGTGTATCAAGATCAGCAGTGATGCATTGTTTCAAGCGTCACACACAGGAACAGTCAAGACTGTTCAGCACACCTGCAACTTCAGAAGGCCCATTCTTTCCCTAATTCCTTCCTAGAGCAGGTATGAAACCTATCCAAATCACAGTTAGCGCATTACTAATTCCTAGAAGTGAAACTCCCAGAAGTGAATGTATTTTCCTAAACTTGAAGAGCTTTCCAATCACACCCTGCTTCAATGGTCTGCTCTACTACAAACTAGGCAATATCTGTCTCCCATATTTTGTGCTGCAGCTAAGTGCAAGGGCAGACAATTCACTGCTTAAAGGAGGACTGCCATTAATCACCACGCAGGGACTTATTTAAGCTTACACAAGCAGCTGATAGCTTCAAAAGATTTTTTTCATGTATTCATAGCTGCAAAGAGCACGGTATCATTCTTTAGTTTCTAAGAATTAAGGGAAAGATTATGGTCTTCGCTTTTTTTTTTTACTCAACATTTTTCTGCATGTTGTTTAGCAACTTTCCTAGAAAGTGGTTATTTTAAACAAGATTTTGTCCAAGTAGAAGCAGTCCGACCTGACAGGAACCAGTGTTCTATTGCATTTATAACATTTACTTTCAGGCTAGAAAGAGATGACCAAACTGAGCATTAAGGGAACCTATTAACAGCTCTTAGCCTTGTTTACCATGCTGCAAGTTTCTGTCTACACGAAAGCACCATCAGGAAGTATTTGCAACTGGCCCTAAAACTATCACTGTAGTTGCCTTAAGTGGCTGTACCTTTGGTACTGCAGCTTGGAAAACAAAATCTGTCATATCCAGCTCTGTGCTGTTGGAGGCCTGTATCGTGATTACAGTGACACTAGGGTTGGTGTTTGACCTCTCAAAGGTGAAGTCAATCTTCAGCCCATTCTTGTTGTATGCAGTAATTGAAGGGATTCCTGTAGAAAACAAAAAAAAAAAGTAGCAGATCTACAGAATCTGGAGATCATTCTCAGCATCACAGAACACATTTACTTTACTCCAGACACAGACTCTTCCGAAGATTAAACACACACCCTCCTCCTGCTCCAGTGTCTGTGCCACACTTCACTCCCAAATCCCCCCTTTTTTTACTACCCCTTGTTTCCTCCTCTAGTTGGGTGCTGTGGCACCTTAGGCTAAGGATTTACATGTCCCTAACCTGCAGCAATATCATTGAAGAGAGGCTGTGATGAAAGTCCATCAAGCAGGAACGAAGGCTGTGCTATCTGGGGTGCAGGGGCAGATACTGGAGAACCTACAAGAAATGTTGAAGGATTATTACTTAGCTGTCATGAAATGAAGATTAGTTACTCCTCCAAAGATCAACTGCTGCCTATCATATTTCTTTACATGAAGCTCTATAAATCACCTGTGTTGTAATCCTCCCCTTCTCTGCTTTCACTAATAACGACTGGCTCCTCTTGAGCTAGCAGGCATTCAAATGGAACGAAATCCTCACATCTCCCAATCCTCTCTGGAATGGCTCACAGCATTCCCAGGCTAGAGCATGAAAATGCTCAAGCTTCACAAGCTAATCACGCAGAGTCAATCTGGGACTTCATTCCCTGACGCCCACCTGTATACTAACACGGGTCTTGGTAAGAATAAGTGTGAAGACTAGAAGTTGACAGAAAGTGAAGAACTAGCCAGTCCACAGCCCACCCCAGGACTAAGAATGCAGACTTTTAAGAGATGCAGTCTGCTTACCTGTTAGGTTGAGATCTCCCAGAAGGTCAAGGAGCTCCCCACCAGCAGAGGCTGGCTTGCTTGTAGGTGCAGTGGGGATTACAGGTGTTATATCACTTCCCCCCAACAAGTCCAACAAATCATTTGCCTAATGAGAGAGTGGATGCAATAGTTACATATTCAACTTCCTGCTACTTACCCTTGCAAATGTAATGGATTCTACTTGCTCTCAGATTGAAGACCAACAGAGCTGCCGGCCAGTCAGAGAGGTTCTTAGTTTGGCTATGGTTCCATGCCCCACAAAAGATCTAACTTCCAGGCTCTTGGGACACAAAGATAGAGAAGGATGGAGTTCGTTCACACTGAGACAGGTTAGGGGGTATATGGCTTTACCCCACCCTGCTCTTGCACTCCCCACAACGACCTCTTCCACACACCTGTTCTTGACACTAGAGCCATCAGAGTAGAGATATGATGCAATCATCACCAGGTCAGAACTAGCAAAGAGGCAGAGAGGGGGAGGGAGATGGTCTCAGCTTACTGTCAGCAGTGGCTAGTAATGTGGTCTGTCAGGCAGTGGAAACTTATCCTAGATCTGTTTCCATTACCTGGCTAGCAGGCTGCAATCCAGAGGGTGGAGGTTTGGTTTCCAGTACTGCTGGCTCCGTCTCTCCGTTGGTCTGTACAATCTCAGTAGGGCCATTTGTGGTGACTTTCTCCATTACTGGCATTCTCTCCAGCAGGGCTGGCCTGAAAGAAGCTGACATAGTTACACTGTGCCATCTTCCTGGATCACAGTCCAAATACTCAGACATTCCAGAGACTATAGACACAGGGCAACCTGCCTATTCCTTTTAGCTCCAATGAAGGGGAACTGTAGGACTGCATCACAGCTTGAGGAAGCAATCCCTCGCATACTGCGGCAGTGGAAATACATTACTTGACAGCTGAAAGCCAAACAAGCCCTCCTGCCTCCTGTTTTCCCCTAGTACTTGACAGTTTCCACTGTGGGGCTAGGATAACAAATCCAAGACAAAGATTAAACAACTGAGCAATGGTGGATTAACTGCAGCCATGAGACACTTAACTGCTCTGTTCCACATGCAGTTGAGTCGGAGAGTCGGCTCATTTGACTTCTCTTTGCAGAAGGTTTAACAACTTAGAAAAGGTAACAAAGTTGGAAAAGCAATCACCATGCTCTTATTTAGCCCAATTAAATTTTCAAAGAGATTAAGTTGAGCCCTTGAAAGTACCCTCCTGAAATGATACAAAGACTGAAGAGGCACGGGATACAGAATCCTGACATCAAACCAAAAAACTAGGAAAACCTGTGTGGGGAGAACTTGTCTGTAATACAAGAAAGGCCATTACCCTTGCAGATCAAGCCACCAAGCGCTGCACGTAATAGGGGTAAGTCATACTGTCTACACGTCTTTTGGGCTGAAAAAGTGTTCCAGTGCCAATAAACCAAACAATGGGCTACTTTTTGACCATGAACAAAGTCTTAATTAACAGAAACTATTTAATAGTTGACCTTTACACTGTAATGAACACCAGAATATACCAGGGAAAAAGTACAGATGTTCTCTTGTAAAACTGAATGAACTTCACCTGCGTTTTTCTGAAGTTCAACGCTTCCCAAAACTACAGATAGCATACATTGCCATCTGATTAAAAGCCAGCTGATCGCCAGACACTGTTGTCTGCAATGGTCAATTCAGATCAAAAGCTTCTCATGCTAGATTTTTCTCAATTCATTCATAAAGTTTCATGTGAAGCCCTAGGCAGCTTACACGCCCTAGCTCGTTAACACGAGTTTTCAAGAACAATTTGAGTTGCTGCATGGATCCTACAGGAGGAGAGAACAGGAAATCACAAGGATGTTGTCTCTTACACATAGTGAATAGGATAGTACCTATGGAAAAAAGTGATTGTGAAGAGCCTTTGAAACAAGGTTTGGAGGCCGCTACAAACATAGAAAATATTTAGTCCAGTGGCACTCATTTTCTCTGTCCTCTCATTTAGACTCTAAAATGGAATCTTACGGAAAATTTTCAAGGGTGGATAAAGTTAATCCCCAGAAGATCTCCAATCTTATGATCCTCACTGAAGAGAATCTGTGGTGCTCCAGTGTATCAACAATTAACTATTGCACATAGCAGATGAACTGCTATTCTGTGAAGAACTACAGCTTTAGTTATTGCAACAAAGCAGGGTTTAAACTTTCTCATAAAGAAACAATGACTTCAGCAAAGCAATGATGAATGGGGACCTCTCAGTGATAACGTGTAAGGCATTTAACACGTTCACGAATTGTAAAACAGGGATGCTGAGTGGTGCAGTGGAACAGTATTACTGCCTTTGCATGCAGAATTTGAGATTTTAAACAGATACTACAAGAAGATAAAGTAAATTAAAGAGATGTTCTGAAAAATGGAAAAGTATTAACAGTTGGAAGAATCGCCTCAAGTTCAGACCACAGCTTAGGAGGACAGGTCAACGGATCTCTACATGTTTACTCCAAAGACATTTTAAAACGAGTTTGAACCTAATGACCGTGGTAGCACAAGCATGGTCAAAGCTACCTGCAGACACTGACTCAGCTAGCAAGTTTAAGATTCAACACTCGAGTTCAAGCTCAAAGCAGAGCAAATGTTTTAACAGAGAAAGTCTCTGATCACAGAACTATCTCCCAGGACACATTAAGTTCTTAAAACGCTAACTAATCCTATAGATGAGGGAGGGATTCTAGTTCCTCTGTAATCCTACCAAACTCACTGGACAAAGCTCTCAAAGCACAAAGTGTGGTACACAGGAGATCAGAGTAGATTATAACAATCCTTTTCAAACTCCAAAACTCATCAGCACTTACCTCATGTGATCATATTTCTTGAAAAGTGCATTATATTCCACTGCCCTCTGCTGTAGCTCCACATCAATGCTGCTTCCATAAATGGAAACTACCTTCTTAATGCGACTGTGTGGGGGCAGGGGGGGAAACAAAAAGAAAAAACAACAAAAAAAACACACCACGGAATTAGCAGCAATAAGCAAGGGATTAGCATGTGTCATCCAGAAGACACTATTTGGCGTCTGCTCAACAGGTGTCCTGTGTAACTCATTTAAAACAGTAGTTACTGCTGTTTTCCTGTAGTACCTATGCAACATCCATTTTTGAACTCCCCCTTCACAACAGCATCACCAGGTGATTAATATACCACCATGAGGTATATCATAAGAAAGCTCAGCTACCCACACTGAGAAGCCAGCAGTAGGAAACAAGGCTATTTTTCTCTCCATCATCTGAAAAAGAACAGTCTACTGAAACCAAGGACTTACCTTCCCCATAAAGGGGTTTTCAAGCAACAGAAACATAGATTAAGCCCTAACACAGTAGAGGACATTCACAGAAAAAACACAAATCAGTGGAAGTCTTCCACCCCACAAGCAAAGGAGGACTGTAAAAGCCCAGAAATAACAAGATGACTGTTGTAAACCATGGAAGCAGAAGATGTCCAAGGGATACTTTTACTGAAGACAACTAATGCCAGCATATTTGCAAGCCCTGTGCAGTACAACATCAATAAGAACTCACTTGACAGTGCAGGTGAACCTTGTGGAAAGCTTCATGATGGCAGTGAGAGCATAGCCTCGTGTAACAGATGCAGACATATTAGATATCAGGACGCTTTCTAAAATATCAAGAACTTCATCCTCTGTTACCTGAAAAGGTACAGAAAGGTTAGGCTGAGACACAGAGAATGTTTGCTGCAAGCCTTACAGGGCACACTATAAAAACCTGTCAATTGTTTAATGGCTGTGTTGTACCTCCTCTGCATCTTTGTGAGCCTGTAGCGTTATGTTCAAAGTGTACGAGACAGATGCATCTAGGTGGAGATCTTATGACATTAGTTTTAAAATACGATTCCTGTTCCACACATTGAAGATCAGGTTTATCAGCGAAATACCTAGCAGATACCCCAGAAGCTAGGTTAGCACTGAAACCGCACCACTCTGGCAATTGCAGCCACGCTCCTGACAGTGTGTGTTTACACAGCCCATGCCTGTAGCATGGGAAGGAGATTCCTGTCCAGGGTCCATCACCATCATGGACACCAAGTATCTGTTGCAAGCATTCCCCTCACGTAGTCAGCATCAAGCAGCTCCAGCGTCAGACAGGTACACAGTTGTTCTTTCCCAAGCCGTACCTGTATTGGTTCCTCCTCTTCACACTGACCAGACACCAGAAGATCTCCATACTCTCCTATGCACCAAGAGGCCACTTGCACCAGGGGCTGCTGTTAGAAGAAGAAAAATCAGACACCTCAGAGATAAATGGATGACTGTATGACAAATTAAACCATCACCATTTCCCAGAGCAAGCTTAGCCCTCCTTCCAGCCAAGGAAGTTCTCCACAGAAGAAACAGGAATATTTGATTCAGTCAAGAATTCCCTAAGAGAATTAGAGAAAATAAAAAGAACATGAACTTATAGAAGACATGGCTCCTCTGCAATCTGTCTCTTAGAGCCAGGCAGTGTGATGTTGATTTACCTTGAGAGGCTTAGTAAACATGCTTATTGCAGTACAACAAGGAAACTGAAGCTGGTCTTGTTTGGTATTACCTGGGAGTAATCACCAAGGATGGCTTTGTAGAGTCTCTGCACAGTGTAGGCATGCATCTCCACACTATTGGTTATTAGCTGAATCAGATTTGGAACAGCATCATCACGTACATAACTTCCTGCCTACAAGAACAATTGTGTATTCGAGAGACAAATAAAAGTTCTTAGGTTTCAATATTCAACTTCTCAGTAACACACAGCATCTACTGATATCCTTCACAAAGCCACCTGATGTGCATGGATATAAAAGTCAACCTCCTCATCTCCAAGTACTTTACGGTTGATTTTGAGCAGGCTCAGGTGGGTAGAAGTACAGGACAGTACATATTCCCAGCTATACCCAGAGAAATCCATACTACAGATATCCTGAAATTGTCAAGGGGATAGAGTGTGGACATAAGAAGTCTGTGCTACAGAAGGAACAAAAAGCAACACAGAAAACTTCTCTGTTAAACAGAAGGCTTTAAGTCAAAAGATACCCAGGAGACAGAAAGCAGCTTATTCAATCGCTTGCTCATAGCCAGACTCTGTGCCAAATAAGCACAGGACCCAGGAACTTGCCTGTATATCACTATTTGGTTAGAGGATAGAAACATGGAGCTCAGAGGGCAAAGCCCACTTTAAGGCCAGGAAAGTACGCGGGGCAACACACAATCAATCACACAGCTTTGGCACTGAAGGGAAGATGTATACTGTTCAAAACCTGTTGTGTTTAGGCACTCCTCTGGCACTGAGAGCAGAGCATGAAAAAGAAGGAAATTAAGTGAGCCCAATTAGGCCAACTAAGTGAGAATCCACCTAGCCAGAGATGAACGATGCCATCTCTCTGTGTTAGTTCTCGTAAGTCTGCTAAACTGAAAAGGATGTTTATCTGTAAGAGTCTGCAGTCATCTCATGAATACAGCTTTATAAATTGTTTCTCTAGCAGCAAAGAGAAGGAAGTTGCTTTATTGAGGGAAGTAATCTGAGAGCAATTCTCACAGCCAACCCTTTAATGGAAATCAGTTCTCAGTTCAGAAGCATCTACTTTTCTCTTGTTTCAGGGTGGCAAAATAGCACACAAGCCAGACTTGTTTCTTGATGATCTTTTCAAATTTGAACACTCATACTGATAAAATTAATCCCTTCCCACTCCTTTGCCTCAGGAAGCACACTGCCTACCCAGGTTATCAAGATCTCTTTCCTCCTGTCTGCCAAAACACTACTCCAGTTCCACCTCAACTGTGACGTTTATGAAGAAATTCACGTAGGTCAAGAGTAATAATTCAACCCCCAAAAGAGGAACTAGAAAGCTGTTGATACAGTTTCATTAAAAAAGCTGACAAACTCAACTTGGAATAATGGTCAGAAATTGTTTCACCCCCTTTCTCTTTGCAAGTCACTTAAGGCTGTGTTCACTCTCCCCTGAAAGCACTGCATATTGGAATCAGACAGTACAAGAGCTGTCCTAACTTAGCATATAATGCGATTACTGCAGTAGGAAAAAAAAAACAAAAAAAACAACTCTGCAACACACTATATTCTTCTGTGTTTCTGAAATCATACATTTATTCTAAAAAAAAAACCCAGTCATTCATATTTACTGAGTTTACATATTTCTGACTGGCTGCCTTGTGTCACTACCATATAAATACACTTCCTCTGTGTATTGTAGCATTTGTTACCTGTCAGCCTTTATAACCATCTCCAACTTCATGATTAATAACTTCCTACAGAATTAAAAAGTTTTTATGGAGTTACATACTAGAGAGACAGTTTCACTTACCGTTGTTAAGACCCTCATAATTGTGTCTATGTGCCAGCGTTTGGAAGGAGCATATCTGAAAAAATTAAGGAAACACATTAGGGCCATAACTGCTAGCCTTCAACACCAGCAAGATGCCCATGGTTATCAGAACCTTTCCATTCAGTTACTTCCCGGCCCACTGTTTCCTGAAGGGGAGACACCAACAACACAGACACCCACACGCCCCCCAAACAAATCACCAATCACTTCACATTCTTTGGCTTTTTGTGTTAATGACAACACATTGGAAAGCTGAATGAATATACAAGTCTGTATAATACAGCACACCAACACCTCACATATACAATACTCCAAAGTCAAGCTGCTGATTACAATGGCTCAACAGTAACAAGATCATCTCACTTGTACAACTAACCAGAGAGAATCTGAGTGTGTGGAGGGGAGGGCGGGGCCAGGATGTCAGCGCAATACCTGTTCCAAAGCACAGCAGAAATCAATGTACTAGACTGGTTTAGTGATATGAGAGCTATCCACATGGGACACACTAGCGTATTCTCTTCCTCAGAGTGGGTTAAAACTGACAAACCACACAGATCAGCAAGTGGAGAAGAGATGATCAAAATATTCTCTCTTGGGGGTGTGGAGAGGGAGGAACAACACACAAAATGCTCATAAATCCAACGATGTACAAAAAATTAATAGCAAGTAAATTGACCGCATACTTTTCAGCTGCAAGAAATATTCCAGATGCACAGTCTGCCTTGAACTCTGGTTCACAGGAATCTAGGAAATATAGCAACTCCTTCATCATTCCACGGACATTGTTCCCATTAACAAGAGCAAAACTCAGTTCCATTGCACGCCTGGGGCAAGAGACAGAAAACCAATAAAGTATCTTCAGCTAGCGAAGTAAAACAACCAAACAAGTCCAGCTCCTCAAATGCACTTACCTTTTAATTAAGACGACAGCAATATTAATTAACCCCATGAGAACAGCCTTCCACATTAAACATACCAGTATTTTCCTGTTCACAGGCAGACAATAAATAGCCATCCCCCAAAAAACTAAGGGGGAGTAGGGGTTTGGGGTGTTCTAGAAACACCTATCCAGATGTCCTAAAGGATAGAAATGTCTTTAAGCAGAGTCCATCAGTGTTAAGGTCCCACTGTCCAAGTATTTGTAATCACATGCTGGTCATTTCTGGCACACAGCCACAATAAGTAACCCATGCTACAACACACTTTCTCCAGCTTCAGAGATCCAGAAGATACCTGTTTTCATCTCCATATATTAGAGATTCAAATACAGTAGAGATTCAAAATATTAACTGATAAGCTTTATTGTATCCTGTCAGATAGACTACGTAAGATTTCTAGAACCCAAAATTACCCTGGTGCTTTGTCAGAATCCATTCCTCCCCCCCCGACAAGCTGACACCACAACTTGACAGAGGATGGGCTCTTTGCTATTCCTTGCTGCATACATTGAGAGGTCAGAGGCTGGTCCTTAGCCCTTCTACTTGAAGCCGCTGTAGTTGATTCTAGCACAGCTCTCCCATTCTTCCGACATTTTTTTGCAGGAAGACTACTGTCTTCAAATGTGACTGATTTCTGTACATCGTTGGCAGTTAGTTATGTTAAAATGCATTAAAACAGTGTCACTAAACAACCCTGACTATTCTTTAAAATTGAGCATTTGGTGTAACCCCCAACCCAAACCTCCAAGTTGCGTCCTCTTCATACTAGCAGCAACTTTACTCTCTGTCACTGAGATAGCCTACTAGAAGACAAGAAAGATCCTCATAGCACACCAAAAGCTTCCTCCTCCATTTCAGTTATCTTCGAAATCATCTGGATAGCTGCTGAACAACTTCATGTGTACAGTGATTTTCTACCGCTTGTTGTGCAAATTACGTCCAAAATCATGCCAAGAGGCCTAAAGTCTATTTTGTAATATATACTTTCTTCAAATAGACTAGACTTCAATGTGTGTTTAATTCCAGCAATTTTCATTAAAATCACAATGTTGAGATGTCATCCTTTCATATATTTACTGGCAGCAAACCCACGAGCAGTCCCACTGATTCTGTCTTTTTCAGTGTCAAGCTTGCCAACCTACCACCACATGGAAAAAGCTATTTTTTCTGAACAATTAGTATTTTCCCAATGTTCACGAAACATTAACAACTTGGACCAGGCACATTACTCAATGCATTGGTATTGGGCACAAGCTATTTGTTCTCAAGAATTTGAAAGCATCTAGACAGCACCGCTTCTCAACATCTCCCAAGTTATTATTGTAATAAGAAGGATTTCTACAGAGTTCTGAACTGTAAATGTGTTATTTTGCCTTTTACCCAACTAATACCCAGGGACCTAGAAAACACAGAGTTGTTCAGAATTAGGGTGGAAATATGTAAGTAAATTGTTACCTTTTATTTTCTAGATCCGTGGCTGGTTGAAGACTTATACCATTATTAGAATTCTTTTCGTCCCTTCAATCAGTTTCAAACTCCTTACACCTAACTCTACTGAGTTACAAGTTTTCCACGTTTATGTTTAACTTTTCGGTCACATTATAGCAGATATTGCAATACTGCAGGTGCTCAGGGGTACTCTGCAATCTTAGTATCAGGCCTTTATCTCAACACACATTGCTTACCTTCAATCATATTACACGGCTCATTTCTGTCACGAAGTTCCTAATCACGTAGCTTGATCGTATTAAGCAGACAGACAAAAAGACTTTAATTAAATGGCAAAGCCATTCTGAATTGTACTGCATGGACCAAAGATGCACTGCAATGGTTAAAAGATGATGATGACAGGCCACGCTTCAGATAACCGAAAAGGTATAGTGTCTTTCCCTTAAATCCCAGCCCTTGCAACTTGCTACCTGGGGACTCTGACAGTCAGTCAATATATCGCTTCAATGAAGACAGTGCATTGTCAGCAGCACGAGTGTCAGCATGGCAACATCATGCTCTGCTGATGGATCACTCAAAGGCTTCATCCTCCAACAGCACTCAGACATGAAGCTCTATCATTTGTAGCATACCTACGTTTTCCTAGCAGGCAGCAATAAAACGCTTTTGTTGCCTTCTATCCAAAACCTAGATGAGGCTTTGCTATTCCACAACCTAATATCATGCTGGCTCTGGCACCAAACAGCAACAGCAGCCTCACTTGCTCAGCATATAAGATACAAATTTGTGTTTTGGGATAGATTGCAACTGTAAAAATAGATTACATGATACCCATTACTTAACAGTTAAAACTAAGTTTCTGAAGCGAGACAGATCCAATTTCTTTCCTATTCTGTACATATTAGACTGAGCAGTGCTGTTAAAAATCTAGATCTGATTCCAGGATAGGCATTCTTCAAATTCATGCCCATCAGAAGAGGTATCAATGGCGTATCTAATATGTTTGACAAGATGAAAAAAGAGAGATTGAGCAATTTTGAAAGCATATTCCACAGGATGCAACAGGGATGCAACTGCCCCCATAACTGATGTATCATATGCTGCACTGAGCTCAGACCACCCATTACAGAAAGACTAATGATGAGGAAGAGAGGTCTGAAAGAAAGAGCATGCAATCAACAGGCTGAAAGACAATTTAGAAGATTAAGAGCAGTATTCTATATAGGTTGGGCAAAAGTGAAATCAAACAATTGAAGACTATCTATTAGTGTCTGACAGACACAGGAGAAAGTTAACTATCTTGAGTAAAAGGAACATAACCGAAGTAGTGAGAAGAAAGAGGAAGAAGTTTAAACTGAGTATCAGAAAAAAAGTCTTCCTGTAGCGAGAAGTAAGGTTGTGAGCTCTCCCATTGCCCAGAGAAGTAGCAACATACCGCTATTTAAATGACAAATGAACACCAAGAATGCATAATAGGACATGGTTTGTAAGCAAATTATTTGAACAATCAAGTAAGTCTGAATTCTACCACTGCCTAATCAAATTTAATCTAGAATACATTATTTGGTTGGCTTAACACTGCTTCAAGACAACATGGCACTGCCTGTTCGTCTGGGAAAGAAAAGCAATATGGAGCACGTCAGAGTAGCTTTGATTAGGATCGTGCTTTATAGAGGCTTTCCATCTGTTCTGAGCACAATCTGATCTCCACTGAGACTCCATTTTGGAAAAAAATCAAGCAAACAGAAAAACTTTTTCCAATCCAAGATGCATAAAACGTAAAAGCAGCTTCCTAAAGAAGGTGGTCACACATCTTCATTACTTTCTTTGAAGCATGAACCATACTATGCATTAATACTAGTCTGTCTCTCTCACAGTTCCCCAGGATTATTGTTGTTTTCCCCTACCCTCTGCTCACTTTTCATAGGCTGTCAACCTTGAGAGTCTATTTCACTGATATTTCAATTACCTTTTAATGGAGACATCCAGATCCTTCAGGCAGTCCACAATCGTGCTTCTATGCCGCTGTACTGCATTATGGTCTGTCTGCACAGTTTTCAACAATGACGTCAAAGCTACATATCTGGGATAAGGACACAACATTCAGTAATAAATAGTTGAGAGTAGGCATTTCATTTCTAGGCACAGACACACCTCCCAAAACTTAGTCTTACTTTGCAACAGAACAGGGTTCTCTTGTACTTAGTAGTGAATTGAAATCTTCCAAGGGACTGCCTGGCCTGTTTTCAAAGGTGAGTTACCATACTGAACTGTAACATGCCAAACAACAACCTGCTGCTCAGACAAGCACCTGTCCCAGTTGCGGGGCTCATGTCAGTTGTCCAGTCTTCAAAAATTTTGAAAAGACAAAGCAATTAAAGATTAGACCTCCACAGATCAAGCAGTCAAACTAGCTTGAGTTGCAATTCCCAAGGCTAACGTCTTCTACCGATACCATGATTTGCAATCAAAATGCCTAGAGATAGAACTTAATTCTAGCAGTTGCGGCAATTCCATTTCCAGATTCATAGTGACCAAACCACAACCGAACTTCCTTGTTGATAACAGCACACAATCAGAAAAAAAACAGTCTTTGCCTAATTTGTCAGATCTCCAATGCCAACTCTGATTTGAATATCACCACAGACCAGTTGGGACAAGACAGAAGATTCACAGTTTACTGGAAAAAAAACCCCACATGACTGGATTAAGAAATCACATGTTAAGAATTAGATCATAGACCCAGACTCATCAACTAAGGGCAGCACCACAGTTAAGATTTTCACAGAGAAAAGAAGGCACCAAGAAGGAAGAAAGCAAGCCAGACAGTCATACAAAGCCCAACAACAGTACTTCCCAACATAGTCTCCTGGAAAGCTCCACTTCAACATAATCTTTGTGTAATTGCTTCTCACACATTTTAAACTGGATGTTGCCAAAACACACTTCATACAACTTACCTAATATTTTTGTCGTTGTTTAATAAGAAACGGCCTAGGATGTTAATGGCTAACACCTGCAGAAAGAGTTAGGGAAGGTCAGTGATCAAAAAAGGCTGCTGATCATCTTCATTGTTTCAAGATGATTTTAAAGGCAACGTGTCAAAGCTACCATTGGGGTTCTTGGCCAAAAGCATAACAAAGAACTCCAGAAGCTGACTAAGCAGAGGAAAAGCTATGACAAACACAGCACAAGCTCCCTCCAGCATCCAAGTGAACAGAGCCTGCAGGAAGTTTTGTGGCTTTGTTTTTGTTGTTAAAAAAAAACCAAAACATCACCACTTTCTGAAGAGGCTACAGTCTTATCTAGAGCCAACTGCAGAGCTATGCTTGGGCGAAACAACTGCTTCATGTCCTCTACACCAATTACTCTAGTATAAGCCTAGGAAAAAAAAAAAGGGGACAGGGGCCCACAGCAAAGGCAACTTACTCTCAGTCCACTCTCAGATTTTATGTCCATAATAGTCAGCACAGTTTCATAGAGAATGGCATTTCCCACATTTTTACTTGTTTCTGTATTAGTGGCAACCTGCAGAAAAGAAACAAAATAAGTGACTCCAATCCAAAACAGATCCCCTTTGTGCTGTTCTGCAGAACAGGCAGTGAAACTACCCAATCTCTAGCAAACAAGCACCACACCTATGAACATGTGTCTCTTGCAGCAAAATTCACCCCAGCAGAGCAAGCAGCTGTATCCTCACCAGTGCTGTTGAATCCAAATTAAGAAAAAAAGTATAAGCTGCTCATCAACTTTGCAGACCTCACCTGTGCAAGTATATCATTCATTGCTTCACTAGAATCATCATCATTTCGCCCTAAAATTCTTAGCAACCGCAGGATTCGTACCTATTTGACAAAATAAAGCAAAGAAAATCTCATTGGATGGCAGCGTTTTACATGGGAGTGGCAAAGAAGCAAAACAAGCTGCCGATTTCCATTCCTAAGCAAAATGCTGATCCTTAATAAGAACTTTACCAACAAGAACAGGCTTATGCTGTGCTCATTTTCTTCCTACTAGCCAGAACTGTTCAGAGTACCCGCCCTACCCGCTAGGCTCAGCCCTGCAAGAGCAACACATGTTGCTGCCTCTTCCTTTTGCCACAGCTTCTCATAATACGATAAGGCACTACAACTGCTGTTCAAACTAAGGCAGGTGTCCTTCACTAAAGTAGATTAAGAGCATTTGCACAATCAGCTCTAACAACCACACAAAATCTTAAAATCAACACAGCTGCCCTGAGGTAACCACCTCATCACACCCAAGTCTCAAAGCACAGCACCAGAATTAAAGCTATCAATCACTGCTTGCATCAGTTCTTACCTGCAAAAAGGGGTCACTGATCCCAGACACATCATGCTCTGGTGAATATCCAGACATGATAAGGTTCTTCAAAATACGAACTAATTGGGGAACAAGCTGTGAAGAAGAGAGTTGTCCTGTTAGGGTGTTGTTCCTTCCCCCTGCCAGCTTTGAAGTACAGGTCCAAGAACAAATCTTGTATTTGAAAGCAAGTCAGTCTATGGATCCTTCCACAAAGTTCAACCTGCACACCTAGAGCTGATGTTATATGAATACCTACAGCTTAGCTAGGGTACAACTAGAAACACTCAAGCTGGGGCCTGAGCAGCATATTGTATCTTTAAAGTACTGAATCTACCAGAGCTTGGCAGTTGAGTCCCAAGAGGAAGTATCACCTTAAATTCCTCTCTTCATGAAAAGGGGATGGGCTGGGACTGTTAAAATGGTGTAATTCCAGGACCTCGCTTGGGGGCTTTACATTAGCTCCTAATTTTTAGCATACATCTCCATGGAAGCATCAGGCATAGCCAAGAGTTTTGATCTTTTCAAGTACTGTACTGCTATGATTAAATTATGAAGAATTCCTTCAAGTTTTGACACTGCATCCAACTTAGCTTCTAGAAAGAAAAGTTTTGTGATCTGCTTCCTCTCCAAGAGTTTCCAAATAGGGCAGAGAATGGATTTCCCTCCAGCCTTCCCCCAGGGCTCTACTGTTAAGCCTATTTCTTCCCCACAAGTAGCTTCAGGGTCTATTGTCCTCCTCTTCACCCCAGACTTCTCAGCTAGAGCAGCAACGCTACACTGATCAAATTCTTTGCTTCACTACTGTCAGAAGGGTTCTGCGTAACAGCAGAGAAACCGATGGAAGCACTGCTACTATGCCAGATTTGGGAGCACAAGATCATATCAACTTACACTGTTGATATTTTAAATTTTCTTTCCAACTGTGCAGGCTAAAAAACTTTCAGAAACACTTCAGATTCCTCAGATGTTGATGGAGCTGGTCTCCCGGTAGACATCTACCCATAGGAATAAGTTATCTTTCAAGACTTGTACACAGCTTTGAAGAAATGCTACCTATTTGCAAACATTTGGTTCAACTCCCTCCATCTTAGGCATCTGTAGTGATGCCCTTCATCTGTCAGGGCAACTCTGAGGAACCATAATAGAATTTCTCTGTAGCATCTCACAGATGCCAAGCAAGTAATCAGTTTAGGGCAGAATGCGGCAAATAAGCCAATTGTTAAAGCAGACAAGCTATAACAGACTTAACTGTTTATCTCCAAAAACCTTCATAGCAGCTATGAGTAACAAGTCTCAGGAATGAAATGGAAGCTCATTTCCAACACATCCTATGAAGAATCTTAAGGCTGAAAGACAGAAACTGGACTAATTGTCATTGAACTGTAAGAGAAAAATCACACCTGGCGGATGCCATGGAGATGCAGATCTCTACAAGCTTTATTCCTTCCACAGAAAGTTTTTCTCTCCCTCTCAGTGCTGGTATTATTAAAATAATCCAGACACTGGCTGGAGATGAGGTGACAAACTAGACAGAGGTGTTACGGTGGCTGTACTAAGTGGATTTTTCATTCCTGAAGCATGGTTAGCACCAGGACAGCATCATTCTTTCTCTCAACTCCATGCGTGACAATTACAGTTTATCAAAATGTTCTCTACAAAACCCTTCCCAATGATTTACTCTTAAGACTTAACAATTTTTCCCGTCCTTGAGATGGGCTGCACCTGCATTCATGTACGCCTACTATGAGTCAGGGATTGCATTCATACTATATTTCTACCCTATCAGAGATTGCTTGTAGTAAAGTTGCCACTTCTGACGACATCAAATCAAGATGGTGCTTCAGATTCAGGACAGATAGTAGCAGAAGGTGCCAAAACTACACTGTGACTTATAGAGCACAATAGCTGCATGTGGACATACAAAATGGGCGATGTTTTCTGGACTAAAGCCCTGTACGTTTGTAGTACAGTGCAAGAAGAAAACCAGCTGAGTTTCCCCATCGTCTCTCTTTATTCCTACCTTCGCTCTTAAGGAACTACATACTCCTCTGAAAACGTGCATTTCGTAACACACACTAACAAAAGGAACCATGAATTTCCCATTATCTGCCTTGAAGAGGAAACCAAAGGATGTTGCAACGTCTTCCCTCAGGACAGAGTAACAGACAAGTGGAGTGACCTGCTGGAGCAATTCTTGGAACCCTGATTAACGTTTTCTTTGCCTTCTAACATGCAAAAGTTATCAGGACCGGGGACAGGACAAACAAAGGGAAACATTACAGCCACGGAGACTGGTTGAGGGCCACCCCCTAGTCTTCTGTAGCCAAATTACACCCATGAAAAATATCATCAGTGCAGCTGTACTCAGTAGCTCTCTGCAGCACCGTAAGCCCACTTACTGGCAGCTAAATAACTGTCTCTTCTGCTCCCTTTTGCGAATCACCCAAAGTTACCCCATGATTCCGGCAAATCACAACGCCCAGTTTGTCATAAGAAGAAAGCCCAGGGCTACAGTTTGCATAGGTACGAAAAAAAAAAATCCCTAAAGTACTCCTCAGATTACAAGGAGCTTGAGGAAAGCAGGCTGATGTTTGGAGAAGGCCACAACTGAGTTTCAGGGCTGCCATGGGTACAGAGGTTTAGTGACAAGAAAAGACCAGCACACACAAAGCATTAGACAAGTACAATTGATCTATGATCTGTGGCATCAATCACAAGTGTGGCATTAAGAGGCACTGCCTCACAACAGACAAACATCTACAGATTCAATGCAAGCATGCACCAACTAGAAGAATTAACTCTTACCTTTTCATTCTAACACACAGCAGGATTCCAAACAGACAAGAGGGACAAAACAGACGAAGCAAGCATTAGGGAGAGATCAATGTTATACCATTCACAGCATAAACAACTACAAGAAATAGCTAGAAAAGAATGGACCTAGTACCCAAATTTTGTGGACTCAGCTCTTTGGTCTTTTCCCATGACTATCATCTTAACTGAGCAATTAGTAGCAGGGATGGCTACCTTCAAGATGACCCTAGTCCCACTTTCATTCCTGCTCTGACATATACAATCAGGGCAAGGGAAGATGCATGCCAAAATGCTAAGGTGCATCAAAGGATGTACTGTTTGAAATCCTTAATGATACAGACAAGCCTAGGAAAAACAGTAAACTGGGCATGCAAATAAATAAGCACCTGTAAGACTTTCAGAGGAGCAAACAGCCAGTTCTGCTTTACCAGCTTTGTTCAATTTCTCCTTTTTGGTGACCAAGAAGTCAGAATTACATAATCAATGAAATTTTCAGATGCCCTTGTATTGGTAGTCTTTCATATGGCAATAACATTGCACAGCAAATTATAGCAAACAGCATACGGAAGTCTACGCTGGGGGAGGGTGAGGGGAGAAGCAAACATTCCTAACCAGAGGAGGAACAGTGACTTGGACTCTCAAACCCTTAAGTTAAAATGGAAAGTGATGTAATATAGCACGCACCAAGGATGTGGTATCTATAGAACTAGAACTTCCATTGGTATTTTTGACCAGAGTTTATGAAATTGTGTGGCTGTGGTTAAAGCATTCAGGTGTTGGTACAAGCCTCCGTTTTTCATCTTTGCCTCTTTATGTTTAATACATTTGTGATGCCTATGTCACTATTCAATTAGCTACAAAGAGTGGGAAAAACCCTGACAGAACACCAAAGAGGACACTTTAAAACTAATTTTAGGATGACTTTAACACTGCACAGTCTTAAGACTGATGTTTTGTAACTTACTTATTGAAGGGGATTTGGGCTAGATACACAAAAAATTCCCAAATTCAATGATTTTTTTTTAAAAAACAATTTTGCTAACAAGCAGACGGTATCATTAAATTCTTCACCCAAATAGTTTTAAGGATTTTATTAAAAGAGACACACACTGCTTTCACTAGGGAGACTAAGAGGGTGCATCAGTAAAAAAAAAAAAACAAAAACAAACAACAAAAAAAAAAACAAAACAAAAACAAAAAAAAACCCAACCCACCACAAATAAAACCATGAATATTAGCTCCACAACATCATCAGTTCACACTTACCTTTCTAAAGTGTGCAAGCATGTCTGGGCTTCTCTCACACATTTCTGTGAGGAGGACAACTGATGTGTGAAGAACACCTAAAGGTGAGGGGGGGGAAAGAAAAAAGTATCTACATTTAACATCATTTCATTGGCTCCAGACATGTGACAAAGATCATAAGGAAACAAGAGGAAATCAGTAAAAAATATTCTTCTTGAATCTAACATATCTACCCCAAAATATATTTGCACTTGCAGCTGTGCCCAAAGGAAAGCAGATAGCAATAAGCTCATGTCTTAAAGCTGCAACTAAAGGCCAAAGGAAGACAGAAATTGGACTTTGCCTGCAGAAACCTGCACGCTAAATATACATTCAGATGGCAACAGATATATAGTTGGACTAGATGATCTTTAAGGTCCCTTCCAATTAAAACCATTCTGTGATTCTATACAAACATAATATTCTAGAAGGACAACGTGTTAATTGCATTGTAGGTGTTGGGTTCCTCACACTTCCTGATTTTCTCTTCTGATTTGGGTACCGTAGTGAACCTTATGTGACCTGAACTGGGCCTTCCTCAGAAGGTCTCAGAACTCAGTCTAGAAAAAGACTACAGTAGACTGCTTGGTCAAGTCAGTGTCTGTGCATTAGCAGCCAGCTGCTGTGTGCCCTGCCTTAACAAAACCCAGTCAAAGTGTCCCTGAAAATAGTTAGAAAAGCCATGTCATTTACAAACCATTTAACTGGATGGCAATGCTAGATAACTTGTTAGTGACTTACAACCTTGTACAGCATGAAACTTCAACAATGAGAATTATTTTACATCCGCATTCAGCTGTAATGCGGCAATCTTTCTCAGATGCTAACTTTTTCAGTTATTCATGTCCTGTAGCTGTTAAAAATGTGCTGGAGAGCTCCTGACTCAGAAAGAGACTAGAAGCCTGCTTAATAAGCAACGATTTCTGCAGGGATGATGACATTTATATTCCACAAGCTATGCAGCTGTCTGACCTATTGCAGGTTCTATCCAAAATCTGTTTTGAAGTACATAAATATCTCTCTATAAAGCTTGTGTCACAGCTGTCTTAACACTGACACTGCTTACTTATCACTGAGACCTCCCAAGAGGTTGCTAAAAGGGTTTCATATATATTCTGCTTCACAGAAAGCTCAACACAAAGCCCACAGCTAAGACCGCTAGAAAGGAGATATTGATTTTAAGGAGGAGGAAAGCAGAAAGGATGATCCGGTTCCTGGATTCAAGTGAACTTAAGACTCAATTCTCTGCTTGGCCAAGGCTCCAAGAGAAGCATTCCCATCTCTAAAGAGGGAACATAAGGAGCAGAACAGCTCTCAGCTTTTCAGGGTTGCATAAGACAGAGGATTTCATGCTACCAAGTTGGATCACATAGATATCACTTACTGACAGAGTCTTACAGGCCATTGCCTATCCAGCCCCTATTTGTAGCAGTACCTGGTCTAAATGTTCTGATCATCACATTTCAAATCAAGGTAAACAAGCTCCACACACATGAACCACATTCCACATGCAAACTATCCTGCACCTCAAAGGTTTACAATACACGAAGGAAAAAAAAAAAAAGAAAAAACAAAAAAAAGAAACAATAGGTTCTCAGGAAGCTACTGTGACCTGTTAGTACTGCTGCACTTGCAACTACAGGGTACTGAAGACAGAACTCCCTGTAATGGGTTTTCAGCACTGCAAACATCTACTGTAGAAGTCCTAGCACATTCACGTATTTTCTGAAAGCATATGCTCATTGCAGATATGGCACAGGACTAAGACTTTGTGAAGTGAGCACTAGGCTTGATACAAATTAGTCAAGATGTTAATATTAGTATTTCTCTTTAAATAGTCTTCTATAAGCACTTGTGCAAGAAAGTGCATTAAAACAGAATAATCTCAAAAAGGACCATTAAAGAGAGAATCTGTTTTATGATGTAGTTCTGATGAAAAACAGCACTGAAGAAAGACTCTTTCCTGACAGTGATGTAGTTATCTCAGTCCTGGGAATGCCTGCTAAAACAATGCCAGAGAATCCTATAGTGCTATGCTAACATAAGATACAAAAAAGAAAAAAACCCTAAAAAGTGCACTTTAGATTCCCTTTAGGCAGTGTATTGCCTAAAAATCAAGCCTTCCCATCCCACCCACTCTGAAGTGTATAAAAAAAACTGTAAGAGAGCTCCTTTTGTCACCTACGCCATGTAAAAGTTCTGCTGACTAGCAGTGCCATACACATCCCTTCCTTCTGAATGACATTTGCTTTCATTGCATAGAAATGGGACGAAAAATACAAATACACCTCAATAGTTCCTTCCAAACAAAAGGCTTAGGTAGCAAGTGCACCACCCCATAAAGAATAGCATAGCCTTGCTAAGTAGAGTCTCAGATATTACCATGGTTCTTCTCATTCAGCAAGTTTTTGGTGGCTGGCAGGAACATCTCCATGAGCTCAGGCACCTTTCTAATGACGTGAACAGCACACAATGCTGCCTGTATAGGAAAAACAGCTCTGTTAGTACATACTGTAATGACAACGATACATGTTTTCAGAACATCTAGTACAGTGGGAACTATCATAAATTTCATGATATACAAAGGCCTGGAAAGTTTATGGTACATTTTTCCATCTCTCTACTCCAAGTGATACTAAACAGCATCACAAAGAAGAGTTCACTAAAACTGCCACAAGGGAGGAGGGGGAAAAAAAGCAAACAACACTAAGCTACAAGTAACGCTCTCTCTAGCAATGGTTCATTTTTAAGTTATTCACTTCAGAAGTGATACCAACTGCAAAGCAGCTCTGCCTTTAATAGGGCTACTTCAGTCTGTCTTACTGTTGCTAGGGAGGGGACAACGCACTGGAAGCAAATAATGAAAATTTTTGTCAAATTTATGGCTCATTTTCTTTCCCCTGAATATCATCTCCTTCCCCACAAAATAACTTCCTCCTGGAGGTGATGGGTCCTATGAAAAACAAAAGTATACTGCAAAAAAAATTGCCTACTTCTAGAGTGCAGAAGCAACAGGAGACACTATTCTTTGCAGCTGCTTGAGAATCAAGCGCACTGAGGGCCTCTTCCCAGAACACAGCAATACCTCATAGCATTGCTTTCTCTCCAGTCTCTCTATAGATCCAGCACCAGACAAAGAACTAACAACGCGTCTCTTCTTAAATGTTACTGCACCCCACCCTCCCCAAATGAAATAAATTTAAATGAACAAGTGTGACTACACTTTGCAGATGCTATGGCATACTTGCTATGGAAACAATACAATTTATAATTGTTTGCCTGTTTCAAGCCCTTAACCTTTCTATCTCAAATACTACTGTCATCATTATCAACAGAAAGTATCAAATAGGTTGAAATCTTCAGATATCAGCCTCCACTGTTCATAGGCAAAGTTTCTCTGGACTTATCTGAGAAGATATAGAAATGAAACTGGTGACTACAAGTTTGGGGTTAATGTCTGAATGGGCAGGTGTCCACATCACCATCAATAACCTTAAGGTAGAGAGTCTCAAAACAGAAACAAGTGCCTCACCTGTTGGAGGCTTGTCTTTTAGAGGCTTACACACATTCCTGCTATAGATAGATAGGAAGTTTTGACCTGTCTTGCACACTGGGAAAATACTCAGCCAGTGTGATCCAAGCCATCTAGTATTCCAGATATTAGCAAGGTATCCAACCAATCTTGAGTTTTAATGCATAACAAAGTATTCAAAAGTTCCCTGAAGTACCTTCTTCCTAAGATAGGAGTTGGAAGTTTTGAGGAGCTTTTCCACCTCTCCTGCAAGGTCTCTGCACATTTCTGAGGAGCCCATGCAGCCAAGAGTGCAGAGTGCCAGCCCCTGCACATATTGCGTGCTGTGATTAAGGTCACTGTAAAGGAGAACAAAAAAAAGCCAATCAGCATGCACACAGAGAACCTGAACACACAAGAAAAGGCATCTATATCTACAGTCATCTAACCAGCTGCACACATGGCCCAGAAGAAGTCTCCAGATTCTCAGCATTTGGGAGCATGCAGTAGGAGCAATAGCAGCTTTAAGTGCATATACCACAGGGTTTGCTACTACTTCTACTTACAATCCTTAGAATTATAAAGATAAAATACTTGGTTAAAACCATCGGGTGGGTACCTAGGGATTGAGTTGAGAAGAGGGAAGACCACACAGAATTCCACTGAAACTTCTAAAGTAAAGCCAAAATGTTTCTTTTGGAACTTGCATGCAGAAAAGAACCTAACATGAAGTACAGTCCTGCAGTGACTCCATGAGATGCCCCCGTTAAAACATGGACAGGCTTTAGCTTCTGCATTTATAAACCAAGCAGTATATAAACATCTATGTAAAAATATCCTCTATCTTGAGGAAAAACCATAAACCCCACCATTCACACACCTTGAAAATAATCCATACAGGAATTTTTTTTAGCAATCCTAACTATACATATGCCTAAGGAAGTTGTGAAAAGTGGTCAATAAGAAGTTAAACCACCTAACAGTAGATGCTATTCATGAGGCCAGCTACCAGTGTCACACTAAGTGCAAGACAATATAGCTTCCACATGGCAATCCCAACAGCCTTTAAAACCAACTTCTACACTACTTCTCCATCAGACTATTTGGTACTTATGTCGCCACAGCATCCAGGATTCAATGTTGAAGAAAGTAAAAACTAGGGTTCCTGGTTTGGGAGGCATGGGGAGCTGGGGATTGCATGATGGGAGAGCCGGGGAAACACGTGGTGTGTAACCAAACGCGCACAACATGCAGAAAAGCAAGAGACAGTATTCTGGTTGTAACATCAAGCAGCTATGGCAACATGCAGATGAAGGAACAGATAGCACATGCCACTAAATGGGTTGTTTTTTTGTTTCCTTCTTTTAACAAATTTTTGGCAGCTACATATAGCTGCGTGTATAACAAGTATGTACTTCACAAGGGTGCTCCCATTTTTTATATCAAAAATCTAGGTCTTGCGATAAAATAATGAAAGACAATGCCATAAATCAAATACCTTAATGTTTAGATAAAAGCAAGACAAAGTGGTAGGTACAGAAGCCAAAGGAGAAAGCAATAAACAACCCACTGAGATGGTGGGAAGCTGTCCACCAGTTTTGCTCAGCTTCAGTCTGACCCATTTCCGGTTCAAAGTCACTCAAAGTCACCCTTATCATACAAATTCATTTTAGCATAAACAATCAAAGAGAGGTGTTCACCTAGCAGCCCAGATCTAATGGAAGAGCCTCACAGGTATGACATTTCAATGAAAAAATCTTTAGCCAAATGTCTCTTCTCTCCTGGACACTAGGTCCAAAGTTAGCAGATCCTGAGGCTTGCAGCTTTGTCAAGTTTCTTTGCAAGCGCTTTGAGGTCACAGTCTAACTGAAGATCAATACTTTACTTGCTAATATCTGGGAGGCTTATGTTCTAAAAGTAAATAATAATAAAACCAGACACACCACAAAAAACCAAGCAGGCATTTGGATAAATCAACTAGAACCCAGTTGTTCCACTCCTGTTCCCATCCACCTTGAAAAAGAATGTTATTAGAAATGCACCAATCATGATCTACTAAACTATGATGTAAAATAGTCCCAGGTTAACAGCATTTGCTGAGAGAAAAAAAAAGTTTAAAAAAAAATATTCTTTCCCATCCCCTCTTGTCTGATTTCAGCAAGATGCCAAGCAGACAGCACATCCCAAGTTGCTGCCTTGCTTCCAAGGAAAACCATTCATCTGCACTGTTACGTCAACCTTAAAAGAAAGCAGCATACACACAGCCTTGATCCTTGAAGTCAGACGACTCTTCAGAGCTCGTCAGAAGTCAAGTAAATAAACACAGGACAACACGGCTGCAGCAATATATATTACTTTGTGACACATGATGGCCGGTCCAGTCTACAAAGTTTTAACTGTGTTATAAAAACATGCTGACTCAATCGTATTTAATTGTGCATGGACCTTTATTGATGCTGCATTACTGCTTGCCTCGCTCTTTCCTGGAAGGTAACTAGTTTACAGAAATGAAAGAGAGTTCTTTACAACAACTGGAGGTCTTCTGCACTGGCTGAGCAGCTTACTATGGTCATTCCATCTTCCTCATTTTATTTATCATAACATGACCTTCAGGAACACGTACTACCATTTTGTAACAGTAGTAACACGAAATGTTGTCTGCCACATACATCTCTTCAGGACCAATGCAATTTTATAGTCTCTTATCTCTAAGGAAGCTAGACAGGATCTTCCAATACAGTACAATACTAGAAAAGTCTTGTACAGTCAATAGCATACAACAAATTGAAGATACCAGTTTTCTAACACAAAGGAAAAAAACCTGAAATACTCAAAGTATCACTGTCAGGAGTGTACTTTCAGATCCTGAAACCTCAAAGCATGTGTTGATGGAGAGAGAGGTGGTACCCTTACTTCTTGATGCAATTGGTCATAAGAAGATGGACATCCTGTCTCTCATCCAGCAGCAACATGGCACCTAAATACCCAATGCGCTTGTCTGTGAATTTCTGAGAGGCAATGAGCTTGAGGCACTCCAACTGGAAAAAAAAAACAAAAGGAAAAAAAAGAAGAAAAAAAAAGACAGAATTAGCTTAAACTACTTCTTAGCTAGAAGAGAAACAGTTTGAATTTTGATGTTTACTCATTTAGGTCTCTCAGAATGCATTTTTAAAAATATATTTTACTCCCATTTTGGTGATGTGGAAACTAAAGAAAGAGCCCAAAGCTCCCAGCAAGCCAGCAGAAAGAGCACCTGCATCTTGAAGTATCCAGACACTGTTGGCCTTCCATGACCTCAGACATACCAGATATGTGGGTTCATGTCAGATCACAAAAGTAAAAGATAACATATTTATATAGACAAGAGTTCCATCATTAAAAACAAAATAGTAAAGATCTGGAAATCTAGATCATGTGTCATGTTTGATATGCACTGAAAACTTCTGAACCAGGCTTAAATGGGTCCATCTACCCACCAGAGAGAGGATCAATGCTCTGTAAGTTAAGTTGTCAAAACCAGTTTTTGTTTATTATGATCGGTAACTAACTTGCTAGCTAGGTAAACCTTAGATACAGTCAGAAATAATTAAGTTTTTGTGCTGCTCTGTAATCTCTATTTAGTCAAACTTCAGGTGTTCAAAATCATATGCATTGTAGCCACTACACGCTTCCCATCCACCATGTAGAAATGCCAACTGTGTTCAATAGCATAAAGGAGATCCTTAAGATAACATGCATAGCTGCCACTTGCTCTCAGCTGATAAGAATTTAATTGCTAACCTACTTTTAAACTTAACACTTTCTTACTGGAAAAAAAATAAAAAAGACATCAACCACAGAGATATTCTGACATTACTATGCACTAAAATATTTCTCTCTAAGAGATAACTAATCAAGTATAATCAATCTCGACTTCCCAGGCAGAAGTAGCAGAAATGGCTTCTCAAAACAGGCAAGAGACTTATCCCTCACAAACACATCCCGTAAGTCTGTTTTACAAGTGAGCTGAGGCAGCAAGTAAGCATATGCAATGGATGTAAGGAGGGGTCAGACAAAGCTTGCAACAGGTCCACTTTAAAGGAAATAAAGGGGGCATGCACAGGCAAAAATACAGGGCGTCATGAAAAGTTTTTCATGATCCCCAGCTACAGGGAGCTTGAACAGGGCAACAGACACAGGTGAGATGCAAGAAGCACACACACATCAGGAAGGTAAAGTTGTACAGGATACTGATAAGAAAATTAAAGTCAAACTGCCAGAGAAAGTAAGTGCTATGGCCTAACAGCTCACAACTGCATGGCGTCAGAACATACAACTCAACTATGCAAGTCATCACACGAACACCCAGCTAATTCAGGGTGACAAACTGATAAGAAAAAGCTTGAAAGAATGCAAGTTCAGTTTGCTAGATTTAAAAGGGCTAAAAATCTACAGTACAGAAACACCTCTGAACAATAAGATCAGTCATCCACAAGGATAACTGAACTTGCACAAATGGGCAAGATCAACCAGGGATAAGGTACAGAACACTAGATATCCACCTTTTATCTTTCCAGTGCTTTCTGTAACAGAATAATGCACCTCTGAATCAACTTTCTTCTCCGGTTTACAAGAGACTTTCTTATACAACCCTCTGCAAAAATGCAACGTAGAATTGTTGACATCTAAGCTACAGTGTAAGAGCCGACGAAGGACTAAGAAAAAGCAGAAGCAAACTAATGACTGCAACAGATACTGTAAGACATATTTCTAGTACTTTTGAATTTGAAAGATATTATTGAAATTTACTCTATAAGAGGCTGATGAGTTCTTGTTTCACTTGTATACAAATACATGCAAACTAGCTTCAGTCACAGCAATACTGAGAAACATGATCAGCTGAAGCTCTTAGTAGGTCTAATTAGTGGAAGAAATCTTGATACCATTATATCCATTTCATTCAAAGGAACAATTAAAATCTGCTACATCAGTACTGTAACAGATACATTAGTAAAGCCGGATATGATACAGGCCTGTACCCAGACCACAACTTACCAAAGTTTTTAACTGACATAGCCGCTCTTCCAACTGGATTTTTTTTGCAAGTGGAAATAATGACGACAATAATAATAAAGTTATTTCACTATTTGCCCAGGCTGCCTGGTACCTTCCAAACTTGCACAAATGGCCTTTGCACATGCTCAAGAGACAGCTTGTCATCCAGTGCATCTCAGCATGCACTGGCTAAATATGGTGCTCATGCTTATATTTCTGGACAAGATATCCTGGATCAAAGTTGAGGATCCCTGGCTTGGAAAGAAGTAGATCAACCATTCACTATCTCTGACACCTTCTCTAAATCCTCTTTTATTATTGGTTACCCCACTTGCACTGTTAGCCGAAGTCAATGTCTGCTTACATGTTTACGATAGACTATCTAACACAGCTTGTGGCTCTCTTCTGTTTTTCACCAAAACATATTTCCTGCGTATTTATCCTGTCACTCAGAGACTTCCTGTCTACAATGCTGGACTGTGTATCTACAAGACTCCACTGCTGGAACAGCACTACCTTCAACAGGTTCCCAACTCAAGCAAACTATACCCCAGCTACACAACATTAGCACTTTGAAAGATTCCTTTCAGTTATAAGCACTGAGGATATGCAAAGGTCTGCAACTTACTCACTTTGAGAATACTTGTTAAACTCCCTTCTCAGCCTTTGGGCCCTATACTTTCCCAAAAGCACAGCTGAAAAACTACATGAGAACCAAGGCCACAGAATGAAGTACTCTGTTCCCAAAATAGTCAGCATAGATGCTTCTGTTTGAGATGTAGCAATAACAATACTGCAATAACAGATACTGAATAATCTGTTTCATTCTCCTTCCACTGAGAGTGAAGGGCTAACACCATTACTGATCAAAGCAGAAAAGGAAAAATTCTTAGATATCTGTTCTTACCTTCCATATATGGGATTAAATACTTGAGTTACAAAATAAAATAACCCAAATAAAATTTAAACATGTTCCTAACATAGGTCAGTTGTAGAAATTTTAGGTGAGACTTATCTGCAACACTTTTCATTCTTCTTGCAGGTCTTAGATACTTAACCTTGTCTTTTGTAACAGGAGGTTTCTCTCTTGGACCAGGGTGCCTGGCTATGTGGAGTGTTAAGAAAAGGATAATAACACAAATTTACTTGCTCTTATGCACCACCTTGGTATCCTGTGAGAAGAATCCAATGATGCAGAAGTAAGGCGACGCACTTTATATGCAATAGCACAGCCCAGACTCACTCCCTAACACCAAAAGACTATTTGGAATTTGATTTCAGTGGTTTGAGTTTACTGTTTCAGTGAGACATGTCAGGATTGGTAAATCAAATCATGAATGGATAGACTCCCGAGAGATTAAGATACTTTAAGGGATACAACAGTTTGACTGACGTTATTTAGCTTTATGAAAGGCCTAGGTTATATTACTACTAACAGGACACTTACTGACTTCTATGCAAAACAGCCTATGCCCCAAAGACAAAGCAAAGCTTGAAAAACAAGTAGATCAAGAACTGCCATCTTCCTGTCTCCCTTTTCCACAATTACCTGTGTCAAAAATAGCACAACAAAAAAAAGCCAAGAGATGGAAAACTCATACCAGCCTTCTCCAAGTCACCTCACTAAGATGAGGATAAAGAACACCAATTTCATATTACTGGGAACAGACCAACTTTTATCTGCCTAGAATAGATTGCTTCAGAATGAAAAGGGTATAGAACCTGCTTTGAAGTGTCTGGTATTTTCCATCAGAGACAGAACTCCAAAGTGCTGTTTTGAACCCATCTAGAAATATCCATATGTACTGGACTGTGGTTTAAGAGCTACTGCTCTGCAGAAGCATGGCTGGTGAGGATCAGACAGTCTGGCAAAAGCAAACTAACCCTAAGTTTCATAACAAAATATCTAAGTCTCCAAACAGCAGATCTCACTAACAAAGTCAAAACTAACTAATGTGGGTTTAGAACATACATGAAGACATATCTCAAAACATCCAAAAGAGCAGGCAGCAAAACTGAAGCTAGGAATGCCCTGAACAAGTCAATGTGCCCAAAGCAGACTGGCACATAGCACAGCAAGCACTGAACGCTGACCTACCTGTCCAAAATGTGCAGGGTATCCCAGCATGTGCATATACAGCAGCTTTGCCACATTTCTGCATCGGTATGTGTTATCTTCCTCTCGGAAGGATGACCGTATAGCCGCACATTCCTTTTGGATCATCTCACGCTCTTCTGCCTGTGTTCTTGCCGTCCGGATGGTCCGGATCAACTCCCGCAGTCTAATGGGGGCTGGCATCCTCTGGAAGAAAAGAGAGAGATCTTTAAACCTTGTTCTGTACCTAAAGGCTTCATAATAGTCCCATACTTTTGCATATTTTACTTTCTTTCTTAACCTACAATTATATAAGTAGAAGAATTAAGAAAATGAAGACTGCTTCAGTAGCATGGTTAAAAGTAAACTTGAAAACCAGAGGAATTCATTGTATGTCACCTTTGCTTTTCCAGCACATTAGAAAAACCTATTGTACACAGACTCTGGAGATTTCGGTTGCTGAAGTGCAAGTCTCAAAGGAGCATGTACAAATCATTTTTGCAAATATTATTTGGCCAAACTGGAAGACTATTTTCACCAGTGCAACAAAATATACGTCCTCAAAATAAAAGGGCACTCCTCAGCACTCATACAGGAAGTCAGACAAAAGCATGAAGATTTCAAAGCTTTTAAAATAAAAGATAGTTTAATTCTATCCATTGCCTACCCTACAGAGGATACCTACCCTAAGAGAGCAAAATACTTTTCTAAAATACTGCAAAAAAGCTTCCGATTAATAGCTTGCTTGGGAAATTTCAGAATGAGCAACTATTAGAAAAAAAAAAAAAAAAAGGAAAACAACTAAAACCACAGATTTAAATGGCATGTAAAATTAAGGTAACTGAGCAGGAGTTATTTTTTGCAAGCTGGAATTCCAATATAGCATTTACTAGTTGTTTCCTAGCTGTCGTCTGGTTTCGCTGCTTTACTCTGCAGTACTTCAGTCTTAGTGAAAAGGGCAAAACACAGATTAACTGTGTGCTGTCACTGGAAACTTGTTCACTTGTTGCTAATGACACAGTACTACATATCCCCAAAACTTGCTTGCATAAGCCTAGCCTTAGAGTCTGCCTTCAGAGCTGAAGCTCTGAATAAAACTTGAGGCACAAGGCTTGTCTACCTAGGAAGTTATTCTGCAATAATATAAGATACAACCCCTCCCAAATTCTAACATCATTCTAACATCATCCAGCCAATGAACAAAATGGATAGTCTATATTTACAAATGCCCTTGCATAAATAAACAGTCAGCAAGCCACACTAAAGATTACTTTTCCTCCTCACATCATAACCACAGGAAAACAAGAAGAAACCAGCATTTCAGAAAGCAAAGAATTAAAGAGTAAGACTCATAATGAGATGATAGCCAAATTATGAGGCTACCTCCTGTTTTCATCTGTGTAACAAACACATCAACAGGCAGTTACTACAGACACAGTCCAATCTGAACTACTTCCTAAGAGCGATTGTTTCTCACATACACTTCCTGCCTGATAAGTATAGAACAATTCAGAACTGCTCTGATGGAGGACAATATGAAGGGCAAAAGACAAAGCAATGATTTATTTTCCAACATTCAGAACCTTCGTCCTTGTGCTGCAACTCCGTACTCAGTCTTAAAAAAAAAAAAAAAAAATCAGCTTTTTAAAAAATATCTTTGAATTCTTCCCATAAAAAGTTTTGCACCCATCTACATAAACTAATGTTCCCCCCCACCTCAATCACTTAAAATGCTTATTCCTTGGGGCTTGAGTTCCTTTCTCGTGCACACACTCATAGCATTTCAATGTAATTCCCATGCAATGTATTAGGTTGGCTTTTTTCCTCTCCACAATAAAGCATTCTCTTACTAGCAAGAAATTCTTACATCAAGTATTTGATTTCTGCCTTCAGTGACTTTAAGACTCTTTTGCATGCTAATAAAAATGAGATGGGATTTCCAGTGTAAGTTTCAGACATTTCAACTATGCATAAGCAGTAGATATTGCAGGTGCGAAGGAGCTTTGGACATGAGAACACTTAAATTCAGAAACTTTCCAGAAGAGATTAACATTTACCTACTATCAACTATTCCAAAGCGTATTATAATGCTGACAGATCTTTAATGTCATATACCTTGGGTAATTCCTGCTGATTTTCTGTTAAGCATGACTGTTCACATGACATAATATGCATACACCCAAACAATTTAAATAATACGGTGAAAGCTTTCTCACTAATAGACCACATGATCAAATACCTGTTGCCCTGTATTGATGCACTACTGGGCATAAAGGGGAAATTGCAGAGGGCAACAGCAGCCATGCCAGGTAAGGCATAAAACTGATTTAACCCAGCACCCTGTATCAGGATGGGAAGTAGCGGGTATATAGGGGAAGTAACAGAGAAAGTACACCTCCTCGACACCTTCCCTGCTTCCAAGACTTGCTGCAACTTAAGCGACTTCCTGAACCACAGACAGTATCTTTCTGCAGATCTATGGATTTATCTAATCAATTTTTGAAAGCATCCAACCTTTTCCCCATTCCTACCTATGGTACTGATTTGCAGTTTAACTATAAATTCCATGAAAAATTATCTTTTGCTTTAAACCTGCTGCCTGACCAAGTAAGGGACACTAAATGAAATTCTTACACCGTGAGAAAGGAAGTACTCATCACCTATTAATTGATTTTATGTCATTTATGATTTTACAGCCTTTAATTTTATCTACACCTCAGCCACCTCCCTTTCTAAGCAGTAGAGTCCTACTCTAATCTCTTCCTGTATGGAGCCATTGCACAATTCCTTCATATCTGTACCTCTCAGAATTCCACTCTTTTTTTTTTTTTCTCAAAGGCGAGACCTCTAAAAAGTATTCAAGCAATGCGAGCACCATGAGTTACATAGAATATCTTTTTATATTTTGCACTTAGAAAGTTAAAATGTTTAAACTCACTTTGCCTGTTTGGCTACTGCTGAACTAACATTTTTAATAAAGATCCTCCATAGAGCTTTAAGACCTCCAGCGTGAGTGACAACTTATTTAGAGCCTTTCACTGTGTATTTATCTTCATAGTAATTTATTTTCAGCATAGGCATTGCTTTGCATTTATTGACAATGAATTTGTTTCACCATCTTATTGCATACTTCCTTACTATCACAAAATCCTTCCACAGCTTCAGGATGAAACTGTTACCTCACTATTCACTCCTCTTCTCCAGATCGCTTTATGAACATGCTTAATGGCACAGTTTTGCAGAGTGCTTCTCAATGACCTCTTCCTATTACAAAAGCAGACAAATTTTCTATCATTGCCTGGTCACTTTTATTTCTTCCTTAGCTAGTTATTAATTCACAATAAGATCTCCCTTGAAAAACTTTGCTATAATACAATAAAAACCTTTGGCTAGAGGCTCTGTCAAGACTTCTGAAAAATCCAACAATTTTATAATCCAGACAACCTTTATCCATTTACTAAGAACTTGTCAAGAACCATGCAGTTCCTGGATCCTCTCCTTAAGCCCATTCTAAAAATTGGCATCACACAAACTATGACCCACAATTGTTGTAGAAAAAGTGTTGATTAAGACAGTGACAAACCAGATTTACAGGTTGGTTGAACATTTCTGAGTTCCTTCAGAGATATTGGTGAACTTCACTTTCTATTGGCAATTTATTACTAATTGTACCTATTTGTTCCAAGAGTTCTTCTTGTGACATTGCAGTTTGAGAGTATTCCTCTCAGATTTCAACAAGAGAATCCCATTAACTTTTTCCATATAAAGCATTGATGTAAACAATGTGGATTTTTTTTCCTATGAATTTGTTTTCTTTACACATTGGTTATCAGTCAGACTTCTATCATATGTCTCTGCTATGTATCACATTCCTCCTATAATGGGCAACAAAACAGAGTCCTATCCAGGCACATGGTCTTTAGGTGTCACCAGAACATTAAAAAAAAACAACAAAACAAACAAAACAAAACAACACGTCTCATCCATGCTGACTTATTGAGAAAACGAATTATGAAGACCAGTTGAGAAGAAAAGTAAGGACAGGAAAACAGATCAAGAAGTTTGCTTACGAACATAACACAAAAAAAACCCTTCAAACAAATATTAAGCAGTTCTTCCTTTTTACTGGATCTCTTGGAGACGTTGTCACATTTGAAAGACATAGTCAGACATGGCTTCCACATCACCACCAGCAAATCAGTTCTCCTAAGCCACCTCACTGTCTCAGTTCCAACCACACAGCACTGATAATACTGACTGCCCTGGGATTCTTCATGCTTAATAGTTTAAATGCCTCTGTTACTGCAGCGTTATCACAAGCAGCAGCAAGGTGAAACAAATACGGTCACTTTTACTACAACCCACAGAGATGCTTTCCACTACTCCTACTACAGGGATCTGCAGAATACATACACCTGAACAGCCACGTGTTGGCCACAAAAACGTCAACTGCAGTTCTTACATCACTGCCTACATCAGGTGACAAGCATCAAGATGGTATGGACACAAAGGTCTACTGAGTAAGTAACTACAAAACCGGGAGAAGCCAAGCCAGCGGGGACTGTGGGGCAGATACTACCACTTAGGTAAAAAATCACAGCTGCGCATTCAGCTCAAACATCTCAAGGAAGCAGCTGGGGATGCCTGAGCAGTTATTTTTCACATCCTGCCTGTTAGTGTCTCCCACAGCTCTTGTGTACCAATTTTCTAGGATTTTGGTAGATCACAGACCAATAGGAAACAAAGATTTTTCCACATACACACTGCCAAGCAATCCATGACTGGAGACTACACTCATCGAACACAACAACAACCTGGAATAGCAAGATCAGTACAAGGTCTCATGTCCTCCATGGATATAGAGCTGGCACTCTAGGAAGCTGCAGCATAATAAAAGGCACAAAGAATGGAAAAGGGCTCTTCAGCAAGCCCTATAAGATGATTTATTTACAGACATTTATGATTTTCCTCATCATATAAACAAAGTATGGACAACAAGGAGCATAACCATAGCATGGCTCTGCCAAGGCAGTCAAACAGTTGCGTTATCAAAATCTTACTGGGACACGATATACGACCATACAGACTTCACTGAGGGAGGGAATTAGGGCTATACATCAATAAACAGATTAATAATCAGAGTTAAAACAAAAAGAATACTAAAGAATTACAAAAGCAAAATATAAATAGGAATAAACAATTTAAAGCTCAGAAAATTAAAACACTTAAGTGATCATGTAATTTTGACTATATAATTTCTCTAGAAAGAATCTTGACATTCATGCTATGAACCACGTGAAAGATTAAGACATGTTAGCTTCAGGTGACAACTACAAAGCTATCAAATAGCAAACTGCCACAAAAAAATAAATTTTACAGACTCTATATTACAGAAATGCCTTTTATTGCACAAGATGACAAACAGAGACAGGACAACCATATCATCTAGTAATAGCAGACCTGAAGTTTAACTTTAGCTGGCTAAATGCTGCTTAGAACTTCCTTCAAAGTAGCAGGTCTTGTTCTTCAGGATCGGTTAACATTTTTCACCAGTACAGGTATATGTTTTTATTCTTTGCACATTAACATAGATGACAAGGCAATTTTTAAAAGTAGTTACCTCCTTCCTCATTTTGTTCGCAGCAGCAGTTTTGCTCTGCCACTTCTTTGCTAACTACAAGCTCTAGAAATCAGGGATGGTCCCCAAATACCTAAAAAGAACCTACCAGTTAATATTTACAATATCTGGTAGGAGTGAACACAGAATTCTTCCACCTCATAAAGTCTGTTTTCCCCTTCTCATTTTGCAATCCTTGCTCATTAGAGTAACCTACTATCAAGATCAAAGCTTCTGAAAGAGTTAGGTACCTACCTAACTCAGATTAGTTCCAATGGTATAGGTTGCTGGTGTCTAACTTCCTTTAAAAACAGAATTCCATTTTTTTTTCCTAGTCTCTGGATTGCATGAAAGGTCTTAGCTCAGTGATTCTCCTCCCCCTGCTATTCATTAGTTCTGCCCTTGGACCAATAAAAAAAGGCATTCTTTATGCAACTCATTCCTAGTAAACTAACCAAAAATGAAAAAAATAATTAATCGAAAAAAACCCATAATGTATTAAAATAATTTTGTTTTCATCTAAATTATGCTTCTAAATCAATATTTTCTCCCCTTTTATAGTCTTTTACTAGTTAAGCTTGTCATGTTTCAACATTAAAAATATTTAAATATAGAACCTTACTAAAAGTCTCTTATAATACAATTATATTCAAATATGACTGTTCACCAAATAACATTTTGTATTTACAAGAAGCACCTAATATTACCAAACCCCACACACAAAATGCTCAAGTGCCTCAGCCAAGCTATATTCCTCTATCAGGATTTGCAGTGTAAAGACAAAAGGACTTACTGTCCTTAAACATGTAACTGAGTTGAGATTCCTCTCTCTGGAAACTATTCAGAAATGTTAGCTTATGTCTAAAATAAAAAAAAAATTAAACCACTCTTTCAATATATTAATGAAATAAATAAAAATAAAAAGTTGCTTAACAACTTGTTTAGGACAAATTATCAGACATGTTTTAAAATTCTATTATTATTTAGCCTTGAATTCTGGAAACATTAGGACATTAAACCCATCAAAGCTCATGGAATCATTCACAGATGGGTTTACTGTCTGAGGAAACTGAATTTTCAATTCAAGTAAGATACATACCCGGTTATAGCTTTTCCTGTAAATAGCATTTCTCAACTTGGTTCATCCTAGAAAGCAACCCAAGACTGAAGAAGCATACATTTCCAACCACATCTGAAATACACAACTTAAGTTGCTCCGCCCCAATGCATGCCAAGGTCACCACATTCCTTTAGCAAAAACAGCTTTTGGGAAGTTACATAATTAAAGCCTGACCCACCTCCCAACTGAAATCAGCAGCAGAACTCCCCTACTTGGTTCAGTATAACTGAGTCAGGCCTCCTCTACATAAAAGCAGAAGATACGTCTGGACTACATGACAGGAATAACTGCAATGGTTAACTACAAAATGCTGATGGCCTCAACTCCATACTGCTATCAGTGGGCTTCACGGTTCCACCAGATTCTTAAAAAAGAGAGGTATATTGGCACTAAAAACAGAAATATACCCAGCAAATAGAGATGAAGCTGTGAACAAAAGCAGAAATATTGGTATATAGTCTAATATTATCAATATTTATACAGAAAACAGTAAACAACTAACCAAGGAGCACTATTATAATCAAGAAGGGCAAAGAAGGGCAAAGGCAACACTAAAGAGTTGAGAGGAAAAGCAACAAACCATACAACATTCCAAGTGGAAAAATAATCCCTCTTGAGAAAAAGCTATTTCATACAACAGAGAACTAGAAGTAAGTAACATCAGAAAATCAAAAAGAAATTAAGACAGCAGGGGACTTCACAATACAGTATGATGATAAAAGGCATCAGTGCTACACTTTGCATTATACAAGGGCAGGTGGTGGTGGGTGTCAAGTACAGAAAAAAATGCCCCCAAACAAGAGCTAAAAAATAGTCTCAGAAGAAGTGATGGTCCCATTTCCAGTTACATTCAAATAAACAAGAAATATAGCATGAGTATTTGAGAGGGAAGCCACCATGCTGCTCAGAAGCTGAGAGGATAACGAGACAGGACAGTGACAGAGATGTTACACTGTTCTTGTTAAAGACCCTCAGTATGAACAGATCCTACAAACTAGCCAAACTGAACGCAGCCCTACCTCTCTTTTCTTTGCTGCCTGTGGCTACAGACCAACAAGAGAAGTTAGTGAGATTAGGTAAGCACTTTTGTTGAGGTTCCCATTCCTGCACAACAGTACGTATACACCAAACCAAACAACACCTGAACTGGCTTCAAAAGATGCACTGAGCTTTCAACCATCGCAAATATTAAACTTAGCATCTGCCAAAGAAGAAAATAAATATTTCCCTTTTTTTTTTTATTCAAAAGCTAACAAATGAAGCACTGGAAGAAGAGTTAGCACATCTACACAGCTGAGCAGCATGACAGAGGAGATCAGAATTCCAGATTTCCTGGCTTCTGTTTCTGTACTTCAACCACTGCTGACCTACATTACCTTTGTATTTCTCACCTGCTTCTAGTTTCCTAACTATTTTGATCTGTAAGGTAATCTGGTTACTTTACTTCCTGATCACTTTCCTGCAGAGTTAAAATAAAATAAAAAAAAATTAGCTACTACTTTGTGACAAAAAAAGCCACACCTTTCTTTACCTTGGTTAATGCCAGATGAAAGACAAGATGCCACATTTTTACATTCATTCATATAAACTTTACTACACACCAGGTAACTTCAGCTATGTCCTAGGAAGTTCTAATCTTAGATTTTTATGTATAGCATCTCTGCCAAACAAGAGATAAAGGCTAATACTACTACTTGTGATATTAGCAGATTCACTTGTACTCATGTTGCTGTAGCTCTGTTTTTCAAGTTACAGCCTCATCATGTATTCACTAATTAACTCCAAAACTCTCATCCAATGAAGTAATACTGCTACCAAGGCAGACCAGACCCTTTTCCTCAGAGAATAGCTAAGTATCATCTAGAACATATTACCATCACCTTCAGTCAGAAGAGTTTGCCCTGTTATTAAAAAATATAAATAAATCAAATAACCCATCTGCTGAAGTTATATACATTGTCAACTCAAAACCAAATATTTACACTAAAGATGCACAAAAAACTCTACTGAATGAGTGCCATTAACTTTAGAAGCAGTTAAGATTTTTATGAGCTCTTACACTTTGAAAGGCGCTTTCCACATCTGAACTGCATTAACCAGTGCAGTCTGTCTGCAAGCCTAAGAACAGACAACTTCAGTTTCTTTGCTGCTGTTCACAACTTTTTTACACTACTGCCGCGCAGACTTACTGATCTCATTATAGTTCACAATTATGTCAATGCAAAACTTTGTACGCAAAGAAGCTATCAAGAATCAGAACATTTTTGTATCCCTTACTCTCTCACCAGGACACTTCAACGAAGGCACAGCAGGACCCCTCCATTCCTATCATATCACCTTTAGGAAAAAAAAATCAGATCAGCAGTCACAAGAGGAACAACAACAATAAAAAAGAAGAGAATGCTTTTTTATCAAAAAAGGAGGAAATCTGAAAGTTACCTCATATATTGAAGACAGAAAAGCTAGATCCCTTCACAAAATAATTACCCCAGACTTCCTTTCCTCTTCTCAACTCACAGGAATTTAAATACCTCCCCCTTCTTCTCCCACCATAGAAGAATCAAGGGGTTCACACTGAACCTCTCAGAAAAAAAAAAAAAAAACCCAACCAAAAAATCTCTTGCCTTTGTTGAGCTCTCTCTCAGGTACACAGGAAAGTTTTCAAATCCTGTGCCACATACCAGAGCGCTCATGAGCGGGCAAAAGAAAGAATTTGGCAATAGAACAGGGCATGCAAATAAACAAAGGAAAAAATAACAAGTGTAGTTTAGAGAAGAAGCAGGAGGGAACAAGGGCATACGAAAACCAGCTGTGCACTATCACATAGAATTGGAACAGGAAAAAGAAAAAAAGAAACCACCACAAAAATCTCTGCCATTTTAAATGTATGATGCTACAGCTACTATACAGGGAAAAAATACTCATATATTTTACTTCCTTTAAGCCAGTATGGGCCAAACACACCTTCTGGTCATTCACATGAAATGTCACCCTTCCAAAGGCATTCCACTGTGTGATTCCATACTGTTTCGTTAACATTTCGAGCATTAGAAACTAAAACACATCACTAAGCACTTTTAGGGATTGTTGACAATGTAATAAAACACACAACTGTTCTATCTGCAAACTTTGAAAACAATGTCTACTATAAAGAAAATTACTTGTGTTATAGCTCATGAGAGAAGAGAAAGAACTCAACCAACCCTGAAGAAGGGACTTGAAACTGTCTTTACAGATTGATTCTCAAACAGTAGCCTATCACTAACACAAACCCACACTTGCAGTTCATTGCAAATGCCTCTGGCCAGAGATCATAGATTTTTTGCTTCCATTAAAATCCATGCAAACATAAAACAAGCAAACACAATAAGAGATGCTAACTGTAACACTCTGAGCAGTTGTGCAGCACAAGCAACAAGAACAACAAAGGATGGATGGACGCAAACGCCCAAGCCACTTCTTAGACACCACGGGCCTCCAGCACGGACAAAGTCACACGTTTTGCACTGACAGAACTTCTGCAGGGCTGCGCTTTCCGCTTCAAAAAACGCCAGGTCGACATCACCCGAGTCCCAGCAACAGAGGTGATGGGAGCAGAGAGAGTCCTGCCAGCAACGCCTCTCCAGCGGGTAAGAGCCGAGGCAGGTAAGAGGCGCTCCCCTGTGCCTGGGGAGGCAGCAGGCCAGCCCAGGAGCGTGGGGCAGAGTCCGAGACGGCCCCGGGCCGCCGGGCGGGGGCCGGAGACACAGGGCGGGGCCGGGGGGC
>VZSZ01000218.1:0-29543 GCA_013398815.1 Ibidorhyncha struthersii
AAAAAAAAACAAACAAAAAAACCAAACAAACAAAAAAACAAACAAAAAAAAAAACAGGAAAAAAAACAAACCCCAAAACCACTGCACCCTGGAACTACTTAGGGGGCCGGGGGCGAGCGCTCCCAGCAGCCTGCACCCCTTAATTTGCGGAGGGAAAGGTCCTATCACGACTTGGGTCGGAGCTGGAGATTGAAGACGCGCGGTTCAGAGCGGCGGCGAACAACCGCCCGTGAGCTCCGAGGGGATCCCGGCCGGGCCCGGGCCGTGATTCCCCGTGTCTGGTGTACCGTGCGGGGCGGTGGAGGTGATTCCTGGCGGAGTAACCGTCAGGATGGGATGTAACGCGAGAGTTACTCTTGCAAAAAGAAAGGAGCAAAAGGAAAAGGGAGGAGGCGCCTTCTGGTTGCAATTACCTGCCTCATTTGAATAATGCCTTTGTCATGATCATTATCGAGCGGTCGTTAACGGCTTCCACGTGGGATCTCACAAGACCCAGCGAAAACATAAAAAATGGCAAATTCGGGGACTTAGCAAAGCTGCCTGCCAGGGCAGCCGGGCGCTGCGGGGACCGGGACCGCGTTATCCCGTCGCCCCGTGTCCCCCCGGAGGAGCCCTGACACTTTCCCCGACGTGGCTTCCCCCTTCCCCACGCTAAAAGGGGCGACCCGGCGGTGCCTATNCCTTCTCCTCTCCCCTCTCCTCCCGCCTTCCCCTCCCCCGAAGGGCTGGAGCACAAGGCATCCCGCTAGCCTGTGTTTACGCGGCAACAGATGGAGACTGCACATCTTAGACGAAACTGCGGCGCCCAGGCTAGAGCCGCTCTCCTCTGTTTACGCTCCGGGAGGGGGGTCCCTCCCCGGACCCGCCGCACCGGTGGGGCCGGGCAGCGAGCANNNAGCACCGACGGGGCGGGTATTTCAGGGCGGCTCGATCCGCTCTCGGACGCTTCCAGGGGGGCTGGGAGCCTGCCGACCGCCCCGCTCAGCATCCCCCCACCCGGGAGGGGTCCCAATTTGCCGCGAGTAATGAGCCCTTTCCCGCGGCTCTCTCCCAGGGGTGAGCCGGGCAGTGTTTAACTGGCTGAGGCTATTAGGCGGCCTAATCAGTGGCTCATGCTGGGTCCGAGCGGCCTCCTGCGAGGCGGGGGTGGGCGAGAGGGGGTCCCCCGGCTCGGGCCCCGCAGCCTTTTGTCTCGGCGGGAAGGCAGGTCTGGGTTTGATTATCGTTACCCACGTTGCAGGGATGCACGGTGCGGGGCTCAGCCGCAGCCCCCTCACCCTTTTGGAGCAGGAACCCCTGCGTGGTGAAGAGCAGCTCCAGCCTGGAGCAGAGACCCCTCAAACCCCTGAGAGAGGGAGAAAGCGGAGCGGCCTCTCATCGCTTGTCGCTATAAATCTGTGCTCGCATCTGTCTCGGAGGGAGGAGAACACAGCGGTGAGGGCTTCCTGAGACAGAAGGGGAACAAGTCAGGGGACCGTCAAGGCCCCCTCCAGCCCCCCCGGGAGATGCGCACTCCCCGCAGGAGGGCCCTATGTGCATTTACAGTCCTACAAGATGGGGTTTTTTTTTTAGCTATCCCTCTTTCCACAACACCAGGTTCCCTCATTTTGTTTGCTCAACATGATTTGGCTCTGAATAGCAGGGATCCCGTGTCACCGGGAGAGCAGGGAGCCAGACAAAAGAAATTAACGTTGCCCAGCCTGCCCTCCCCAAAATTTATTTTGATTCCCCACATGGCTGGCTAAGGTAGTTCCCTGTGCCCGTCGTTTTCCCACTGAGGCCGCTGCTGCCGCCACGTCGAGCTGTTTTACTTTCATTGTTGCATTTGGCTCTTGACGTTAAATGCTGCCAAAACAGCCGTGGAGGGCTTATTCTTTGAAAAAAACAGGCTTTGTTTTTTTCCTTCTGCTCCCGCCATGGCTTTTGGACTGGGACAGAATAAACAGGCCGCCCTGGGCCAGAAGCCGCTCGAACCCAGTTTAAGGGTGAGGTGCGGCAGCCCAAAAGACAAGGGGAGGCCGGGTTGCTCCTCCCGCTGGCCCTTCACCGGCGTCTTACTCCGCGCTCCGCTCTGCCCCGGCCCCCCCGCCACCTCCCCGGGGCCGAGAGCCCCGGGCCCCGACGGGGCGGGGAGCAGAGCCGCTCCCGGTGCGGGGGCCACCGGCGATGCCCGCCGCCGCCCGCGACACTAGAGGGCACCGGAGCCCGCGGGAGGAGCGAGCCCAGCCGGGGCACCGCAGGCCCCGCCAGCGTTTGGTGGCTCTGTTGTTCATTAAGGGATGGACGGGGTTTGGAGGCGATGGTGAAGCGGGGCCGTCCTGCCACCCCCGAGAAACTGAGGGCTTCATCCCTGCCGGTCCAGCCCTGCACAGCCCCGGGGCTGCCGTGGGCCGGGCTCAGCAGCTCGGGGGATGTGGCGTGCCGCAAGTAAAGCGGCGAGAGCATTCCTCCCGTGCCACAGATGAGAAGTTTTCCCTCTGAAATCAAAGGACCTCCATTGCTGATTCAGCCCAGGTTTGATTTCGGTTCATAACTCCCGAGACCGTTATCTCGGCTTTTGTTCTTTCAAGCTGCAGCAATTAATGGATTACAGCAGGACAGAAACACAGCCAGGCCAGGCTGCTTTGGTTCTGTGTCTATTTGCTATGGGTACCGGCTTTGCCCCTCAGGCTGCTGTGCTCGGGGACCCAGCCCTGAGGTCTGCATGGGGGAGCTGGCTGGTGCGGAGGCCACCCTGGGCATAGTGGTCATGGCCACAGGGTGGGCATAGGCCAGCCCTGTTCTGTGTCAGCACCAGTCCCCACACGTGCCTGGATCCACCGTACATCCTTCCCACGGGCACAGAAGAGCCAATGTAGGCTGAGCATCACAAAGTGCCAAACTCAGGAGAGACCCAACATGTCTGTTCACCCCTGAATTGCCCATGTTCCAGACATGGGATGCCATTTTTCTGCTTCCTCCCACCACAGGTTTTCTTCTGACGCTTGGTGATTAACAATACATCCCTTCGGGATGATTTGCTGTAGAATAACTGGAACTATGGCCAAAGTATCTGAATTGTAACTGGCTTTCTAAAATGATCCCTCTCCTCCCTGGATGTTTTGTGCTTCAAAACAGCATCACAAACGAGACACTATCCCTGTTTCTGTGGCATGGAGAGATTCTGAGTGTGGGTCTCCCCCATCCCAAGGATAAAGAGAAGGGAAAGTCATCAGTGCCTCCTAAGAGGCAGAATTGGGGTTTGTGTGGAGGGAGTGGAGGTTACAAGTTTTACCCAATACTTTCCAAAACAGGTCAACCCCTAATCCGCCATTAGGAGTTGCAAGAATCAGCATCCGTGTTAACACAGTCAGCAAAAAGTTCTAGACCTGGAAGTCAATTTAGTCATTCCTCTTAGTCATTGAATTCAGTCATTCATTTTACTTTTATTTACCAAGATCATGCTGGAGGTGCGTTGGCAGGAGGTGTCAATCACATTGTTGTTCTTCTTGCAGTGCTGTGTGTTTCCTGTACTCGAACACAAGATTGAGGTTAGTTCTATAACCCTAATCTGTGATGGAAGAAATCAAGCAGGCACCAATCCCACCTAGAGCCATTCCAAGCGAGGCAGCGACTGAAGCCCCTGTCTTCAGTTTTCTTTCTTTAGCTGGGAGACAGGAGAGATTGACATACTGAAAACTCAGGGGAAAAGGTTCCTGTCTTTTCTGTCACTTCTAGAAAAAACTATTCCTGTTTTTCCTTTTGTCTGAGGCCACCGGGTTTCAGTCTGTACCTCATCTAATACTGTAGGGGAACAATTTCTGCTTTATTTATATGCTTATTTGCCTGTCCGCTGTTGGCAAACCTTTAGAGTGCTCGGTTAGGTGCACTTCATTTGAGCAAGGTGGTTGCAGAGGAAGAAATGAGAAAGTGAGATGAGAGGGAAACACAGGTCTAGGTCCCTTCCCTGCAGCCACGGATGTGAAGCTACAGCTCAGACTTAGTTCAGACAGGGATGCTCTGACATGGCTCAAGAACAGGGGATACGGCAACATGTAGGTAGGTTTTGATCCTTGGACTGTTGGCTATTTTAGGCAGATACTCTGGTTTTTAACCCGAATTGTCTTTTGAGAAAGACTCTGCTGTGGAAACTGGGCCAGATTCTGCTTCGGGTAAATCTGGTGTAACTAACTTCAAGGGAAATATTCCAGATTGAATCTGGTATAATTAAGATTAAAAATTGGCTCTGGAAGTCTTTTCTTTGGCAATAAAGTTAGAGCAGTACTGTGAAGAAAAATAATTCAAAACAGAACATTGATTCAGTGCTCTTTTAAATAACATATGCTATAGGCGCTTTGAAGGCATTTGTTCTCCATGGCAGCAGTATTTTAAAACTTTCACTTTGGTTCCACTAACCAACTTAACCCTTGATAACCAACTGTGTTTGAAACATTATGTACAGAAACTTACCATTTTGCAGGACACTGTCCAAATCACAAACAAATAAAAAATTCCATTAAAATGATACGATTGCTGCTGTGGCAGTAGCCAGCTCCTTCTTGCTCATGAAGTCATGAATTTCACTTTTCTAGCCACAAAATAGGCATTGCAATGAATCCGAATTTATACCTCACTTGTCAACAGGTTTTTTCACGGTGCAAACCTTGTTATCTGACTGCTAAGCTCAACACACTGAGAAGGAGCAATTTTCCGAAAGCTGTTGCTTAGTATCCCTGGGAAGCAAACTCTGAAAGGAGTCCCTAAAGGAACGCTGAAAAACTCAAGACCCATAAATTACTATACATTTTTCTAGCTCCCATGAATCAGACACCAAGATGTCCTTTAATAGTTTCTGTGTTGAATATCACTTCATTTGTTAGGGTCAAGTGCCTCATAGAAACTATTACAGCATAATTTGATTGCAGTGGGTGAGAAGATGCTGGCCAGTTTTTTCCAGGGCTAACATTCCCCCCCAACGAAATGTTGTTCTCTTGAATGGTCCCAGATTTTTACCACAGGTCAATCAGATCTTCAGGGTGTGTAGGAAAAAAGGGGAAAAAATAAGAATCAGCTGCACCTCTCTCTGATTCCTTGTGATATATGAAAAATATGGACCTGGAAAACGCGTTTTGCTCTTTTTAAGTGGGGTTGGGATGTAGGAGGAGTCAAATCTTGCTTGTTATTTCAAAAGTACAGGAATATCAAGCCTTGTCCGCCCTCTTTTTGCTAGAGGACTCCTTGCTGAATCAGTGAACAAAGACATCGTGGTGAAGCTGACTCTTTCCCAGAGCAATCTTTCAAGTTGTTTGTTGAGCAGGTTTGTAGAATTAGGGAGCAGTGAGACACACATCATGCCCCAACCTCCTGCTGCCATGAGCTTATCCACCATCCTTCCTCCGCCCTGCACAGGTGCCTCAGAGGGATGCAGGAAGCAAACATGGGAGAGCCCAGACCACGGCTCTGTACGGCAAGAGCTGGGAAGATGGGACCTGTTCTGATTTTCCCAATTTCTTTCAGAGAAAGGGAATCACGGGATAACCCCTCACCTTCCTGGCCCCTATTCCCATCCATGTTTTGCTTCCTTTGTCCCACGTTAACAGGCTAAGTGCTGAAGGAATAGCAGTAAGGATACAAAAAATGCCCAGATAAGAACAGTGCTCCTTGCTGGCTCTTTTTGTCCATCAGTCGAGGACACTGCAAAGAAGGAACAGAGTAGGAACAGGTCACTTCATTTCTATTTTCTATTTTCATAGTCAAAGGGAATAGAAACGTGCTCTCCTCATTGTCAAGAGAATACAGAATTTCCTTTCCCTCTGTCTTTGTGATGGGAGAAAACGTTTGGAGAGCCAAAGTAAACCCAAATAAATTCTTGCAATTCCTATCCATCACTGAACTTATATTTTCTCTTCTCAGTTATTTTTTCTCCCAATGTGTTTTATACTACTATAACAAAAAGGTGATCTTTAAATCCACGCCTCTGTGAAACTTCATTGAGAACTTCTCATTAAGAAAGCTGCAAGCAGAGTCTCCGGTGGTCTGAATGAATCTATGAAGCCTGCTCCAATTATCCTTTTCCAAAACAGAGTAGGATTTAGTCAACTTGACAAGATGAAGGGTTTGAGGAAATGCTTTACTCCAGAAACATCAGCAGCTGTACAGCTGGGGGCTGATCAAAACAGCGCTCGGATAGGATAGGATAACTGTGGCCTCTGCCGTTAACAGGGAAGTTGGAAGCACGCAGTTCTGCTTACGGGAGGTTAAAATATATAGGTAGTTAGACAGTTTGAGTGGACAGAAGCCATTGTAAATATCTGAAGAGTCTGAAGAGTCGAGTGCTTTTTTTTTTTTTTTTCCCTGGGAGACAAATGGTCCCCCAGCCCACTTAGCACCTGCCAGTGCCCCTCTGCTGCCCTTTGCCCTGTGGGGCTGCTTGTTCTGACGGCTTCTGAAGCTCGCCCGGCTTCAAATTCCTTCTCCGTATGTTGGCTTTTTTTCATTGCTGCCTGTCCCAATATTGACTTAGGGAAGAAGGAGAGTTAAAAATAGCTAGCTCCTGTACTGTCTACAGACCTTCTGCCTAGCTTTGCTTTAGGCCTGTGAATCACAAACATTGGTTTAAACCATCATTAGCATCTGAATGGAGATAAGAGGGACAAGAGGAACTCGAGTAGGCAGTCACCTTGCCTAAGTATCACCCCTCGATTATTTTGAAGAGTAGGAGAGAAGCAGGATCACAGCAGAGGTTGTTTGCATCCCATTTCAGTAGCAGGGATTATTTGGAATTAAGGATGTAACAAATTTGCTTTCAAAAAACCACTTTGGGTCCCTCAAAGAGTCCACTGGAGCCTGCGTGAAGCCTGCTGTCACTCACAGGCAGTTTCCTCCCTTCTCCTCGCTGCCATCCTTGCCCCGAAACCGCTCTGCCTTCCCAAACCCAGGAGTAGGAAGCGTGAAGTCCCAGGTCACCGGGGTGCACAGTGCGAAGGGGGATGTGTGTGGCACAGAGGGGGGTCTTGCTGCAGTGGGTGGCACAGTTTCATGAAGGTCAGTAAACCTGGGCTACAGCAGACCACCAGAGAGAGTGGGTTTCCCAGCTGGAATCACTCAAACATGTGGCCCGGCACTGAAAAACACCTCACTCCAGCCTCCAGGAATTCATCTCTGCCATGGTTAGTAAAAGTGTCCCAGAATATCTCAGCGTCGCAGTGTTACACAAGAAGACAGCCAAACTCTGAGAGAGACGCATTCAAACTGGGATTAAAACCAACTGCTGGCTTCCCACCCAGAAGCAAAAATAAAAGGAGCGGCGGCTGCGAGCACAGGCACCACGGGCTTCCTCCGCCCAGCTCCACAGCTTCGCCAGCTCTGCAACTCCTGCGGCATCTCCAGCAGCCGCAGCAGAAAGGAGACATCACAAAAGTCAAACCCAAAATAGGCTGTGGTGAGGTGTCCTTCAGGGAGAAAAGCTTTCTGAGGTTAAAATGTGCCGGGAGTGACTGTTTTGACCCTGTTTGGATTCTGAGAGCAGGTGGTGAATCCAAAATGTCCCGTCACTGTGGCTTTCTTCGGTAAGGAGTCAGCACTGAGAGAGATCTGATGTCATCCTGATGTCAGAGCCTGAATGCAATACATAGATACAGCAACGTAATGACTAACCCATCCGGACTAGGTGCTCTACCATTTGCTGAGGAGACCTGAGGACCAGTCCCACCATGCAGTGAGCCTGCAGATGTGGCCAAAGGGGCAGGACAGTAACATACTCGAGGACCCGCTTGCTGGCATACCCTGGCAGCAACCTGGCAGTTTTTGAGGCAGAGCACAGACGGAAGGCAAGCAGCCGCCAAACACATGGGCCACGGGCTGCTCCCGAGGCCACTCTTTCCTCATTGTGTTGTTGTGGCTTTGGAGCCTGGAAAAGAGCATCCCTGTGGCTCCAGCCCTGGAGCATCGGGAGGATTCAGCTCTGGGGACCACAGGAAAGACGGAGGAAGGAAGAGAAATTGTACAGAAGCTCTAAAATAGCCAAGGAGCAATTTGATATTCATGTTTTGTTTCTTTCTTCAGGTTAACAGGAGAGGCAGAGCTGAGACAGGGTAAGTTTGGGTGGTGTTAGACATCTATGCAGCAGGCGGCAATGCCACTGGTTTACATCTTTTGCAGGAAGATTGACTGGGTTTCCTCTGCATGGTTACGTGAAATGGGGGAACTAATGACAAAATGGCAAAAATCCACCCTGCCTTGCTCCTGTGTTTGTTACCACCTGAAGTTTTGCCCACTCCCAACACCCAATGGAGTGCCCCTGATGCCAGAGGTGCCCTGTGACCTGACAGGCACCTCCAAAGCTGAGCTCTGTTGGGAAAGATCTGGGCACAGTCTGTGGTCTCCTGAATCCAGGGATTACGCTGAGACCTGGCACCTGAACCGGACCACAGCGCAAGAAATGCTGCATGCAGAGGGTGCAGGCAGAGCTCGCACCCTCCTAGTCCTTACGGTGGTGGTAACAGGCCTCCAGGCTTATCGAAATGCACCGATGTGAGTCCTTAAATTCTCCAGTAGGATGGGGAGTGTTTCCGCTGATGATTAGAGCAGACATAGCGATTAGGTCTACGTTAGGAACACGAGTTTGTCTGGGGCAGGGAAAACTCAGGGTGGAAGGAACAGCTAAGCCTGTGGAGAAAGCATAAGCAGAGGCTTGTGCCCTCTTGCTGGGATTTAAGTTAATTATGCACTTAGCAATTCACTAAAGCAGCTGCAAGGCTACAAAGGTGCAAGTTTAAACTGCCTACCATTTCTATTCGTATTAGGGTGGAACCCTTTGGGCCCATTTATATCACACGTGATAAAGATGTCACAGAGTTACAGCCCAGGAGCCTGGATTTGACCGACTAAATGAAATGCATCAGCTCTTGTTTGGTGCCAGGTGTACCGGCAGAAAAGACCGGTCACTTTGCAGATGCAGTGACTTCACTGGTGTAAATGAGGGGTAACTGTTGAAATCCACAAAGTTACAGTGAGAAAAGAACCGGACCAGGAGGATGAGCCTGTTTTCTTTGAAGTCACAGCGATCATCCGTGATGTTTTTCACTTTTGGAAAACTGAAGTGGTAAAACGGAAAATCCGTCAGGACAACATTATATGTAACAAGCTGTACCTACAAGGGTCTGTTAGGTATCTCTCACAAAAATCAGTATCCTAAAGGTGGGGTTCCAAGAAAAGTTTCTAGCATTTTCATTTCACTCATTCAATCTATGTTAAGAACACCACTGAAAGGACTTTGTTTTGGAAACACATAAAAACCAGAGCCAACTTTCCACTTCCAGCATCTCCCATTCAGAAGGAATGCGCAGAAGACCTTGATATGATATGAATTAAAAGGATTCTGTCTTTGCCAGCCCTAAATTCCAGGAAGTGAAACATAGCATCCTCATCTTCTCTTGCAGGGAACATTTGTTTTTACTCTCGCCTAAATACCAGACTGTTTCCTAAATCTCAAGAAGTTGACCGTTTGCTTAGATTCCTCAACTTCTCACAAGAGAGCAGCAGGCTCTACGAAGGCATTTCAAGCTCTCTTGCACGCCGTCCAAAATCGGCTCCTGTCCCTCGGGATTTAGAGGCGCCTCTGGAAGAAACAGAATGGGATTCCACTGCGCACAGAGCCGGTGGGACAGAGCCGGTGGGACAGAGCTGGTGGGACACACAGGCTGCCCGCAGGCCCCTCGGTGGCAACGCACAGAGTGACAGGGCCAGGAGATCTTTTGCTATCTGGAGCCAGGCTAGCACGCCAGCTCGCGACCCTGCAGGGGAGTAGATTTCATAAAGCAGATTCAGAGCTCCATGAAATCCTTCCCTAACCCTGCTAGGGCTGCTTTCAGTTATTGCTTCTTTCCTTCCTCTCTGTAGTGTCTTCCATTATTCTACTTTCTGTGCAGAGGCAGTGGGCATCCTACCTGTCTAGCATGCATACTCCCAAAAATGCGTAGAAATTCTCTGGCCTCAGCTTCTGAACTGGCAGGTGTTACCGAGCCAGTCCCTCGCTCCCTGCAGAGCAGCCGGGCTGGTGCTCTCCGAGTGCGGAGTGCATCCCACGAGCAATATCCGACACTCTTCGAAGAGGTTGTACGCTGCACCTGGTGGAGACGCTGGACTTGCTGCTATCTTGTGGAGGAAGGATGCAGATAAAGAGGCTTCTGCAATCACCAGACGGCTATTGAAATTTGGAGGTCCTGATCCTGGGGACAGTTGGGTCAATAACAATCTTACATTCGTTGGGATGCCTGTGCCTGCTGTATGCTGGTAAACCACCACTCTGCCCACTTCCCCCTCCGCTCACCAAATTCTGCTGATGGTGGCATCCCAGGAGCGCAGGACGGGTGCAGCAGAACAAATAGTCAAGCATGCTGAAGCGTGTGGGTTTTCTCCTGGTTTACACTGGTGTAAGATAATAAAAAAAAAAAAGCCCTCACAAAGAAGCTGCAACATGCTAAGTATTGTGCTAAATATTTTCTGAAGTTGCTGTGGGATTTGCTTAGTCAGCAACCAGTGATATTGCTCAGAGGTAGAATAGTAGGTTTTGATTTTGAAAAATAATTAATTAGACACAATAGCATATTTTGGCAAGCATTGCTCTTTCCCAAGGTTGTTTTTTTTTTTTTTAAATTATCATTGTACTAACTATGTAAGATTTAATCAGGGATTCCATAAGCAGTCGGTCAAAACCCCTACCTCTGCCTATAGCATATAAAAAGTCTTTCTGTTTGGCTACACTACCTGGGGCCTGGGTTAAGATCAGGGTTCCCAAAACTCACTATAAGGTGGTTAAAAGCCTTCAACACGCGATACCCATATATACATCACCTCATGTCAGAGGTTCTCTTTCAGCATCATTGTACAAGAAACTCGGGACAGCGCGTAAGGTGTCTTCCATCCAAAATCCCTCTGGGACTAACAGCACAAAGTCACTTCTCCAAATGGGCTTCTGGCAGCTGCTAACACAAATGAAAATGCTTCAACTAGCCAAAACAGGTCACTGCTTTTTGCTGTAAATTTTTAACAGTATTTGTGGGAGCTTTTTAATTTTCTCCAAGAAATCTCTTCCTTCTTGACAAAATTAAGAAGCCCCAAGTAGTAAATTAGAAAAATCTATTTAAAACACTGTCAGGTTCTCATCTTCCACGTTTCTCTACGGGTTTCCTTTTTCCCTTTTTTCCCCAGAGCATATCAAAAAAAATAAAAAAAACGGAAGAGAGAGAAGAATGACAAACGTCCCTGCTTCGTGGTGACTCTCCCCAGCTCGAGAGCTGACAACAAACACCCGGGTTATCTCAACTCCATACTCCGGTTGGGCTTGTTTACTGCTTTGTGCAACGATGCAGTCGTGCTGGCTCGCTCTCAAGCTGTTGCGACAGACAACCACATCCTGAGACTCTTCCTCCGTCTGTCTGTCTTCAGACTGAAGCACTTTCCCATTTACTGGACCGGGGACAGACAAAAATTGGGTCAAGAGCAAGACAGGTTGACGCTTGCTCCTTTGTGGCAAAACCAGTGCTGAGGCTTTGAGCTGTACTGGTGGCACAGGCAGCGCAGATGTTTGGTGCAGTTCTGGACTGAGTCAGGAGATACACGCCCGAGAGAGAAGAAGGTCGAGATGGGTTTGGTCAATATAGGGACCCAAGAGTTCTCTAAACAATTTTGAGAACTGAGATAGGTGGAAAACAGGGACAGGACCGAAAAATGCAAATAGTTCCTTTCCAGCTCCTTCTCCTTCTGCCACCAGGATCACCTGGTTAGAGCTGACGTGGCTGGGTATGGGTCCAACAGGCAGAGTGACTGTAATCCAAAGTGCTCCTATAGTACATCAAAAGACAGGAGAGTTTGAAAAAATGCATAATTTTGTTAAAATATTGCTAAGTGTATGGTATGCTGCCTCAAGAAAGTGAGCTTTGCAGTATTTTCAGTAACACAGATAACATTCATAGAAGAAAAACTTAGAAGAATGTGACTACACACAATATTTAGGCTGATTTTTACTTTATTTGACAACTGCTTTGAACAGAAAGTAGCATTTTAGAAAGATTTTTCATTTCCTGTACTCATATCAAAAGGATTTTGAGATGCAAAGGTCACTCGTTTTTCTGAAGAGTGTGGGGGCATAGATCAAAAAATTGTATCATGGCATTAAATTCGCTTCATTACAAACTTTGATCGTTATTAGGTTGTTATGATTCCTATTGGAGAAAAACTTTGAAAGAATCAAGTCCCGATAGCACAGTTTTGAAATGTTATCTCGAGGATTTCTTTTGAAATGCCTTTGAAATATTTTCATCACATTATTCATTCTTATTAGTTTGTTTTCCTAATCTTTGAGTTTCATATTTTCACAAGGGCCTTTTTAGTGAAAAAAAAGAAAGAAATCTGAGTAGCTCCCTCATAAGAGAGAAAGACCGTGCCACTTTTGTTTGGTATATTATATATTACTTGCCACTTTGATAATTACCTATTATGTAGGCACAGGCCTAATTTCAAGTTGGCAGTATCACCTTAAACTTTGACTTCAAGAACGCTGTTTCATTAACATGACCTGACAGATTCCCATAAACCAGCGAAGTTGTGCAATGCTCCTCCTGTGGTTTCATCCCTTAGCACAGATGGTTTTTTTCTCAGAAGAGAAGGGCATTGTAGCATTTCTGGGGGGGATGTAGATAACTTTACAAGACACCTCTTCTAGAGAAATGTTACCATAATCCGTTATTTCCTCCCCTAACTAATCCAGGAAGTGTCAAAAGATGCTTGATTTATTGTCCAGAATAAATGGTGGAAAAATAAGGCATAGGGAAACATATGAGTAAGCTACATACAGAAATGATTTATTATTGTACTTTTTTAGGCATTTATATGTGCAAGCATACTTTTTTTTCTGGCAACTTTCTTAATTTCTCTACATTTTCCCTTCACACCTGCATTTGTTTCCAATAATTGTATGTTTGCTCTTAGTATTTGGTCATTTATTTTTTATTGCAGTAAGTACCAGCCAATATCAGGGCTCTGCCATTGTACGAGGCACTGGGTAAGATCTCAACTGAAATATCATGTACAGCTGCAGTCAAGCATACCCGGGAAAGGTAAATCCTACGTGCGGGAAAGGTAAATCCTACCTGCAGGAAAGGGCTGCCTTGAAAGTGGGAGGATAAGAGGACCTCTAAAGAGCTTGGCTATGTCAACCTGGCAAAACGAAAACTGAGGAAGTATAAATGTCCTGTAAATGTGCTGACGGAGTAAACACTAGAAGGCAGAAGACCCATTTAAGAAGAATAAATGGGTTAACAGATATTGGTAAATAAAATAAAAGTAAAGAAATACATATTGATCACACACATATTTAGGCTGGTGGTTCAAAAGGCTTCCAAGCACCAGAGCGATGAGGTTAGAGATAGCCCTCTAAAATGGTGGGCTGGTCACCCGGAGCCCTGCAGCAGCCCGCGAGCGGGGAGGACAGAGCTGTGCCCAGCTTCACCTGGCAGGTGAGAGACCGCTCACGGCCCTAGTCTCAGAGGACCAGGCTCCATATAATCCTCAAGAGCATTTGTCTTGCCAGAAGGACAGGACAGCAAAGGGCATTGAAACTGCTGTATCCCATCCCCACGTTGGGGAACCAACTTATGAGCCGAAGGCTCCTGTTATGGGGGGGAGGCATCTCCCTCGCCAGTAACCCACGCTATATACACACTGGTTCTTCCCTTGCTGGTGGCGGCACTAACTGCAGTCTGATTTTCCGGAGCTTTTGGATACATAGAAAAGGCAGAGATTTGCCCATGCTGAGAATTAGCGCTGAATTATGACACTCCATAAGCCGCTGCAGTGCAGAAAGGAATAAAACTCTTTAATATGATGTTTAAAAGCCCTAAATAAAAGGAATCTATTAATTGCACTGATAATTCATTAACTGGCTTGTCAGAAGCTCAGTGTTTGCTCAGGATTTCCTAGTTTACTGGGCAGGTCATCAGAAAGATTACTCTTTTCTGAAGCTTGCAGTAATTAGCTGGTAGCTACGGTTTTCCCCCAGTATTGAATTAAAATGCCGGGGAAGGAGACAGAAAAAAGACTGGGACTGGAACCAAGACTGCAACCTGTTAACTTCACTGAGACCTGGCACGCTCCTCTGAGAGCAGCTCCGCACGTTGTTAGTGCATCGGTTTGTGAAGTCTCCCTTCTCACCACGCAGCCCTTCAGAAGTTGGCTGGAGATGACAGCGTATCGCAAAATACCTTGGCGATGTGCTGAATTGTCTTATTACACTACCACGAGTAAATTGAGTCAGGCGTAGCTGGAAGATGTATTTGCAGAGTGATCTGGACCTCATGTTATTTATATCTGTAAAACGATTAACCCTTGCGCTCTTCTTTCAACACATCGGTGCTATTTTCTTTTTGAAATGATACAGGGAACAACGTTTGTGGGTATTTCTTAAGTAACTCTGTATGTAGCTGCCATGATTACTTGCTCTCGGGGGTTTCTCTCTCTTCAGCACTCACATCTAAGTTTCTTCAAATAATTGTATGTAGAGGCTGGTCCCGTGCCAACCTCCCCTCACTTGTGTATACTTGTTGCCTCTTGGTTGCTGAGAGACACAGAACGGAGATTTCCCCAAGGTGGAGGGAAATATTTTCTTCTGCTTGCTCAGGCTCACAGGGACAATGCCACCCTTGCTTTGTGAGTTTACCTTGTCATCTCTCCGTCTCCCCTTCTTCTCTGCTGCTTCCAGAAACAAAAACGTTTTGGCCTGGACCAAACATTCTGCTTTCCACTGTTATTTTTGTGAATGCTGTAAGGGAAATTCCTGCTTTTCTTTACTTGAGCAATCAGCTAGATTTTTTTTTTTTTTTCACAAAGCTTTGGGAGTATGCACCTGGACAGGGATGCTGGTTCAGCTCTGCGGGTGTGTGACTTACCCTCCACCTCTGAGGACATCGTCTGTGACTCAGGGGACAGAGACCTGTATTTTGAAGCTGAAGGATGATGCTTCTGTTTCTATGCTCACAGCTCATTGAGTTTTAGAAATAATTTATGTCAACTATGTCCTGAGTCTGTGCCACATGGCTCCACTAACATACCCACAAAATCTATTAGAAAAATACACTGGTTGACTGCATCGATTTAAAATGTCGCATGTTTCCTGCAGAGTGACAAATTCCAGCATTAACCAATGGAAAATGAAGTGTCTGTATCAGCACACATGGAGACAGGAGGGGATTAGAGTCCTTTCAATAATCAAAAATGTATAAAGTTAAGGCTTGATTCAAAGCCTGAGTCAGAACCCATTGAATTCACTGGAATAAGTCCAGAGGCTGCAGTAGGCTTTGGATCGGTTCCAGCCTGCAAAAAAATAAATAGATGAAATTTAATATCCTGAGATACATGGGAGCCCACATTTGATGAACTAATAATTTCATTTTGGACTTCAACTCCGTGCATCTTGTCAAGTCTGAGGCTTTTTTAGCCTCTTAAAAACAGTTGTAGCATGAATGGTCTGAAGAAAACACAAAGTAGATGTCTACACTACGCAGTGGGGCATGTCACAGAGATCCCAGAGCCACTGCTGGCTGCACATTGTGCCTCAGCTGCATGGCACTGTGCCCAGGCTAATAAGACCTGCTGAGCAACAGAGTTTGTTAGCGTCATAGCAGCTTGGCTTTTAGAGCTTCTCATCTCCTCTGCTCCTTGCACCCATCCCCATGCGGAGACTCCGCCAGTTTCTGTCCTATCCGCCCTGACGCGTTTCTGACAAAATGAGTCAGGTTAACAAAAATCTCTCCTTTAAACCAATCAAGTTAACCTGGTCCATCTCTGTTGACTATAAAAAGGGAAAGGCTTTGTGGGAGCAGTGCCACGGGCAGATGCAAGCGGTAGGGAGCTGGTGGGAAGGTAAGGACAAACAACTGCTGCAGGACGTCTTCCACCACCCAGCTGCCACTGAAGAATTTACCCCAAAGAGTTTTGCCCAGAAGTATTACCGTGGTCTGTCATCTAAAAATGCCTGTGCCTTTTTGGCTCTTAGAAAAAAAGTGCACCAAGTCCTGAATATCTTATTCTAGCCAATGCTTGCAGCCTTCTGTAGCCCAGACTCTCTGACACTGACACAATTGTTTTGCCCTTGAGCAGAGCTGCGGCAGTTTGAGATTCACCATGATATTGATAAACAGGCATCAAGTGCACATAGAACAGATACAAAGAAAACCAGAAAAATCCTTTACTGATTTCTTTTGTCACACTTGAATTCTTCCAGGAGAGAAAGCAAACGTAGCAGGAGAATGGTATTGCTCCACCTGCTATTGGTTGCAAAGCAGAAAAACTTTCCTATCATCATACCCACACAAACACCAGCATGGTAGGATAACATTTTTTCCCAGACTGCTTTCATCGAGTCTTATTCCCTCTTGAGACAGTTGATTATGTTTCTATGCAAGAAGAAAGACTATGATTGAAGGATACTCTCTAGTGTTGCACTTTCTAAATATTAAAAGGCGGCAGCGGCGATTTTGCTGAAAGGAGATGTGGTATGTAACATTTTCCCATCATGCTTTAAAGTTGCTTTTAAAGTGGAGCAAACCAGCACTGTTTTCCAAATTATGCCAGGAAGAGGCTATAACTCTTAAAAAGTTTGGAGGAATGGAAATAACAGTTGGTCATTTTACTGCAAAAAGCAGTATTACTTTAATAATGAATCATTGGAAACCTTCACACAGCCCATTATAACAATATTTTAAATCAAACTGTAAGGGAGTTGACCCAATAAATCTGAAAACGGGCTAAGTCCTCTGGGAACAACATTACTTTCTTGATAGGCCACATTCTGCACCACTGAAATCAAGAAAGATTTTGGCTTTCCTGGGAAAAGATATGAGGAATTTATGTTGTCAAATTTCACGCCACCGTTTTAAATGACAGCAATGCCAGCAGAACCTATTATAGGTATTTTCTCTCATCAGTCAAAATATTTTCCTGAGCAGTTTAACAAAATGTTTATCGGCTCAGCGTAAAGAGGTCCCACTCTTGCCTGCATAGGTCCAAATCAGGAGGAGACCCACTGGACTAACACTACGTCACTGCACACCTTATGTGTGAGAGGAGAACCAGGTAAGCGGACGAAGCAGGTGTGCGTTACCTGTCATTTAATATAAACTACTCCAGGAAATTTCTATTCACTTGAGAGATTTCTCAAACTAAACACCTGTTCACATTAATTTTATTCGGCTGTATTATATGTACTTGAAAAAAAAAGATCTGGATACATGTATGTGTGTTTGGCATTTTAAAATATAGCTTCTTTTCCATTTAAAAAGGCATCAGTCTTTCTCCTCCATCACAAGAAAAGTTCTTTCAACATCCCCGCCCCGATTTCTGGTGTACAGCATGGGTTTCCCAACCTTGTGGTACTGCAGAAGTGCTCCGTGAATTAGCAACGTTTAGGAAAAGGAAGCAAAGAATGCCAAGAAATCCTCCCAGTTTGGAAAATATACCAGCAGAGTAATTCTGGGCCCAATACAGAAACTTATAAAGGTGACCTGAAACTGAGGTCAACATTAATGTAAAGAAGTAATGTCATTAATAAAAGCGCATTTAACATTTCATGCTGTGTGTGCTACCCCCATCTGGAACCACTCTATATCATGTGCAAAGGTGCTTCCAGATAAAACCTCACAGAAGTTACTGTGTGGTTACCAATATTATATCATTCTGGTACTACCCTCTCTTTTTCTCCCATAAAGCTGTCAAAATAATATAGTAGCTATAAATCAGCCCTCTTTCTTTTTTGCCCAGTCTTTGCCTCTTTGCAAAGGCTGCATGAGCAGCGTTCCCTCCGCAGCTCTCGACTCCGTGGTGGGGCGAGGAGAAAATCCCCCCCCACTGCTCCTCCATCACGTACCTGCCCTGCAGCAACCGGGCACGAGCTGCTCTACAAGCTTGCTCTGAAGCACAGCCCGTGCTCTGACAGCCATGGTGCAGGTTGGATGGGGATGGAGGAATTGGGAGGAGCGAGGGGCTTGACCCCACTAATTCCACGTTCGCTCACCAGTGGGTTTCATTTCTTGCCTGTCAAAGGACTAATGTCAAGTTACTAGCCCAGACGGCCCATAATTGCTATTCCTGAGCCAAAGGTATTTCAGATTTCCTCTGTTAGGTCCCCTGTTTCAAAATAAAGCCCCTTTGAAAGGCTACAACTCGCTGTACGGAATAACCTTCCCCAGGAAGAGCTATAAGAAGTTCACAAGCAGAGGTGAAGATGAAGATACGGAGTGAGGAGAGGGCAGGACTGGAAATTAGCGCTCCCACCAACATTTAAAAAAAACACCTGAAAATCCTCCCACGTCTTACTATACCACTGCCCTGTGCCCAAGTAAAGCAGGAAAAAATTAGGAAAATCTAGGAAAATCTCATCTATGCCTTCATACGTCCCTCTCAAAGACAGGAAAGTTTCTGAACTGGCAGGGAATACATCCACAATTGTTTTTCTCCCAAAAGTTAAGAGTTAACATTTAGTAGTAAGAAAACAAATGGGGAGGGCCAGACAGACTTGTAAGCAGAAGGCACCTGCTGAAGAAGCCTGCTGCGACCTTCAGAGCCGTAACAGAAAAAGCAGCAGAACTTGCCCAAGAGAGTCTAACGCCAGTTTGAATGAGGTTTTTTATGCTGTGAGTCACACCTGGAGAGGAAGACACTGGCTGATGGAGCTTGAGCTATGGGATCTGGAAATGGGAGGCTGTCCAACCTTATTTTAGAGCTGCATCCACGGAGGAGGAGCTTGGAGCAGCCCGCTCTAGCCATCTACTTGCCGGTACCCAGGCTGAGCTAGTTGCCTTTGCATTCACGGAAAGGGAGAAGAGGTGTCTTCAGAGAGTGATTCAGGAAAACAATCACATACCTAACCTTTGAAGTGTGCTTAAATATTGAAGTCTCTAATTAAAAGCCTGGGTAAGTTTCCAGTGTATAGCCATAGTGATGAGCGACGTATCAACGGACACAAAACACTAAGAGCATCAATCTACTGTTCCCTCCTGTTGTAAACTATTTGCAAGATTTCTGTTTAGAGCACACGCCTGCAATGCCTTTAGCTAATCTGGCTGACTGCAGAAGTGGAAGCAGGATCAGGTCTGTAAAGAAGTCATCAAATAAGAAAGTCTTCTGATTCAAAGGCTTGTTGGACTTGGTTCCCAAGGGGAAATCCCTGTACACTGATGAGTGGGATTAACAATAGCACTGTCAACTCTTCTTGTAAATCCACTACAGTACCTCTAAAATGGTTCACTTGAAATACTATAAACAAGACGGCTCTTTGTGCTCCAAGCAAGAGAAGTGTTTGCTTATAGTGAAGTGCGTGTGGGTGTCTCTGACTCTCTTTTGAGTATTTCAAGCTGAAATCCTATATGCAGTATAATGATCATGTTTCTCAAAGAACTTGAGCACACTGCTGGGTATTCTAGGCACCTTAAAAAATAAAAATAGTTGCTTGACAATGTTGTATACATTATTTCAGTACCAAAAAAAAAAAAAAGTACGTATGTAAATGCCGAAGCATACTTACAACATTTTGTAGTCCTTATTTAGAGCAGAGGGTGGGAGGCTGTCTTGTCTTTGACAGTTCTCACATTTCTGCAGTCTGAGTAAATGTGAAATAACAGGAAGCTCTGACACCCTGTAAAATATATAGCATAGCCAATTCCTGTACTTTCGTTTTCTTTCGGCCAGCGCGAGGGTTCATTTTGCTTTGCTTCAGGCATCCAGTCTCAGAATTTATTTAAGCAGGCTGGGATACAGTCCATGGAGGAAAATAAGTGTGCTGAAGTGGCCCGAGCCTGTATTTTTCACATGTTTTTATTTTTTCTTGGGTTGTCGTGCTTAGAGTAAAATTGCTTTCAAATATGTGCTTTAATTATGATTATTCGGTACTAACAGAAAATAATTTGTGTACACATTTCAGCTTGAAAAACAAAACAAAACAAAACCAAACCAAAACAGATAACAATGAAATTTCTGCCCAAGATGCCTTACAACCTGAAGGTGTATTTATGTTTCTTTTGGGGGAATAAATAGCCACTCGTTACAGTGCCTCACCATCTTCAGAGCAAAGACTGCAGGTTTTCACACCCAATACCAAAAATACGTTTATCTTCCAAATTTGCAGTAAGGCTTTGGTTGTGTTCCTGGATCTGAAAGCCAACAGTCTGATGGCCACAAAATGACAATAAAACCTAACGTGCACAGTAATTCAATGTAAAAATTCTCTCATTGAGCATTGTTTGAAAATGTAGATGTTTGAGGAATAATGTACGATTGAATGCATAGAAAAGTATCATAGGAATAGCTGACTTGTGCTATATTTTATATATATGTATACGTTTATATTTTGAAAGTTCTTCTGTCAGTTAATATTACCTTAGGAACTGACCCTGCAGTCAATGAAACCAAAGAGTACGTGGTCACTGATTTCAGAAAACCATACCCTAAAAGAGTAGGCATTTCTCAAAGTCAGACATTTTTTTCTTCCAAATTTTTAAGTAACAAATAGGAAGATGTGGAAGACTGGAACGGCAATCTGTTGAATATGAAAGTAGAGATGGCTCAAGGGTGTAGACACATGCACCAGCACTCACCAGCACTCCTTCATATTGGGCTGTTCTTGAGCGGTGAGCGATATAGCCAACAGCATTTCCAAAATTTGGTCTTTGTCCAGCAATCTGTACTCAGTGGTCCTTTATTTTCATCCTCCTCACTCAACATAAGAACAAGGGATAGCAATAATTGTTCTCTAAGAAACAGGTCAGGGAAAGCTCCGACAAACAATTCTTTCTGCTATTGTAAGAAACTGAGAAACTTAAATAAATGAATAAAATCAGCTAAAGCAGCACAAAGGCAGTGACGGCTTTCCATTCATTTTTAGCAGAGCACTATTTTGAATCAAGGTGTAGTACTGTTGTAAGGGTTTGCTCTGCGTTGTGAATGCCGCCAAGTATTTTTGTTCCTTGAGGCTTAACATTGGGCTAATAAAACCTTAGAATAATAGAAAAAGAAAGCCAATGGCAAGTCTCCTGCACTGCTTTTACTTTTGGGTTGCCCGCAGCATTGCCGATGACACGCTGCAACGGCTCTATAAAAGCATAAGCTCCTTTTCCACCAGGTATCTATCATCAGTCTCTTCAGATTTGCATTTGAATATAAACCTTCAGAGAGGATCCATTTCAATTAGACAACAAATTAGCACCTCCTGCCATTTTATAACCTGCGTATCTGGAAAATTCTATTGCCTTAATGTTGCTGAGATGCGTGAACGCATTATGATCCATCCAAATAAACAGTTGCATTTATTTGAGTGCATACCAATTCCAGTCTATTCCTTCTGTTCAAAATCTATTCCTTTTACTCAGCATACTGATAATGAATTTAAGATGAGATCACTGACTATACATATATGGTGGGTGCTTTCCAAATACCACAATAGCAGAAGGACAATAGGGTCCTAAAAAAGACAGCATTTTTAGATTATTAAGTACCAGAAAGCATTGAAAAATGCAAATGAGGGAAAACAGCTAATTCTTCTGGCGTGGATAATTAAAACAGAATTATACAAATATTTTTTGTGTTAGATGGGAAACCTAATTAAGCCCTAAATGTGAAACCATCACCCATCCCATCTTCTTATCTGCAGTATGAATCTTTTATTAAAAACAAGGTAAAGTACGTTATAAACTTAGCCTGGGTATACTTTTCCCCATAAGCATGTTTGAAAGTTGTCATTTGTTTGCTAAATGACACATAATGCTCAGATTTCCTGAGTGTTCTGACACGGTGCCAAGTGTGTATATATATATATATAGAAGTCACACATCTTTTAACCAGGTTTTAACGAATTCTGTTAACAAATTCGAATGTTCTATGAAAAGTATACCACGGAGGGTTAGAGGATCACCTAACTGCAGAGACTTGGCTTTCCTCCTGGCCCGTACTTACTCTCAGTCCTGCTCCAGCCCTATTCCGAGTTTGGCTTTAAGACTTAGCAGCTCTCTAACAGTCCCCGGGAGGTTTTTCCAAAAGGACCTGTTTGACCCTCTCTGTCATTCACTTCCAAATTCCTGACCTGCTTCTCTTCTAGCTGGGTGCAAACCCAGCAAGCTGCACCTACAAACCAGCAAAGCCTTCCCAGTGCTTTCCTAGGAGACTGGGAAATGGCTAACAGCATGAAGCGGCCCAGGCAAATATCACCAGCCTGCTTCAGTTTCTAAAACAATTAAAGCAACATTTCCATGCTGTTTTCTGCTCCAGCTAGTTAGTGTGTGTGAGCAAATTCCCATTTATGCATACATCCCGCCTTGCACGTGCAAACGCATACCTGCATGGACACTTCAAGTTTTGGTTTTGAGTCCAGTTGTGTCTGCACATATCGGAACCAGGCACAGCCTCTGAAATGTTTGTCCCTTGACCTATTCTGCTGAGAATAAGCACAGCTCATCTTAGACAAAAAAAAATCTTTTCTTTGGAGTGCTCTAAGTGGCTGGAATAAGCTGATACAGCAACTATTGCCTTAGTCACTGTAACATCACTTTCATGATGATGTAGAACAGTTCAAAGACATTTATTGATTAGCGTTAATGTAATTAAGGTGGAAACTTCTGTTCTTCAAAGATGAAAAAGTATTGGCTAATGCACTGCTCCAGGGCTGTGAGCATGCAGTTGTTCTAGCAAAGAAACTGGCAAATTGCACAAAATAAAGAGCCAAAGCGTGTTAGGACCACACAAGCGTTACCTTGTTAGGGCTGGAATGGGTTACCTTTGTGCCATTCCCATTCTCATTTACAGTCTTTGTCCCTCAAATGGATTCATGTTGTGCCATTTTTTCCTCTTGCTACAATAAGAATGAAGTTTTCAAATCCCTATCCCCTCTTTGATTTGATGGTCATTCCCAGACCCCCTTTTATGCAGCTTGAACAGTAAAATCGCCAATGAATCAAAATACTCCTTTTCATAGGGAAAAATTTTGTTCTCCACTCTCTCTTTTCAACTTTCACCTTTTGCCTTCATCCTATCTTCCAACGAGGGCCCAGGGGGAAGCCACCATCCAGCTCCCCTGAACTGACCCCAAACTTCAATCCTCTCTTCTGCTGCAGTGGTTCCCGCTCTCCATTAGGTGGCATTAGTTCAAATTCGCTCTTGGAGCAAACTGCTCCAAGGGCTGAGGTTCCCACCGAAGTCCCTCCTGCGGTTGGCTGGACCACATCTTCTCTCATTCCTTGTCTCAGGCCTGGATGTCGCCCATCCCCAGGGCTGTTAATTCTGTAGGCTTGCCAGCGTCCCCTGCCAAAAACACGCTTTTTGCAAAGGTATACCATTTTTATGTGTAAATAATCTTATAAAACACATTATTTCCTATGAGTTTCTATAGCTTCTATGTGCGTAGAAAGAACTGCACACGCGCTTACGTGTTTAATAGAAAGCATGTGTATAAACCCAATAAATTAACTATAAACCAGTGTCCAATACTATTCTGCTTGCTTCCGAAGGGTAAAGATGTTAGAAGGTGAAAGGGAAGCAAGTGCTTCCTCTTCTCATGCCTAAACGACCCCCAAACCAGAAAAAGGGAATAACACAAATCCGGCAACACAAGTTGTTTCTGTGCTGTTGGCTCTGTGAAAGGCAGTGTTATACAGCAGAAAGATGGGGGTATAACACACCCTGATTGCATATGAAAAAAAAATAAATCTTTCTGCAAAATATGACCTAGGAGACTCCCAAGTTCCTTCAAGATAAGCTGAAGCCTGAATAAGATGAAATGGGAAGGCCAAGTGAAGATAGAGAGCGGAACATGCTGGCTGAGGACTGCGGCTTGCTGCGGAGCCCGGGGAAGCTGAAGGTGGCGATCCTAAATTAAGGTAAAACAGAAAGAGCTTTCAAACATTTGTATCTCCTGTTGACTTTTCGCACAGAAATCGCACTTTAATTTCAGATGTCAAATTTCTTCAAATGCCCTTGAGCGTGCCTCGGGGGGGGAAACACTAACATAAAGGAAAAAAACAGCAGATCGCTTCCACTTCCCTTTAGAGTTATGGGAAGAACTAAACACAAGACTAACAAGGGAAAAAACAGTTATGAAAACAACAGATCTGTGCTGTCCTTTTGCTCTAAACATGCACTGTGTTTACTCTCTCCTCTTCCTGCAGTTTTATGCAAGTCTTTTATTTGTAGGTCAGAACCCCCTAGCTCTTAGGGGCAAAGGACCCCCCAAAGTATGTCAGCCTTATGGCTTCAGGCACGGCATGTTCCTGCTGATATTCCTGGACCTCAAGTACGGTAGAAGTCTTCCTCAGAAAAAACCTCTTTCAAAGGCTGCATTTACACTGAAGATTTTTTTAAACCATCTCAACTTTGACCTAGCAGCTATGGGAGTGCAGTTTCTGCCAGCGGCTGGTACTGTAAACCTCAGTTTCTAAAGAGATTAACTTTCTGAGAGCAATCTGCCCGTCCCTCCCTCTGTCTGTCTCTCAACCTTGCCCCACCCACTCAGCTCCCCTGCAATTTTGGGATCTATTAGCCAATGTCAATTAGAAAGGAGCTGAAGTCTTAAAGATATCCTGATGTTCTCTCCTCCCATGTAGGTGCAGGGCTGTAAACGGGATGACCTGAACACAACCTCTGGTTTTGCGTACTGCTCAAGGAACGGGATGAAGGCAAGGGCAGAAGTTTCCACAGCAAAGAAACAAGTGCAAAGGATGGGACAGCCCAGAGAACAAGAGGCAGGGAATGACAGGAGGCAAAGGCCGTCTTTTCCAACAACAACACTGGCCTCTTTCATGAGATTCCAGCATAAACAAGGTTGACACACACCGTCCTGGCAGCCTGTGCTTCTTGGGATTCACTTTCATTTACTTTCACGGGGTTTCCTCCAACGCAGAAAGCGGCAGCATGCCAGCAACACATTGGCCGGTGCCCACAGGATGGTAAGGTCCAGCACGGCTGCTCCAACCTCAGCAGCACCGGTGCCGCTGCCGAGGTCAGCACCGTGGCAGGGGACGCGTGCCCTCCCACCCGTGGAGACGTGCGTCTGCTGCCCCTGTTACCTATACTGATAGTGTATGCCATAAAGAAACCCTCCGAGTATCAAGGTGACGATCTCAGTCTTGTTCCCCAATACTTCCAAAAGCATCAAGCCCTGAATCAAGGTGTTTGAAGGACTCAGTGCCTGTTTTGCAAAAGGTCTTCAACGAACTGGGCTTTTCTTTCTTCTCACGCTCACCTATAATGGCAGCTATCCCGCAAGGTCTGAGTTGTTTCCCTAATTTCTAGCTTAAACTCATTCTGAAAGTTAGTTCTGAAGATAATTTATGACAAACTGGGAGACTGCCTCGAGAGGCAATCCCTTGCTGAGGCAGCCTCATGTGGATTGATGTGCATTTGGAACCCGCTGAATTTTACCATTGCCTAAGAAAAAATGAAACCTTGAGAGCTACTTTCTGTGCATACAGTCACTTACTCACACTTAATAGCAATTGGGAAAGAGAAAAAAATTTTGACAACTTTACTGCAATTTGATAACTTTTGCTGAAAACCCAGCAGACCGAACTGCCACAATCTATTAAACTGTACATTGCCTAAACCTACTTGGTCTTGCATTAATTACAAAAGACAAATCACATCTTGAAAAATGTTTTTATCAAGGGAAAATGGGAAATAACAAAAAAGCCCAAAACCTCTGTATTGTGATCTTTTCTTAGTGGCAGTGGCATTTTAATATTATGATTTTAGAGCTGGTATCTTTTGGCTGTGAAAAATTGGCAGGTCCTACTGGAAAAAAAAAAAAATAGGAACTCCTGATGGCTCTTCATTAATTCATTAAAACCCATCTTTCATTTGACTGAATAAAAGAAAAAATGCAGTCTCAAAACAAAACTATGGGAGCAGGTGAAAATGATGACACCACCATGAAAATCGATGCTGTTGGCGTCAAGTAGAAATTTTTTCTGCTACTCTCCCAACTCCCCCTCAGAGGTGGGGAGTTTTTACACAAGCAAGATGGACTCACCAACACAGTTCTAATGAATTCAGTTGAGTCACTCGCATGTCTAAAGACTTTGTGGTGTCCTTACTATTACTAGTTTAATGAAAGTCAGCATAGAGTCCCTGTCTATCCGCTCCAGAATATGCATCAAAAGCCAGGACTGGTCTTTCAGGTGAATTGAAACAAAAAGTAACGTACCCCACCTGTACAGTACCTAAACTGAGGGTATCTGCTTGCTTTTCTGTAGCAACACTGAGAATATGAGGCCATGACTGCTCTGACAACTGTTCTAGAAGAATGAGATAATGGTGGTAGGTTAGTTAAAATCTAAGTATAGTGGAGAAAAATTAGAACACCAAGTTTTCGTTCAAATGCATTGCACGTGTCTTATGCCACGTATACTTGGCTCAATGCTATTTGCATCTTCTGCATGTATGGTTGACCACACTCTGGCCTAAGCTTCGTCCTATTTTGAGGAGATTGGGAGCACTCATAGCACAAAACCAGCTCGAATTTTCTCTATCATAGCATCCTCCTACAGAAGAAAAGGGAAACATCTGCAGTCACGTCCATGCATTTGTGACTAGGGTTGAAGACTGCGTGATCCCAAGCACAGTTCTGTGTGCAGTGGCAGATACTTCTGAATTAAAACTCATCTAATATTACAAGAGTTGGATTATTTAGAGTAAGATGGCTGTGTCATGCAAGATATTTCTCAGACACTTTGGATTTTGGAGTCTGAAATCGTGTTTTACATACCGACTATAGCCACACGTATATTACGGCCTGTTGGCTTGGGAAAGTAAAATTGAAAATCAAATGGATTGTTTAGGTCAATCTTAACGTTAGATCTCCAGTATTTTCTCTTCTTTGGCTGGCCTTCACTCTGCCCTGGGGTTTCATGCCCCCCAGCCTGTGAAAGCCCTTTGGCAGGCTGACAGTTGATCCCTGTTGAGTGACAAAAAATAAAAAGAGCGAGAATTCTTAGAGAAAACTGACAGCTTTGCTAGTATATTAAACGACAGTTTTACCAGAGCCTGTAGCCCTCTCCTGCAGCCTGGCAGGCAGCCTCTCTTGCTGCTCTTTGCAAACACCCCAAGGCCAGCGGGGGATGCTCCTGGGGGGCTGGGGCTTGTGCCCACCTTCTCCTCCCACCTCCCCGCCACCAAATACATACATAAATAACGGGACTGACACAGAAAACACCAAACAAACATTCCCAACACCCAGCCCAGAACCGCGGCTGTTGGTATTTTTTGCCGCCCCCTTGCATAATTAATATATTCGCATTTCCTCCCACTCTCCCAATGGGCTACCAGCTGCAGAGGTCCTGAATAGCCAGCTTAATTGGCCTTTGTCATGCAGAATACCTCCATTTTCTATAGCAGGTTACAAAGGGGCCCTTGGCAGACGTGGTGGACTTCCCTGGCCGGCGTCCCTGCCCGGCTGTGCCCATCACCTCTCCACACGCTGCCCAGGTAGTGCTGCTGCTACCACTGCCCAGTGCACCAGGGTCACCTCCAACCTGCTGATGCCCACTGCAGAGTCACCTCCAACCCACTGGTGAGGGTCACCACCAACCCTTCAATGCCTGCTGCAAAGTCACCACCAACCTCCAGTGCAGGGCCACCTCTAACCCTCCGGTGCCTGGTGCAGGGCCACCTTCAACCCACCAGTCCCTGGTGCAGGGTCACCTCCAACCCGCCGGTGCCTGGTGCGGGGTCACCCACTGGTGCCCACTGCAGAGTCACCTCCAACCCACTGGTGCCTGGTACTTCCAACCTGCCAGTACCCACTACAGAGTCACCTCCAAACTGCCGCCCCCCAGTCCAGGGCCACCCCCAACCATCTGCCCTCCGGTGCAGGGTCACCTCCAACCCGCCTTCCCCTGGCAGACGGTCATCCCCAACCCACCATCCCCTGATGCAGGGTCACAGCTCCTGTCCCGTTGCTCCCTGGGCTTCTCCCAAATGCCGCTGGGACACTCTGAACCTGTCTGGGCCCCTTTCCCTTGTGAACACGGCAAGAGTCTCTCAGCCAGTGTTGGCTTCCGACACAATCTAATATTTTATTAAAACTCGGACCTTATGAACAAATGTCCCCGTTTCATAGCAAATCGGGGTGATTAGGGTTAATTGGCAAACCCCAGACTCAAAAGAGATTTGCCATTATAGGCTAGTCAGACATTCTCTATATGACATAAATAGCGTAGAGTGTGGGGTATGATATTCACCATGAATTACGGCTAATTATTATTTGGATACCAAGCTACTACTTCTGCCCGTTGATTGGCACTGTTGCCTTCAGAGTATCTTTTTTCCCCCTCTTGTTTCTTGTTTTGACAGTTTAAATCCAGGTTTATGTGACATAGAAAGCTAATAAAATTCTCGTTTCATTGCTAATCTGATTTCATCGCAGTGTAAGTTTTTACCCTCACACCTGCGTAGCAGGGTGTAATTCCATTAATAATAATAATAAAAAAAAAATCAACATATTCATTGCATGTCTTTTCCCTGATGATATATTGTGAGCAGTGTGAGTTGAAAAAGAGCCATTTATTCTCACCGTGAATGAGTCTGCCTGGAACTGAAGACTTCACCTGCCTCCTCAGTCAATTAGGAATGTATCGAAAATTCTACCAGAAAACGAGTTAAATTAACCGTTAGCTAATTTCCTTGTGTCCCTCCTACATAATCCCCCCTTTTCAGCTTGCCCCAGAAATTACCACATGTTGCAAGGTTCAAATAGTGCCTAATGAAACAGTGACTAAATNAAAATACATATATATATATTATACATATTCCACGCGGCCGCGCGTGGGAGCCTGCTGCCGCGCGGGTGAGGACACGGGGGGGATTACATACAACTTTATTTTTAACATCCCGCGTGGGTGCTTCCTCCGAGGGCGTAAAAAGCGATTTTAAAAGCGTCTCCCTGGGATCGCGGGGGTGTCCGGGGGGCAGCGCATCTCCCGCCGGGTTTCGAGCTCTCCCCGCCGCTTTCTTTACGTTCAGCCGGAGCCGAAGCGTTTTCCCCCTTCTCTCACCAGCGGTTCCACGCAAATTGTAAACCTCGCTTTTACCGAGGTTTGGGGACGGGGTGGGCAACCTTCGCAAAACCCGCCCGAAGAGGAGTTTTGCCCCGCAGTTCCAAGCTCTCGTTCCTGTCTAAAGCGGCTTCACTGAAGTGCCATCTACTAAAACTCGGTGAATTCCGCAAAGAGAGTCGAGTCACTTATTTGAAACGGTGAGGCTAATACAAAGTCATCAAAGCACTATGGTTCTTGTCTTTAAGTGACAACCCTCTTTTACTGAGCTGTTTGAAATACGCCTCCCGCTTTTCAATGTCTCTCTATCCATCTTTGTCTGCTCTTCAGAAAAGCAGACAATATAAAGCAAAGCCTGGCGAGCTCCCCACGCTCTGGCTTGGGCAGTGCCAACGTTAGCCTTGAAATTGTCACTCCTTCATTAATCTGAAACTAGTTATTTTTGCAGAGCACACAGCACACGCTTCCGATCTCTTTGGG
>VZSZ01000218.1:39269-51844 GCA_013398815.1 Ibidorhyncha struthersii
GCCCCCCCCCCCCCCTTTCTTTTTTTCTGGGGGGTGGGGGGAGGATTTCAAAGAATCTCATTAAGGGCAGGGGCCGGCGACCGCCAAGCCGGGGATGGAAGCCGTGCCCTGGGGACGGGAGAGCGCAAGTGTCGCCTGCCCGGCTCCTCGCTGCCCGCGGTGGGGACAGGGCAGAGATCCCACCACCCCTCTTAAAACTCTTGCCCATCTCCTCGGGCCCGGAGGGCAGAGGCGCGGAGTCTCTCCCCGCAGACCTGCCCGCGGCCCGGCAGCGGCTAGCGGGCTCACCCCGGGGNAACCCCGCCTCGACTTGCCACGGAAGCCCTCCCCTCGGGAAAACGAATCGTTTCCAAGAAAATGGGGGGGTTGGCTGAGAGACCTGAGGAACCCCCTTCCCTGGGATGTGGGGCACGGAGCTCGGGTGCGGGAACCCCAGGTCCTGCTGCTTCTTGCTGGGGAGAAACCTGCCTCCTCCTTCAGCCCCTCGCAGCCCTTGGGGAGATGGCCCTGCTCCAGCTTCAACTTGTTGGTGCTTTTCACTCATTTTTTTTTCACCCGGTTAGATTGAAATTTCTATGTGAGTCCTTCAGGGTGGCTGTGATCACTCGTGTTTCAGTGAGTGCCTCGAAAAAAGCTTCAGCAGCTTTCAGCCTGCTCTCTCCCTTCACGGCCTGACCCAGTGTCTTCTACCTTCACCTGCAGGTCTACCATGATAACTGCCTTTAACGTGCTGACCAACCAGCAGGCCTTATTCTGCTATCATTTTTTTATTTAGAGTGGGAACTTTCATTATGCACTTGGCAAGGTTCTTCCTAAGAGGAAGGTTCTTCTACAGACCCGAGTCCTAAGTGAATAAGGTCTGGACTTAGACACGTGGGTGTAAGCCTTAATTCTCTCCCTCTTCAACCCTCTTAACAAGAGTGGTGGCTCGTTGATGGGTTCCCTTCAGTGTCTGGATGCAAAGGAAGCTTCTTGTTTGTGCCTTCTCACCACAGTGAAGTCTACACTGGTGTTTCTGCACTGTCCTCCTACAAGAGATCACGTGGAGGAGCCAGAGGAGAAAATGCTCAGTGAGATTATTGCTATCCATAGTCTTGCCAGGTATTTCTCTGAGCCTGGCTTTGCCATGTCCCTCGTACTCTTCAGACATGGTGCAACATCAGGCCAGACACTGCAGGCAGTCTGGACCCTGGTTTCATCAACGACCTTTGTTTAGAGCTGTAGCAGCTAAAATTGTTAGCTACTAGAGATGATGTGTATGAGGGAAAGCTGTGGTGGTGTATCTTCAATGGGGATAAAGCTAAACCTCTGCAACAGCCTCAGTGGAGGTTTATGGTGGGAGATGCAGCTGAAACCCCAAGCTGATGTGAGTCAGAGGAAGGATTCAGAAGGCTGCTGTGGACTATGGAGCATGCCAGCCAGGACCAGTTATGTTTTTACCTTGATGTATCACAAATCAATAAAAGAGTGACACTTAGTAGTAATACAGACCCCAGTCCAGCAAAGAACATGAGATTCTGTGTAATGTTAAACATAATTTTTAATTTCTATCCTTGAAATTCAACCCACGTGCACTTCGATCCTTAGGGGTCATGCTTAGGTTGAAGCATTCGGCTTGACAGTGACCAAAAAGAAGTCTTTTGAATTTGGGAGCTGCCTGTTTCACAGTCTGAATATTGTATGAATTTTGAGTTCACCTCATCCAGCCTAAAAGGGATTATAATTTCTTTCCTTTTTCCTGGAATGAAAGTATGGATGTGGGATAGCCCAAGAATTGCAAAGCAATGAAAGAACTTGCTAAAGGCAAGATGAAGACTCAGGAAGCAGAGGGGGATACAGTTAATCATGGAGTTCCTCGAGGATAAGTCGCAGAAGTAGCTGAATTACTTAGTTTAATTTGTTTTCTTGGCACAGCCAATCGGACTACCTTATTCGTAGGAAAGAGGTGAAGTCAGTATCTGCAGAGACCGGAATGCTATACTGGAAGAAGTGGATTCTCTGAGAAGAGGAGTGTAGAAGTGCAATGACAAAGCCAATATAAGCTAGGAGCTCCATGGCTGAACATAACATTAGCACTGAGGCACGTGGGCACATTAATCCACATTTATGAAGCATCACTGTGGCTGGTCAGGTGACAGGTGAATGCAATCACAGAGCATAACAGCCAAGGTCATTCCACTACAAAGATGGAAACACCACAGCCACCATGCATGGGGAAACCTTGTCTAGGGCAGTTGATGGCTTTCCACCTCCATCTTAGAAAAGACTAAATCAGAGCAGGTCCAGAGAACAGCTGCAGGAGTATAGTATTAGAAGATCGTGGACCCTCCTGTGAAGAGAAGACTCAAAGAAAGGCAACTTGGCTGTTGCTTATACCATTGAGGTAAATATCCATGAGAGAGAAGAGCTATTCCATCTAAAGAAGAACATCACCAGGAGAACAGATGGATGTACTCTAGTCATGTAGAAATTTACCCTCAAAATAAATAATATTAAAAAAAAGCTTTTAAGTACAAGAAAAATCATAGAATCATAGAATGGTTTAGGTTGGAAGGGACCTTGAAGATCATTGAGTTCCAACCCCCCAGCCATGGGCAGGGACACCTCCCACTACACCAGGTAAATGAAGCTCTGAAACTCATTGTGGGATTTACCAAGGGGAACGTGAAATGGAAGTAGTTTTAAGAGAACACTTGACACATTTCTGACTGCTATGTAACAGTGCCTGAAGACATGGGATTTTTTTCTGGAGTGAAGATGCACACAAAGGCTGCTTAATATCAATTTTGACACAGTACTGACTTAAGTTGTCAATTATTTGAGGGAATGTATTTTCTAAGAAAGACGCTGGATTGGTATTCCTAGAAACTAAGGTCCACAGAGCAACTAGAGCATGGCTGGAAACAGCACTCTACTGCATCCTCCCTGTCCTCTATCCTGTACCCTCCACATTCATTTCCTGATTAGTGTTCTGGATACCGACTCTGCTCCAATAGGAACTGATGGTGTTTTTTTTTTTTTTTTCCTTTTTACATTTGCTGTTAAGATAATGGAAAACAAAAACCATGTGTGCCAAAATGGTGGGGCTTTTTCAGAAGTCCGGACAAACATCAGTCTGATTTTTTATATGATCCGGAAGCCTCTAGGAGAAAGAAACCTCCCACCTCATTTCTTCATCTCTTCACAATACAGTCTCAGCTTTGGGCAAGCAGCTGTTATGGGAAAAAAAATCTCTGATGCCTGTGGCTGGAAGCAGCCCTTTTTTGGTTTCATCCTTTTATATGTATTTGTATCCTCAATTTAAATTAAAGGAACAAACCCAAAAGTTCCAGGAACCAGAGTCTCAGTGAAGTACAGGCTAGACGTATCCTACCTCTTGCTTTGCTAGGAAGAAAGTAACATGTTAACGAAGCACAAAATATAAGCAAAATGGAACCCAAAATGACGATTTTTATTAAAACAATATCCAAAAGTTTTGCATGGCCTGAGTCTTCTTATTTATAATGAATACATTGTCCAAGCTTGTGTTCGAAGCTTTCTCTTTGAAAAATCATAGAAACAAAGTAATTCCACGTATTTTATGATCTTGTGTAAGTATATTAGTTCAAAGCTTATTTAGCCTGCTATAGTGTTGAGGCTATGCCGAAATCTAATGGAAAAAAAATGACACAAGTCCTGAAAATTAGTTTATAAGGTTCAGAGCACTATTCTAGTGAAAAGGAAAGACATTTAAATAAAAAAAAAACCAAACAGCATGAAGCTTCTGAAGAAGGAAGAAGTATTGGAACCTAAACCACCAGAAGATGTAACGAGGAAGGTATAAGTCACAATTTTAAAGTGCAAACGAAATATAATTACTATTATACATTGACTAGATGAAAAAACACCAGTCAAAAAGAGTCCAGCGCTTGAAGTGCAGCTGAGACTTGAGCATCCCCACTTCAGCGGTCCAGGTTCTCTCTGTGATGCTGCAGCTGAACCAAAGAACTAATATTGCTATTAAAGTACCTATATATCTAGAACACAATTAACACTGCAACGTATAAGAGGTATGACTGTCTGCACCCTCAGGCATACGGAGACGTTGACTTGTTACAAGTCAGAAGATGGGAAGGTTTGGGTAAAAGTACTGCTCTGAGTTTCAGAGCTGTAAGACAGAGTTACTCTGCAGCCATTCTGAATGGTGCAGTGGGAGTAGAATTTGGCCTGGTGTTTTCAAAGGTTATTTAAACAAAATATGACCTTTTTCAGGCTAGGGGAACAAAAGAGGTCAGCTCATTCTCCAGAGCTACAAAAGGTCTTTCAAGGGTACCAAAGAAATAAAAATAAAAGCCGCGATCACACTTCCTAGATGCACGCATAGAAACAACACTTGTATGTTAAGGTATCACCCAGTGGGAAAAACCCTGGGAACTTCCCAATCAATGAGAGTCCTGCCAGTAATTCACCCACTATGGGAAAGGTGTATAGATTCAAATGATCAATTTTGTCCACGGTCCCAGGGCAAGATAGCTGCAGAACTGATTTGACCCAACGTCTCCTATCTTTCGTAATCTCGCAGAATTGCAGAGAGTCTGACTGCACTTGAATAACTCCTTGGGCAAAGCAAGCCTAATGAATGCAGCCTCCCCATTCCTTTGTGGGTAAGAGTTTATACAGGTTATTCTCTCGCTTGCAAGGACATTCTGGTGCAAGTTGTCCATTGTGTACAAACAGATCAGTTACCCAAACTTAACAGATTTCATTCTCTGCTGCAGGCTGGAATTGTTGCTCTAGTCTCTTTGAGGACAGAAAAAAACTCTACTCCAATGGCTTAACCAAGCTGCAATAAGATTTACAAATCTGATCATAAAGTGCCTTTGAATCATGCGTGCAATTTTTTCCTCTTCTGCTTTTTCACAGATGCATCAAGAAACTGTAGCATTCATATGGTGATGGGATAATGCACAGATTTTCACTGCTGTGGCCGGCCCGATACTTAGGGCAAGACTCCAGCAGCCAAAAACGAACTCAAAGAGGGAACTGGATCCTGAAGAGAGGCAATTCCTTTCCAATCTCTCTCTTGCTTTGAAAGGAAAGTAAGTTTCTTTTCAGGTTGCAAATTATTCCCATCCCTCGTGCTTTATCAAAGAGATTGGAGCTGTTATTCGTTCTTTACCTTCCTTGAGGACCTCATACTCTAGGAATGTAGTGTATTCCACTATGAGTACTTTTGTCACACTTTAAACAACTTGTCAGAATGAGAGCATCTATTTTTTCATGCTGTTAGACCAATTATTGATCATGCCTCATACCATCAGAGAGAAAAACGCTTCCTTGCAAAAAGAAAAGATGTTATTTTAAAATGTTCGGAAGGAAATGAAATTGTCATATCTGAAAGAGAGAGGTGCTAGAAATCTCTCTTTGCTTCCATGCAATAGGAATGACCATGTTAGCACACCCAAATATTAATGAACATTAAAGTGTTCAGAGGAAATCGCAGTTGTTCATGTTTTGATGATTTTAAATGAAAGACATCCTTCCCTGTTCTCTTTAGATCAACATTTGTCACAGTAATTAATGAGGAAGTAATTATAATGTAATTTGTCAGAATAATCTGACAGCTAAAGAATTATGTTCTCAATCCTAAAGGAATACATAGTTCCAGTTTTCCGACAGATTGGGTACATGTGGGTGGCATAGCAGAGGGTATTTGCCTTTAAGCAGGATAAAAACTTTGGCACTTTCTATTCTCAAGCTAAAACGGACAGAGGCATTGTCTAATTCCCTAAAATATGTTACATGAAGGCATTTTATCTTAACAACAGATTAGTAAACCTGATTTTTAACACTTTCTTCGAATAAAGGCTTCTTATTATGGTGACTTTGAGATTTGCAGTTCAGTTGCAGTAGTTAAGTACTCACTCGCTGCTTCTTTAAGATGGTGAACAAACATCTTAGGAATTCAGTCATATTTACCAAGAGAAAAATAACTGCCCTCCAAACAAATATAAACTATGAGGTGAGGGATCAAAGGACGGAAAAACAAAGAAACAAGGAAAAATAAAGACATTAAATTAAAATCCCTACTGATGTTCAGGGGGGTATGATTGTTCATTTCAATAGCACTTAGAAAAGCCCCACATTTGTCATTGGCTTTCTTGTTTGTTTTGTGGGTTGGGTTTTTTTTTAGGATAGAAGTCCACCACAGCTTTACCCAGCTAGCAACATCTGTACCTCAAACAGAGACAGCAGAGAGTTCAGCCCACAGTGTTCCCTGCTACTTGTTTTCAGCATTTCCAATGCATACTGTTCTTAAAGGTGATCTTCTGAAGAAAGGTTTGATATCGTACATTTGCCTTTTTAAGAACGTCTTAAAACCCTAGAACTTGCTGTTCCATTTATGTTTATATGACTTTGTTATATGTTTGGTTTTAGCAGACTTTATACTTTTGTAATTGCAGCATAGAACCCCCTCCCCATCAATTTCAAGGCTACATATAGCTCACATAAAAATAAAAAAACAGAGATTTTTTGTGTGTTTCTGTTTAATTTAGGTGATTATAGGAAAAAAAACGAGTAAAGATTCTGCTATATTAGACTCTCGTACTGATGGAAAGGGAAGAAACAAGTGACCGTACATGTTTCCTATGTCAGCAAGTCCTACTGAAGACAAGAGAAAAACCCGTGTGTCATGCCCCAAAACATCCAGGAGTTTATCCTGGCTGTAGGTTATGCGGAACACAAGTAGACCTTTAAGACGAGCATATCACAAATTCTTTTTGGCTTAGGAGATTCTGCCTTCAATAATGTATTTTCATGTGGTCCCTGAAAGAGCAGGAGTATCCAACTGCACCCGTCCACAGTTTTAACAGACTTGAAACTACAAGGACTCTATTCTTCATCTTGTTGTGTGCTAAGGAAATTCTGAAAAGGAAGTATCTGCTTTTCTCTTTGCATGAGATCTCTGCTTTTTGTACTTTATTTATGGCTTATGGAGTCTCTTTCAGAAATACTATTTTCTATATAGAGGTATCTTTTGAACTCTCTTCATTAAACCGATATAAATGCAATACAGGAAGCTGGACCAAAAGGAAAACAAAATAAATTGACTGTCAGGTGGAAAAAAAGGCTAATAAAAACATAAAGTGAATTGGAGCTATTCACCATATCTTTTTACTCTATCTCAATTCTGCATCATAAAGTCAGCAACAAAACTCTGACTTATTGTAATGGTTTGGTGTCAAGACTTCCCTTTGCTTTTCACACAGAAAAGCTTGGTTAGTTTACCTGTGGTTTTACAGTGATTTTGCAAAATAATCAGTTAATCAGCGAGAAACAACGCAACGAAACTGGTCAGAGAAAGGAATGCAATCCTGTGGCTCTAACAGTAAGTTCTGCTGTGTTATTTCATAGAAACATAGAATGGTTTAGGTTGGAAGGGACCTTGAAGATCATCAAGTTCCACCACCCCTGCTGTGGGCAGGAACATCTCCCACTAGACCACGCTGCTCAAAGCCCCATCCAGCCTGGCCTTGAACACCTCCAGGGATGGGGCAGCCACAGCTTCTCTGGGCAACCTGTTCCAGTGTCTCACCACCCTCAAAATGAAAAATTTCTTCCTAATATCTAATCTAAATCTACCTTCTTCCAGCTTGAAGCCATTCCCCATTGTCCCATCACTACATGCCCTTGTAAAAAGTCCCTCCCCAGCTCTCCTGTAGGCCCCCTTTAGGTACTGGAAGGTATTTGTAGCTACCTACCCCTTCCTGACTTTGCCTTTCCACATTTCTGCAATACCATAACTAAAATCTCAATTTTAGGTTTTGTTTTGTTTTATTTTGTTTTGTTGAAACTCAAGGGGTGGTGGTGGCTGATACCATTACAGGAATGTTTACATTAACTGTAGCACTTCAGCCAGGCTTGTCTAGAGCAATGGAACGTTTAAGCAAGACAGAGGAGCCAACCCAGAGACGAGAGGCTCTGTGGCATGGGAAGGGACTGATGTGAGAGGGGGTCTTGGGGCAGAAAAAGCAAAGCCCATCCCGGGGTGAGTGTCTGTGGAGGTTTGCTACAGTCCTGTAGCTTTGCTAAACTCCCTCTGTGGCGCCAGTGAAGTTATAGTCTACTATTTCTATCTTCCTATCTCTGGCTTCTCTACACTCCTATCCTCCCCTGCTTGCCCTCTTCCCTTGCTATCATCACCACCCCCTCTTGCTTTCCTTCTTACTACCTCTCTTAATTAATCAGGGGAAAAACAGAGAAGCTATTCCTGCCAGCTTTGCTTTGCTGTCAAGTGGTGGTAGGAGTTCAAAGAACAAGGTTACTCCTGCACCTGCTGCTTGTTCTTTGATGCCCTGTTGCTTGAAACAATTTCCTTCATAAGTCCAAGAACGCACTAATTAACAAAGGACAGGACAGGGAGAAACAAGCCAAAGAGTGTGAGAGGAATGATGTGAGCAGCAACAGAGAAGATGTTAGAGGGAAGCAGAGGAAAGAAGCAATGACAAACGGGGAACCGGGAAAGAAAAGCACAGAGAAAGGAGAGGGACAAACGATAAAGGAGAGGAAAATAAATAAAGCAAGTGACAAAGGAGAAAGAGAGGGAACTGGAATGAAGAGATACAGAAAAAGAAATGTGACAATGTCTTAGAGTCCCCTTTAGATTACAGTACACCACCCTTACAGAACAACTCCGAGGACTGCGAGTACCTCAGTGTATCGGGTTTCCCTGGCCAGGTCTTGGTAGTGAGGGGGCAATAGGGGTGGCCTCTGTGAGAAGCTGCTAGAAGCTTCCCCTGTGCTTGATAGAGTTGATACCAGTCGGCTCCAAGATGGACCCACCACTGGTCAAGGCCCAGCCCATCAGTGACAGTGGTAGCACCTCTGGGATAACATAGTTAAGAAGGGGGAAAAAAAAGACTGTGCAGCAGCAGTCAGAAAAGAGGGGTGAGAATGTGTGAGAGGAACAACTCTGCAGACACCAAGGTCAGTGAAGAAGGAGGGGAGGAGATGCTCTGCGTGCCAGAGCAGAGGTTCCCCTGCAGCCCATGGTGAAGACCATGGTGAGGCAGCTGTCTCCCTGCAGCCCATGGAGGACCCCACACTGGAACAAGGTGGATTCATCCAAAGAAGGTTGTGACCATGTGGAGAGCCCACGCTGGAGCAAGCTCCTGGCAGGACCTGTGGCCATGTGGAGAGAGAAGCCCACGCTGGAGCACGTTTGCTGGCAGGACTTGTGACCCCATGGAGGAACCATGCTGGAGCAGCCTGTTCCTGAAGGACTGCACCCCATGGAAGAACTCATGTTGGAGAAGTTCATGGAGGTGTCTCCCATGGGAGGGACCCCACGCTGGAGCAGGGGAAGAGTGTGAGGAGTCCTCCCCTTGAGGAGGAAGGACCAGCAGAGACAACGTGTGATGAACTGACCACAATCCCCATTCCCTGTCCCCCTGCGCCAATCAGGGAGGAGGCAGAGGAATTGGGAGTGAAGTTAAGCCTGGGAAGAAGGGAGGGGTGGCGGGAAGGTGTTTTAAGATTTAGTTTTTATCTCTCATTACCATACTCTGATTAGATTGATAATAAATTAAATTAATTTTCCCCAAGTCAAGTCTGTATTGCCCGTGATGGTAACCGCCAAGTGATCTCTCCATCCTTATCTTGACCCTCAAGCCTTTCTTCATATTTTCTTTCCCCTTTTCCAGCTGAGGAGGGAAGCGATAGAGTGGCTTTGGTGGGCACCTGGCGTGCAGCCAGGGTCAACCCACTACACTCCGTCAGAGAGAGTTGTGTGTGGCACCAGTTCTCCCCCCACTGAACTGTTAGGTGGAGCTAACAAATTCACTGAGGAGGACACTCCTACCTGGAACAACAGCACAGTGCTCTTGAAGCCAGACTTTAGGCCCACTCTCTTTTATTTAGATATAAAGATAGTAAGTGGCTTAAAAATCCAATCAGTACAAGCCTGGCATTACTCCCGCTGTTCCCAGAGAAAGGACTGTGAAGAGGAGAGGTGTCCCACCATTTTGGGTCCGAGTGCACACCACAACAGTCACAAGCAAACGCGATGATGTGAAGGCACAGACTCGGGAGTGCGTGGCTGGTGAGGGGGTCTGGCGCATGACAGTGAGGTGACAGCAGTGAAGGAGTGACTACTCGCGTGATACCCCTGAAATGGAGAAGAGAGGCCCCTGGCAAGACCTTTTTCAGTGTGTGGTAGGATACCAATGACACAAAACGGGGAGTTTACTTATTGCCTCTAAGGGTGGTCCAGTGCTGCTGAGACCAGCACAGAAGGTGTTGGTAAATTAGGCAGAGAGACACAGCAATCTCAAGATTGAGGCAGTTAATTTCTGCCAACCCCCCAGATTCTAGCAGTGCCCATGTGAGATGATGAAAATGTTACTTAAACTGAGTTTTTCATGGGTGGCTGCTAGCTCTGTGTGCTTCAGTTTTTAAGTGCCTGTCCGAGAAGTCTGATACGCCAAAGTACCTTGCACTCACCACTGCAGTCAGCCACAGTGCTTTGAGCGCACCAGGTGCTACAGAACACAGGCTTCATGTAGCCTGTGTCACGGCCATGGGCATCTCAACCTAGAAACGTAGCACTTCAGCGGAATGTCTGCCACAGCTCTTCATCTGTTAAAGGTTACCACACACTGAACAGCTGGAAACAGCAGACCACGGAACAGATATTTGTCAGGCAAGTAATGCACACCTAATGCAATGAACTAATCGAGGGTCCTGGGACGTTTTTTCTCCTTGTTGTAGCTCAAGCCCGTCAAGCAAGTTAACGAAGCTTGTCATGCCATGCAGCACAGGGATCTCAGACCTCAAACAGGAGAGCTGGCCCTGCAGCACGGCTGCAAGGACTCAAGGGTGATGTAGGTGAGTCCACCCCTTCAACCTCATTCCCAAGATTTCCAGCATGGTGCCGCACGGCACTGACTCTGATAGCCTGGCTGCTACTGTGAAACAGTCACCTGCAAACAAACGGGTTACCAAATTCCTCTGTAGAGTGAGCTAGCGCAAGGAGGCATAGCTTTGCCGAAACCAGCGGGTTTCCTCTTGCTTTTGCCAGCACTAAATTTGGTCCATTTTCTCAATTTCAGGACTGTTAGACAGAAGCAATGAGTCATCAGTCCCGCCAAATGCCATTTCTATGTGTGAGACATATGCTAGAACAGTAACTAGGTGAAAAAAAAACACATGTAAGCATACTTGTATGAAAGCACACTATCAGGGGAATTCTGTGTTATTCTGTAGAACTCTGTTCTTTGGGAAATGAAACCTGTTACAAGTAGCTCATGACACAGAAAGACTTAGTCTTCCATTGTGACAGTAAAAGATGCTGCTTTTTTCCTTTACAGCAAAGATAGCGTCATGCACTATCACACAACTACCCTCCTTGTACCCTGCTTTTACAAAGAGCAGTAAGCACCCTCACATCTTTGTAGACTTTATTTATGAGAAACACACCATGAGGATCTTTATGAGTAATGGAGATTTAGTGGCAACATAGTCTTTCAGAAATAAGCTGACAGGAAAAAAATAACTGCAAGTTTCAGAATTAAAATGATCTATTAATATGAGAAAGGGGCTCTTGCAATTAAGATATACGGAGTAAAGTACTGAGGAAATGGGAATGTAGAACTCTCTTCACACTCATGAAAAGCAGGTTCAGTCCCAGTTTCTTGAGAAGTCTTCCATGTCACTGTAACTACCATACCTATACAGTAAATACTGTCACGAGTACATGATCCACCAGTTTACTCTCTCAAATATAAAAGATCTGCTCTCCAATTTCAAAACGTCACCCTGCTACTGCTAAATCCCACGTCAGTGCTGCCTTCCCCTGTTGTCACAACAGCCAACGGCCTACCCGTTGCCAAGGCCGTTAGGCTCGCACCGCATTTTCCAACCTTTGCTTTAGGTTTTGGTGATGATAAATACCAAAACGGTGGAAAGAAAATGAGAGTCCCATTGTTTTTTATGGTTTTCTGGTCAGCTTTCAGAGATATAGTCGAGAGTCCCACTGATTTTTAGGGTTTTCTGGTTAACTTTCACAGCTGTAGTTGAGAGGCCCATTGATTTTTAGGGTTTTCTGGATAACTGTCATAGCTATAGTCCTAAAAGAGGCTGTTCCTCTGCGATTTCACTGTGTTTGTCTGCTCTGCGCCCCACGCACACAACAGTCTCGGTGTGGTGCTTTCCATGGAAGGCTGGAAGGCCACCTGAGGTATGGGAGACCCGGACACCGACGTCACCGAGGGACACACAAACATTTGGACACCAGCCCTCATGTGAACCGGCCAGCCTTGGCTTGGGGCCGCTTCCCTCACACCACACCACACCACACCACCACCCCCCTCAACTAAGCCAGAGGGCCCAACGGGCAACCCCTCAGCTAGGAGTAGGCCACCAAACCCCTGGGTTGTTTTCACGGTTGCCCAAAAAGGGGGCTAAAAAGAGAAGAAAGGAAACACCCCGCCCGAAAAAAAAAAACCCACCAACAACAAAATCACCCTCGCAAAGCGCCGCTGAGGCTGCGGGGCGGGGACGGCCCTCAGGAGGCCAACGCTCGCCCCCGCCCCCTC
>VZSZ01000218.1:52231-204704 GCA_013398815.1 Ibidorhyncha struthersii
GTGGAGGCCCGGGCGGCGGGCCGGGGGCGGCTGCGGCCGGGGGCAGTCCAGCCGGCGGGTCACAGCTTGGGGAGAGCCGGAGAGGTGGGCGAGGGGAGCAGCGGGCCGGTACTGCTTCCCCCGGCTCCTTATACCGGCGAGAGGGCTGTCCTGGGCCCCACCGGGGAGCTGGGTGCCGCCTGGGGCTCGCCAGCGGGTGCAAACCTCTAAGGAGGCGGTGAGGAAACGAGGCTGACTGGGGCTGGGACTGACAGAGGAATGTAAAGTATTTGTCCAGAGGGATGAGCTGTCAGGAAGTAAGGTGCCTGGTTCCTGTGGATAACAGTATGTGCCAGCATACGACCGGCTGGGCTACTGCTGAGGGTTGTTTATGTATCTGATGCCCGCTTCCATTTAACATGGGGTCACCAGTACAGCTCTGAGGGGTTTTAAGAAAGAAAAGGTATCTGTGAGTCAGATAGATACACGTAAAATCATGCTACGTTGTGATTGGTACGTGTTGTTTCACTGTGTTTAACATGGGAATGACTGTGAGTTTTGTTTTGTGAATCTTTGGTGTCTCTGACAATCTAGCAGTGAGTGACTGATTTAGTGTAGTACTTCTCAATAAAGTAACAGATGAGGGTATCTTTCCTTCAATCAGTTCTGTCAGGCTCACTCTACTTGAGTGTAGTGGTTGTCAGTTACATACAGTTTCAGAGGCTGGAGACAAAACACAGCAGTGCAAACTTTTTTTAGTATTTGCTGTTCAGCAACACTAGGCTTGCAATAGAAGCATAAAAGTTGTCAGTATTGTGGTCTGTTGGTCCCCTTGCTTTGACAGGTGGGTTGGACTAGGTGATTGCTGAAGGTCCCTTCCAACCCCTACCATTATGTGAGTCCCATGAACTTTACTGTTTGTCAGATACTGGCTAGTCCAGAAATGCAGGGATAAATTTGGAGTAATTCTGTGGCACTTTGGTACATTACTGCTTTAATAATTGCTTGACATTAACTGATACTAACAACCAGACAGTGCAGTTTGCTGTCTGGTTAAAAACGGGAAGTAAGACATGATAGACTGAGAGGGGTTGGAAGAATGTGGACGGGCAGAAGACTGAGGAGGCCCCATAAAGGAACAGAAGCATTCAGCATATGACTGTTTATTGTGAACAAAAGTTGTTACCATCCGATGACTTCTCTGAAAATAAACTGGTAGCTTTAGCCTGTTTCTGGTAAGCACATCAGAACCACAATTAGATAGTTTTCATACTGGCAAATGCAAAAGTATAAAGAACTGAAATGGAGGCAAACACTTTTTCTTCTCCAGTACTGAAAGGTAAGTTGGGCAAGACAAGACCAAGGCCCGTTATTGGAATCGTGAGGAAGCTTGTGTAGTGTGTCTGTGACTAGTAAGGGCGTTGTGGTTGAAGAAGGATGGTTGCCTCATTAATTGTTCATTAATGGTCACTAGCTTATTACTACTTTAAGGTCTTCCTTAAAATATTTGTTCATTAGGTTTTGGATGAGCAATGAAATATGGACATGTACCTCCAAAATTAGGCAACTGATCTTCATCTGCTTTCTTTACCACACCAGGTGTGGACACTTCATTAAATAGTATCAGCAACTTTTACCTTTGTGCAGCCTATAATTTTATTTTGTAATTGATCAAGAAGCTTATTGTTAAAAGTTAGATCGCTGTCAGAATATTCATTTGGTGGATTTAAGGAATAGGTCAAGCCCTATTTGTATAATTAATTTACCTCTTGCCTAGTATAAAAGAATATGCGTTTTGAAGGTCTGACAAAAATTGTCAGCAGTTGACCAAATACCGGATTGATCTGTCCCTGGCTCTGCAGTTTAAAGAGTTGCTGACTGCTTCTGCCATGTGTGTGTTTAAACAGAAGCTCTCTTTTCATCGTCTATTGTCATATCCTCTCTGTTCTTACATAGGAGTCATAATGTTGAGTTTGAAATATGTCATTTCCATGACTACAGATTAATGTCAGAAAGGCATTTACTATTACTTGATTTCATCCAACAGACGGTGGAACTGTTTGAGAGTCCTTTCTAAGCGGTGTAGTTAAAAGTGATTAAAGGAAAGCAGGTAAATAGTACCTAAATAAAACATACTAAGGCCTCGTCTTTCCAGGGTGTGGGGTATTTGTTTAGCACTAAGAGTTATCTCTTCAAACTCACTGTTTGGAGCATGCTGCACAGAATTGTAAAACTCCTCTTTTTTTTTTTTTTTTTTTTTTTTATTNGGTAGTCAGGAATAATATTTGACATGGTCTCTGATTAGTTGAGGTGATCTCTTCTAACAGCAAAAAAATTGAAAGCTGAGAAAATAGAGTTTTACTTACAACTGAATTGAAAGTTCAAGGTATTTCATATTCATTTCTAAAATCATATTAGGGCAGAAAGGGAGATACGTGATGAGTTTGAAATAGTGAAGAGAATATTTGTGATAGGTTGTCTGGTTGTATTTTTCAGCGACTGTTTTCCTGGGCTTTCCTGTTCCTTGACCAGTTGAGACATCTGTGCCTTATATATATCAGATTGTATTAGCTAGTAATATTGGGTTTATTAGTCTTTTGCAGTGCCTGAATGATGGAGAGCTGTTGTGATATGCTAGTGAATTTCTTTCTGTGCTGTTTGTCACCTTAGTGCATCGTGTGTTGATGCAAGGTAACTGAAGGGGAAAACCTCACAAAATATGTTTTCTCCCAGTTCAATTGTTTTAAAGTATTAACTTAAGTCTGCTTATGTGTTTTTGAACCTTACTCTGTATTAAGGGCATATGAATGAAAACAGGGCTTTCTAAGAATTATGGATGGAGAGTGTTAAGTTTTGTGGGATATACAGTTATTTTCTCAGGGTCGTGAACACGTGGAAATAAGAGTCTGGCTGAGAGCAATTTAAAAACGGTTTTATGTCCCCATAAGAGAAAACAAAGAGGAAGAGGATAGTGTGTATCAATCCTGCATTTTAGGAAGATCTGAGCTGCAGACTGAGGAAAGATTGCAGGTTGGCTGTGTCTTATACTGTAAACTTCTATACTTTGAAGTTTCCACCTCTCACCACTTCTTTCTTCACTGTACACAAGGGCAGGAACTCAGCTGAAGTTTTTCAAGCAGAGTCATGTTCAAGAAACACTTTTTCACGTTCCAGGGAGGTTAAGGGAAGTACTCATGCATGAGGTGAGCATGGATCTGTTGAAGACGTGATGTAGAATGGGAAAGTTGTAGGGCAAGCAGAGAAAAGTACGTGTCACTGAAGATGGAGTATTGTACAAAAGAAATCTTAGTGCTCTATGAGGACAGCGGTCTGAGGAAATGCATCTCCAAAATACTGATTTGCAGTGTTTGATTTTAAGACACTTATTGCTGCTTTTTTGTCAGAGCAGTTGTGTCTTTACAGTGAACATGTAGTAGTGTTCTGTGGAGCTTCTGATCTTTTAATTTCCACGATGCAGCATGCAGTCAAGAGCAATAATACTGAGATCACATAATTACTTACCAAAGCTTTTAATGTATGAGGTCACCCTTTTTTGCTACCTGTGTATGCTGACGAAAGTGTAATATGGAAAACTCAGAATGATGTTGGTAGCTGGTTGAGTTAGTTTTGATGTTTCAGTTTCACTACCCCACCATGTATTAGACATTGCCACAAGCCTTGAGTACAGAGTCTGTCTCATTTGCTTATAACTTCACCAAAGTGTAACTTTATTGGTCAGAAGTTTCTGTGCCTCACTCTGCCTCAGCATGTTTGTAAATTCAGATACCTCTAGAGCTTTGCCAGTGGAGTTGTATTTGTCAGGCATGACTTTTGCAGTCTCTATGAATATTTGCTTGTGTTTGATGAAGCTGTCAACATTTGAATACTTTTGGATCGTGAATTCACAAAAAAAGCCTTGTTTCTGTCCTGCTGATTTCCCAGCCAAACTTCAACATGAGAGTGAGCATTACATCTTTCTGTGACTTAACTGAGAGCGGGGAGACCTCCTTCTGCCTTTGCCTTACCTGCTTATGCCTCAGAGTAAAGGACTTCCTTAGTATGTTGGGTAGAGGGTCAGCTGAAATTCTGTCTCTTGGTCTGTGCCTCAGCTTCATTTTAATTCTTACAACAAGAGCTGCTTTGGACTGAATTATTCTTGTAGTTTGCCACTCACTTATTGCTCAAATTTATATTTAATTCCATTATTCATAGTAAATCCTTTCTCTTGGAAAAGATGTCTCTCTTAGGTATCTGTCTCTGGTGTTGATTTGATGAATTAATTATATAGTAAAGTGGTGTTACCTTTTATTTTTGAGACTTCTGATAAGCAGCTGTGTATATTAAGCTTGGAGTCCTTCTAGGCTTGGCTGCTTATGAAATGTATACGGATCCAAGGGATTTTTTCAGGCTTTGGTTCCCACTTCAGCCTACTGGCAATTTTAAGTAGCTTAACTGACAGGGCATGACACCTCTTTCTGACATTTATGTAACTTTTGCCTCAGCACTTGGTTTCACTCAGGATTTTTGTGGAAAGGTGGATGGTCCTCCTGTCATGGAGTATTCAGTAGGCTTTTCAGTGGCAGAAATATGTTTCCAATAATTATGGCTTTTCTTTGTTCTGTATTGAACTCATAAACTTGCCATATATTTCTCTGGTTAACAATTTTCATTTGTTTCTTTGCCAGTTTTGAGGGATTTGTAGGAGTTGCAGAGCTACTATTTTAATTACAAATATGCTAGGTAACGTATGTGTAAGTAAGGTCTATGGGGAGACCTTATTGCAGCCTTTTAGTATATAAAGGAGGGTTATAGGAAAGATAGAGAAGGACTTTTTACTAGGGCCTGTCGGGACAGGACAAGGGAAAATGATTTTAAACAGAAAGAGGGTTCCTGGTGTCCATTCTCCTTGTACTCTCTGTCATCTGCAGTTGTGCGAGGTGATGTATGTTACAACATTGTCTTTCCTTTAGTGTCTGTTTGTCAGGGAACTTGTGCAATCTGTTAGAATCATAGAATTTTGCGACCCTCCTCTGGACCTGCTCCAACAGGTCCGTGTCTTTCTTATGTTGGGGGCCCCAGAGCTGGACACAGTACTCCAGGTGGGGTCTCACCAGAGCAGAGTAGAGGGGCAGGATCATCTCTGTCGACCTGCTGGCCACGCTGCTTTTGATGCAGTCCAGGATATTGTTGGAATTCTGGGCTGCGAGCGCAAGTCGTCGGTTCGTGTCCAGCTTTCATCCTCCACTACCCTGAAGTCCTTCTTGGCAAGGCTGCTCTGAATCCCTTTGTTCCCCAACTTGTCTTGATACCAGGGCTTGCCCTGACCCAGGTGCAAGACCCTGCACTTGGCCTTGTTGAACCTCATGAGGTTCACATGGGCCCACTTCTCAAGCTTGTCCAGGTCCGTCTGGATGGCACCCCGTCCATCAGGCCTGTCAACCGCACCACTCAGCTTGGTGTTGTCTGCAAATTTGCTGAGGGTGCACTTTGTCCCACTGTCTATGTCATTGATGAAGATATTGAACAGTACTTGTCCCAATACAGACCCCTGAGGGACACCACTTGTCACCAGTCTCCATGTGGACATTGAGCCTTTGACCACTACCCTCTGGATGAGACCATGCAACCAATTCCTCATCCACCAAACAGTCCACCCATCAAATCCTTATCTCTCCAGTTTAGAGAGAAGGATGTTGTAGAGGACTGTCAAAAGCCTTAAAGAAGTCCAGACAGATGACATCTGTAGCTCTTCCCTTGTCCACTGATGTAGTCACTCCATCATAGAAGGTCACCAGGTTGGTCAGGTAGGACTTGCCCCAGGTGAAGCCATACTGGCTGTCTGGAATCACCTCCTGTCCTCCGTGTACCCTAGCATAGCTTCTAGGAATATCTGTTCCATGATCTTGCCAGGCACAGAGGTGCGGCTGACAGGTCGGTAGTTCCCAGGGTCCTCCTTTCTATGCTTTTTAAAAATGGGCACAGTGTTTCTTCAAACTTGTTGGCACAGTCTGTGTTACTAACCCCAAGTGGAAACAATCCCAGAAGTGTGTTACTTGCAGCTAAAAGAAGCGCTTTCTTTTATTTGTTTTTAAACCAATCTCCTACTAGTTTCAGTGAGTGCCCTCTGTTGTGTGCTCTGTTGATCAGCAGTTAATCATTCACCTTATCCACTGCCTTCCTGGATCTTTGTACTTTGATCATATCCCCCCCTCAGCTGCCTATTCCAGGTTGGTGTCAGTCTTGTCAGTTTCTGAAGGCAGCTGCTTTAGTCCCTTAATTATATTAGTCTTCCTTCTCTCTGCTTTCTCTTTACTCTAAGGCCTTCCTGAAATGGGGATGCCAGAACCGCACCCAGTACTCAGTGTGTGGATATATGGAGAATGAAAACGATGCCCTCTGTGTTTGTTCTTAATCACCTTTCTAGTGGTGCCCAGCATTTTTTTGCTATTTCTGGTGGCTGCTGCTTGCATTGAGCTGATTTTTAAGAGAATCACGAGTTGTGATAAAAGATCTCTCTCGTGAGCTTTTATTTATCTACACAGAAGCGTATCTGCCACTTTTTGTCCGCTGGGTTTTGTTAGGTCTTTCCTCACTGGCTCACCATTGGTACAGCGCTTAACTGCCCATTTGATTACTAAGACAAAATTCTTTATTGGCATGCAGATCGTTCAGTTCAGTAAGAAAAAATAAACCAACCCTGAGAAGTGCTTAGCTGCTCAATAAACATACTGTCAAAGCAAATTTTGTATTTTAAATTCTTCAGCTATCAAGGCTCAGGTGAGCTTTTCTGCACACAACTGAGCTCTGTGTGATAGATCTCGCTGCCAATATTCGAGTCTTGAGCAGTTTAATTTTTTGTTTGTGTTGTTTGTAGTGTTTGATATTAAGACTGCTTTGGTTTATATTCATAAGGTTATTAATGACAAATGAAATTTTAAAGTGACTGCCGTTTACCAAATTAGTAGCCAATCATTACTAATGGCTTTGTTAGGCTGTATAGTCCCTAATAGAAGTTATTGCTCAGACTGGATGCCAGATAATATTTAAATTTGCTTTGAGGTTCATCCATTCCTGAACCCGAACAGCCAACTGTAAGACAGAAAACAATTTTTGTTTTTAATAGGCAAGGCAAAACTCTTCTGATCTTTAGATCTTCTGAGACCCAGAATCGTCAGTAACTCCAGCCCATTTCAAACTCCTCCTTAGCTTTACATTTGCAATTGATATGTTTCCTTTAAATTTGTTAGCATTTAGATTGTGTGTTGTTAGGTAGCATTTTGTGTTCTGAAACTTACTAGTGTACTTTTTTTCTGAATAAACAAGCTGGTATTGATTATGTTTAGAACAGCTATTTAGCATGGCCTGAGCAGAATAGCACTACATGAGCTTTTCTTCAAAATAGATCTGTACTGGTGGAGGAAGGGGGTGGTGGTAATTCAAACTGTGTCATTAACTTATTTCCTCTCTCCCCATAAGTACTTCTCTTCACTTTTCACACTTGCCACTATTGCTTGTAAAGATTTTGCTGAGTTTGGGGAAGAGTCAATAGTATCAGCAGAAATTTAAGAAGAGCCTATGAGCAGAGTGATTTTCAGACTGTGTACGGTGATGTATTTTTGTCTGTTATGATAATTTTAGGAATTACTTTTAAGAGCAACAATTGTTTCCTGAAATTAATGCCTTTCTGGTATGAACCCTGAGTATGTTACAAGGTGCTTGTAAGTTGTGGCGTGGATTTGGGTTATTTGTAATTCTGGTATCATTTTGTTTCTGCAGGTTTGGACTAAGCAACAAATTCGAAGCAGAATTTCCTTCCTCTTTAACTGGAAAGGTGAGCATCTGTGTATAGGAATTTGGAATTAGAATTAAGATTTTATTACAAAAATGAGTTCCAGGTGTAGTCCACTGTAAGAGTATTAAACCACACTGCTGTGGTACTAGTTTGTTTTGGACTTTTTTTTTTCCCCTCATAGGTTGCACCCGAAGAATTTAAAGCCAGCATCAGTAGAGTGAACAGTTGTCTTAAGAAGAACCTTCCAGTTAATGTACGATGGCTACTATGTGGATGCCTTTGCTGCTGCTGCACTTTAGGTTGTAGTATGTGGCCAGTTATCTGCCTCAGTAAAAGAGTAAGTTGAACTCTTCATATTTTGATAATTAGAGTTGTACTGGGTTTTTCTCTTTCTTTTTTTTTCCTCCCCTACCTTTAAAAACTGTGTGCTAGAACTTACTTAAATCAGTTTGATGTCAAGTATTTTGATATCCGTTGTCTGTCATAGTAGTTAAAGTTACAACAGACACCAGTCAGAACTTTGAGCTTATAACTCAGTGAGTGGTAGTCTAGCTGCTAGAACCATGTACTGTACAGCATTTGTTATTAATGAAGGAACTTTCAACATACTTTTTTAATAGCTGTATCTTCTCTGGGATACGGTTTGGGTTTATTAGAATTTGGCAGTGATTGAGTGGCAGTTTGTTTTGAAGAGCTTCTGATTAAATTGCAGCCCAAATAGCCATATGTTTTTGTTTAAAAAGGCAGGTTTTAAAAGATAATAATTGATTTTTCTTTTTGGATTTTCCTTCCAAGCTGTAGATGAGTAAGATTGTTTTATTTTTACAGTAAGAATTAAAAGTAGTGTTTTGTCTGTGTAAACTTTGCACTTAGTGTTTTGTTCACAACAGAAGCTTATTGCACGTGCCTGTTCTTCGCTTCCCTTCCCGCAGTGCAGTTAATTAGGCTACCCCCCCATCTCTTCTGTTTCCATGTGTGTAAAAGTTGTCTTTGGCTAGTCCTGTTTCACTACTCTGCAGGAAGTCTCCATGCCTCCCCTCTCCATCCTCTCCTCACTTTTAGTACTTTGCATCATTCTGTTTCATGGCTGGGCTTGTGTATATTCTCTCGTGTGATACCTCATAATGCTACAAATTGTGTACAATTCAGTACACTGAAGGTTCAGTATATCAAGGTATTCTAAAAAAATTATTTATAGTATGATTGGTGATCATAACAAGATTTGTATGCATTTTGGTATCATCTAACTTTCTCTGTTAAGATCTTAATGCTTAGTCCCTTTGAGAAATTACTTAAGGCTAGTTTTAATTGTATGTGAGATAAGGTAGAAGAGCCTCCTGGTAACTTTGAGGTCCGTGGAGAAAAACAAATAAAATGTTGGTGTTGGTGTGAATTACATCAAACCCTAGGTTTTCTGTCTTTAAGCTGTCACAAACCAGTAAGTGTCCTGTGGCATGATTGTCTATTCATATGCTGAAAGTCTGTTAGAAGAAATTATAATTTGCTGATTGCTTCAACAGATAAGTTGGTGACTTAGCTAGCTTGCAGAGAAGACTACCTTTACCATTCTAGGCCTAGCCCTGTTTGTTACAAACACAAGGAAAACTTGCATTGCCAATGTCCATGTTTAACTTCGAAAGGAGAAAGCTTCTGGTGCTCTTTAGTTTGACCCATTTTTCTCATGTAATGTGCTGCTGTAGCAGGAAATGATAGCAGGATGTAACATGGTAGGGGCTGATGCTGCTAGTGCCACAGTTTTGCTGATACAAGGCAGGCTAATGTATTCAGTGTGAAGTAATCACTTACATTTGAACTCTTCTACTGCTCATCTCTGACTTTACTGTGTCATGGAAGTGGGTTGTGTTGATCAAATGATCTTCCATGCTTTGACTTCTTCAGATCTCCTTTCACTGGTCAGACTGCAGCCATAGGTAGAGTCACAACAGCCAGGATTCACTTCTTGAGGAAACAGAGATTCAGGATGACATGTGCCTGTTTCTTCCCTTCAACTTTTAGATACAATGGATTCTTTTCCCACTGACGCTCATAATGTAAAACAAGTTACAACAAATGAACAATAAATAAAAGGTTACATATTGTACAGTACCTGCACTTCTCTGGGAAGTGTTGCCCAGAGATCTTTGCTAATTCAGCCCTGCCCTACGTGATTCCTAGTGAAAGGACAGTTACTTGGAACTGGCCTGTGTTACATCCTTTGCTGCAGTGATCACAAAAGACTCCCCAAACCATGTAATTAAAGAGTTTGATGTCTGAAAGCGGGATGGGAATGTTGCCGTGTCGAACTGAAATTTCTGTAGAACATGTTTTAATCACACAATAAAAATATACCAGCCTTGATCTTTGCCCTACTGAAACAGAAGACTAACAAATTTGTGGTGTTGAATTGCCTATACAGAGAGCTAAGAAGCGGAAGTGTTTCTCAAGTTAAGGATTTTATTAAATGAAATGGGTTTCAACCATACAATTGCTTACTTTTAATACAGAAGAGTAATTCTTCTCAGAATGACCGATTAAGAAATACCTGTTTTAATGAGGCTGAATCAATCTACCATGCTCTTAAATTGCTGGTATACTTTGCAGCTCTTTTTCAGAGAAATATTTTTTTAGGGCTCACGCAGACAAAATGAAAGCTGCAGTTTCAGAGTTTGTGAAGTTACAATAGTTCTCTTCATTTTTCTCTGTATTCTTTATTTTTAATGCTTTTCATTGACTTTTAAGATTCTAACAATGTTATCACATGTAAACATGATTTTTGAAGTTACAGTTGATTATTGAAAGTTTGTGTACAATGGGAATATATGCTTATTTTGTGCAGTGAAAAATAAATTACGGGTTTGTCTCAAATCAGCAGGTGCTTCAAACTAGGAATTTATTAAGTCACGGACATTTGTAAGCTTAATTGTTAATTATATCACTTTAATGCATTTCCATGCAATGAAAGCTTTCCCTTCACTGTATTTTTCTTTTCAATGCTTTGTTCAGTGCTAGTTTTGGAAGTCTTTGTACAGTATTGTTTCCTTTCTTCTTTTGCATTGAGGTCGTGGAGAAAAAGCCTGCTACTCTTCACCAGTAGAATAAATGTTTAATTTGATTCAATATCTTATTGCCTCTCTCCTTTTACGTGGTCTTGATTCGATTTTAATGAACAAAAGCTGCAAGAAAATTACAGGAAATACAGTCCCTCATTTGCAGATCTAGATCGTCAATGATCTTCAGCAGTTTTACTCATAGATTGTACCATCATTTCTGGGACAAGTTCCAGATTGTATAAATGAACATTAAGTCTTTAAGTTATTGTTCTTTAAATGAAAAGAATGACATAGTGAATTATAATTCAAAAAGCACTATGGGCTGAGGTGCCCATTTGAAGCCACTTTTTCAAATGAATTGACACTCATTTTCAGTATTAACTAAATGCTGTGTAAATAAGGTAAATAATTTCAACAGAAATGGTAACAAAGAAAGCTATGATAGAATTGCAGTACCCCTAGATTTCTTAAAAGGTGGTATTGTACATGTAAATTGCATGTTTCAGAAGGTTCATGGGCAATCTCTTAAAATGAATAGAATGAGATATTTAAGAGCGATCTGTGCTTAATACTTTCAAGAGCTACTTGTTTGTTTGTGAATTCACACAAAGCTGATGAATGCTGCTTAAGCCTTGTCATTAGTTGTCACTTACGTAGTAGTTTACATTTTCAGAGTGCTGTATAAACATAACCTAATTACAACTTCCAAAGTATTGATTAAATTAAATATGTGGTGAAGGAGCTGGAATGAATTTTCTTAAATACAACAGTCTTGCTTGTCAGTGGGTGATACTGATGTTAACATATACTAGTTCACTTTATTGAAGCTATGAGTACATTACACTTATTTTCAAAACTGAAGGAAATATGTATTTTTCTCCTCTGCCTATCTGCCAGGGACTTGGTGCTGGAGGTACTCTAATGACATAATGCTTTTCCAAGCAGTTCCTCAAGGTAGTGATTGAAGGTGCCTTGTTTTTGAAGTCTCTGTTGTGATGGTTTACATTGTAGTTCAGTTTGGAAGGATCTTTAAAGTTGTAACGTATTTATTATGCTTATCCTAACCAGAACACGTGATCTCTATATTGGCTTTAGTCAGCTTAGTAAAACTTTTTAAAAGTAGAGGTTCTATATACCAAATACACATTCTTGATGATTGTCTTCAAATATATTCAGAGGTCTTTAAAAAAAACTCTTCTTTTAGTATTAGCTATGAAATTAAAACTTTAAAAGAATTGGAAGATTCAGACCTGGTATATTTTTCTTCAGAAATTGTTTACTATAATTTTGGTCAGAAGAGTCACATACTGAACTTAAAGTGGCAAAGCTTGTAGAACACTATAAATGTGAAATCATCATTTGTATAGCTCTGTGATTATTACTTTTTGTTTTCTATATCTGAAATCACATTTTATTTCCTTCAGAGCACCCTCTAAAGGTTTATAAGGTTTTCATGTGCTTTCCTAAAGGGTAAGATCAGTGGGTTGGTGCATAACGCGGTGTGGGAGCAGAGAGTTCTGCAATGTCTTTTAACTTGCAAACCTACTTGGGGTGGGCAGAGCAATAAGATGAGCATGAAGAATACTTACAAATATAAGTAAATCACAGAATATTAGTTTGTTTCTTTATAGGTCAAATGCAAATCCTTTAGTATTTCAGAAATAGCTAATCTAAAGTTAAATTTTAATTTAATGTATTCCTAATAATAGGTTTTATATTAATCCTAAATGCAGTATATATCTCTGGTTTCTATGCTGAATATTCTAAATGCTATTTAAAAATTAATTGCATTTTTAATTAGAATGATATCTGAACATTCTTATATCGATCAAAATAATACATGTAGGATTAACATTTCCATATTGTAGTGCCTTTTACATTGTGATGGCTAAGGTATATAGGGGGAGCCATAGATGATGCAGTGGTTTTCTTTTAATATTGCTTTTTGTGTTGCTTTTCATGTCCTATTTGACATATTTCTAAAGAAACAAATGTGAGCTAGTCAAAATTCGCATAGAGCTGTTTTGAAAGAGCATGTTAAACATGGTGTTGCTAGTTGTCAGATTTGAAATCGGGTTAGGAAGGGTCATTTTTAGGATTCAGTCTTTAGCAACTTGTAGACGATGCCAAATAGGAAGTATAAGCAAACGCTGAAGAAAGAATTAGAATGCAAAATTATCTGAAATTCATATGATAAAATTAAAATAAGTAGAAAGCACTTCACTGAACAATAACTTGCTAGAATGTATTACTGTGAAACAAACATAAAACTAGAATGGGCTGCTGGCAAGTGGGAGGTAGTTACAATTCTGTGCCTCTTCTCTTGCTTTTTCTCAAAGTAGTCTTCCTCTGGGACATATTTGCTTTTTTGCTTTATTAAACAAACCAGGGTAAACCATAATTTTCCACGTAAGGGGAGCACTCTCAGTAACTCAAGCACTGTATATGAATAATGTAAGTTGTTATTTAACAACAGAAAAAAGTAGTTCAAGAAACATGACTGCTGATAAAACAGTTGTGAGGTTGAGGGGGACAGCTCTGCTACAGAAGAGAAGACTGAAAGAGTTCATAAGTCTTCTACCATACCAAACATACATGTGAAGTGCAAAGCGACTGGTTACTTTTCATTTTGTTCCCCATAAAAATTATTTTTGCTGAATTTTGGAATAAATTGCTGAATTTGGAACAATAATGATGATGGTGGTGGAAAACACATTTTTTTTAAGTAGCCAGATTTATTTTTTCTAAATTGGTTAACTAGCTACAGGATCAACCTACTTGGGATTCTGTAATTTTCTGGTTCAATCGTAGACAGGCAAAGTGCAACAGAGGCTGTCCCTTTCAGAGGGATCATTCTCTTTAGCATGCACACTAGCGAAGCATTGGATTTTACAGGGCCTTCTAGAGTTATTTTGTTAAGTTGTGCTGCCTTTCAGTCTTTCTGGCCATGTAGCTCCTCTTCCATTCTTGGCCCCTGCCCTTAGAGACTCCTAACAGCAGGAGTCAAAGGCTTCCTACATTCCAATAAATTAAACCTGGGAGTTCTCCTAGGAATTGGCACCTTATAGTTTGTACTCTTAGAGAGGTCCATGGCAGGCTTTGGGTCTGTATTGTGTAACAATTCCTAGGCATTATCAGAATGCTTCAGGCACTATGAATGGTTCGGAGGTTATGAAAACTTACTGATATAGATGTAAACTGTTCCCTGCCAGCTGGCTTCAAGTGAATGGGAATATTTCTGGGCACAGTTTCATTTCCTAATAGAGATGTAACCTGAGATTCTGTAGTTTCTCCACCTGCACTAGCCTTGAACAATGTTCCGTGGCATACTACTGGATATTTTGGAAATAAATGGCGGAGACCCAAATTAACATCTCTATAACCTTAAAAGAGAAGATGGAAGTGGAGTTTTCATCCACATTCAGTTTATAATTTTCCACAGTGGATGACACCAGATGAGTTATTTGGTGGAATTTCAATCCTATTTTCATCCCTGTTACGGTCAATTCCATTTTACGTGTTCATTTTCCGTGGCCCTTTCTGTGAGAATGTCTTTCAGCAGGAGGTGGATGCTTTAGATTGTCATGGTCAGAATAATTTGTTTGGAGGAAACAGAACTTCATGGTTTTTGTTTCCTTATAATGACAGAGAATCAGAGCTAGAATTTAATCATAGAATAAAAGAGTTAAAAATTTTTATTTACGAATTCAAGTAACAGCATTAGTTATAATCCTGATGCTTTATGGATCAGTTCAACATCTGTCCGCCTGTGAAACATGTTTTTCCACATCTCCATTAGCCTTCTCAAGGCAAGTGTGTTAGTTTTACCAAGTTCAAGACAATTTCTTCTACAAGGCTTCTCTGTAGTATGAAGTTTCCACAATGGTTGGCTCTAGTTGCTGTCATCTCATTGTGGAAAGTAGCTAGCTACACTTATTTGGTGACTTAGCTCTTAGAGGACAGCTAAAATATCCAGTGGCCTTAGCATCTTCAGTCTTTTGGATCGTCTATACTTGAGAGGAAATTTATGTAAGACTTTTGTAATCAGCTTTTAGGAACTTTCCTTAATTTCTCTATGCTACATCTTTCTATCAGTTAATACGTTGGTGATAACACTACAAATGTTCTTCGTTGTACTCCTTGGTAATATACATGGAGTGTATGTTTCTGTCCACCTTCTCCATTCTCCACAGATTTCATGGCTTTAGTGCTTTCTTAAACAGTCGAGGAGTTTGAGAATCAAAATAACCAGAGTCTCTGAAGAATGGTCTTTGACTTAGATATTAAATTACATGCAGTAATGTCAAATAATGTTGCTCTTCTCCTTATATCAGCGGACATTGAGGTGGAAGAGACCTTTGCAGAAAGTAGTTGATCTGATTTGATTCATTAAGCTTTAAATTAATCTCTCTGTGATGTACCAACCCAGGGTTGAGACCCGTACAAATTAGGTCAGTTTATGGATCATGTGTGGGTATGGGACAATATCCTCAGGGCTGTCTTTTAGAATGTGAAGTTTCCTGAGGTCAGCTTCATGCTGTCAGTTCTTCTGCTCCAGAATTCTGGTGATTATATTTCTCTTTGCCTGATCAGGAGCTTTGATCTGTGCTTTGGTCTGGGCTCACTTTCTGTCCAGAATCATCTGTAAGGTAAGACAAGATGCAGCAATAGTAATCCTGTTGGACAAGGGAGTTATTTCAAGATCATATGAAGAGCACCAGAACACTACATTTATTTCCAGATATTCACATGTTCTGAGTATAGCTTTGGTATTTTCATGTGACCAATATGGGCCTCAAAGTTGGCTTGGGGGATGTTCTGGCATGTTGAAAGTGAGCATGCAGTTGTATGACTGTTATCTTCTAACTTTGTATTTCATTGTTTGTGCTGATAACTAAATTACTTGGATATAAATTTTTTAGTTAGGTATATCTTTGGAGAATGAACAGAAATTCCTGCTTCCATCATTTCTCTCTTTAAGTGAGATGGTGTAGTTCATACCTCTGATGGGATCCTTAGCCTTTCTTCCATGGGATATGATACAAATTCTGGCCATATGAGAGTCAACAAAAATCTGCTTAAATTGGTCTCCTTGTATATTGAAATTTAAGCATAAAGTGTATATTTTCAGGGCAATTTTCAAAATTATTAACACTTGATTGTGATAAAACTTTATATGAAGTAATTTGAAAATCTTAACGTGCTATTATTGGACTAACGTTGCACTACATTTACATACATTTTGGAGTTTCAGATGAGAAGTCAAAGACCAAATGTAGCAGGAGATTATTCTGTTATTCCCAGACAACTACGAATAAAACTGGTGGTGGAGGATGGGTGTCGTTACTGTCTATGTTGTTTCCCTGCTTAAATAAAGACAAAGGAAGGTACTCAAATTAGCACCATTTTGGGAGTCATGTAAGATCCTTTTGTTTAATATTGTACCTGTCATTCACTGATGTACAGCAGGAGTTGAGGGGGCTTTGGTCCATTCACTAGTACGGTTTAGTGTAGCATGCCTGTTCCAGGTCGTGCACTGCAAGAGGGGGCCCTGTGGCTGCACAGCCTCCCGGTCCAGAACCGGAATTGTGAGCGAACTTCCCTAGATGCTGCAAAGACGTAACAGAAAGATCTTGCAGTTGGTAATTCAGATAGTAACACACAACTTGTATTCAATACTGCCTTGTTACTGCATGAAAAGTTCATACTTCCTATTCTTTTTCTTCCATGATTAAGGGCAAAACTTTATTTTGCTTAATTGGGAGCAGTAAGCATTGGTGAAAATATAGAGCTGGGCTTTTTTGGTAGTCTCATTTTTCAAAAGGCATTGTCAAACATGAATATCTTTAAAGAATCAGTGATTTTGCAGGAATGTTTCATGAAACGTTACATCTAGATAGTTGATTGAAGAGATCTATTTCACAAAATTTTGTGGATAACATTAAAGACTGCTTTTTTCATGGAGTATGTTACAAAGCATACTTTCTTATCATTGGTATGCTAAAAAGTGTACTTGAATTGCAGTTTTAGCTTTGCTCAAATATTGGATTGGGGTTTTTTTAAGAAAAAAATTTTAAAAGCTGGATAGTATTAAATCTTCCTAATAAGCAAGTCTCTTCCACTTAATTTGTGCTTTTGTTGTGGCTAACAAATAATTTGCTGTATGGGTTTTTCTGTACACCATTGATAGAATATATAAGCTTGTCATCCTAGTGTGCTGGAAATGCTACACTCAAATCAAGTGTTCCTTTCTGGTTTTGTATATCCTCACCTGCTCCTCACTGTAAATCATTGAGATGTCAAGAGCAGTGATTAATTAAGCTGCACGTGCAAGTGCTTTTTTTCACCTGTCAAGTAGGAAGAAAACTTACTATAGTGAATTGTGCAATGCTGTTTAATTCGTTTCTTTTTATTCCAAGCTCTGAGGTTTGCAGAAATATTTTACAGTCTAATTTTCATTAACATTTCTTTATTAATAATATGGCGTGATTTGGGAGCTACGACTATCCCAAATTATACTACAGGAAGGATTGTATTTAAGGCACTGGGAACATAAATAATTGTGATCTCGAGGCTGCATGTGTTTTCATCTCACGCTAGTCAAATGACTTTAAACGGGGTTTTTATTTAAATAAACCAATTAATAGTACATAACTACCTATCAATTTCTTATTTATGTGTATGTATTGTAATATATATGTAATTTTATTGGAATTTGAAAAGCTTGGATGTTTTTCACACTCTTCGGGGCAAACAATGAAATTAAATTGTATAGTGATCTTAATCTATTATTAAAAGGTCCTGGAAAGGAAGATTACAAGGTAGATTCAGGTTTTGAATCGGTTTTGCCATTGGTTTAGCAGCGGGTGGGCAGGCAGATGCCTGCTCAGAGTAGAACCTATTGCCATTTTTCACCATTGATAGAGTAGCCTTTCAGAGTCAATGAGCTCTGTCAATGTGAGCTTGTCAAGGCTACAACTTCATAGACCTGAGAGGCGGTTTGAGAGGTCAGCCCTTTTCAGGTTTGCTGTGATGCAAATGAACTTTAATGCTTAAACAACTATTGGAATTTTTATGTCTGCTCCTTGTTCTTTTTTCTTCACAAAGTCATTGACGAGACATTCAGTGCTTTTTAAATTGGAAGTTGCATTGTGCTAAAGACCTAGTACAGATTTACGGAGGGCTGAAAGCAGTTAGATCATGTTCTTTTCATGGTGCGATTAGAATCAAATCGATTTCCCTACAGCCTTCAGCATTCAGATGGCAATTTTAACAAAGCTTGGGGGCTAGACAAGGGACAAAACGACTGAACTGAATGTTAATTACACTCTGCAGCCTTATTTTCTTTTGATTTGGAGCTGACTGGCAACTAAATTAACAAAAGTGTGACCATAACTGCTGCCCTATTTTCATTTAAAAGGAGAGCAGACTCTAAAAGGCTATCTTTACAAAGAAACAAGTGAGGTCTACTGATTATTGTTAAAGGGCACTCTCTTTAAAAACATAATAATAACAATAACCCCCAAAATACTCAATTCCCAATTGATGTGATAAATTAGTCACTGGTACATCCACCTTCTGATAATTCTTTGACTTGTGCTTTTTAAAATAAAACATAAGAAAAATTCAGTGTAATGATTACTCATAGGTAGCAATGATCTAATTTTAATCATGTGACCACAGTACATACTTAGATGTGTTTCCCCACAACTGCTTCGGTATTAGAGAGAAACTGATGTTTGAAAACTGAGATGTTAGTATTTGGTGGGAAAGGAATAGTTTGTTTTCAAATTTTTATTTTACTCGGATCTTCTTGTTCTCATGACGGCATTTAGTTTGATTTGTTAAGGTTCATTTACAGTACTTGTATTTTGTAGTAATAACAGCAAGATGCTTTCTCATCCCTTCCCCTCACCCCTCTCTGCCTTGTAAGGAAGCTGCAGCTGCACTAAGTTGTATTTGATCCTTGTCATTGCTCCGTCCTTTTGCACCTGCAGCTCTGTTGGTCTCATCTTAACACCTGGCACCATGAATTATCCTCTTTTTATTCATAGTCAGTAGCAAATCCCATTTAGAGCTAAGCAGTATATATTCTGGCAGTCAAATAACCATAAATGTCAGAATGTATTTCTCAAATGTAAATATAACTGAATAATTACATTCAAAATGCCGTGAAACTTTACAGCACAGAATGTCCTTTAATACTAGCATGCATAATCTTAAAAAGCTACACAGAACAGCTTTCAGGATTCTCTATCTGAAGTATCAAGTGTAGACGACATAGGCAGTAAAACTACTTTAGAATGCTAAGTATTGGGTTTGCTCTTCTACAAATCACAGATTTAGTAATACTTATTTGTGCAGTTTACTGTAACTTTCTGCATTTGGTTTTCAGTTCCTAAAATCTGGATATGAGAGTAACAAAAATTTCTCTTTTGTTTAGAGTATTGTGTATTTGTACTTGACCTACAGCGTTGCAAAATAGTTTGCAACATTTGTCAGTTTAGATGCCAACCTTCTTAGAGCGGTGCATTTAGACCACTGATACTGGGGGAGCAGTGTTCCTGCTTTTATACTTAAATCGCTTCAAAATTTCTGTGCTTTTAAAGTTATAACTGCTGTAAGAATTGGAAAGCGTATATATGAACAGTTTTTGTTCCAAAATGGTTGAAGATAGTTATTTGAGTGTCATAAAAACCAATTTCTGTTCTAGTTGCTATTTAATACCAGAGAAGTTTTGGTAGTACGACAGACCACCCTGTACTCCGTCACTGTCCTGTACCTCTCTCCTTTTCACACAAAAGCAGCTGCAAAACAAAGTTTTTCTAAAACCAGTCAAGAGTAAAATTCTTTCTCATTTGTCTTCCAGACACGAAGATCGATTGAGAAGTTATTAGAATGGGAAAACAATAGGTTATACCACAAGGTGAGTGCCGCAGGGAGCAGCTTCGTACTGTTGGAGTTTGAATTGCACAGTATGGAAACAGATGCTTTTGTTGAACGAAAAATATGAAAGGTGGACAAATGGGCTAGTCTGTGTGCTGCAATAAAATACAGGTCATTTTTCTTCTTTTTCTTTCCTCCTTGTCTAGCTGTGCTTGCATTGGAGACTAAGCAAAAGGAAATGTGAAACGAATAACATGATGGAATATGTAAGTTAAAGGGCTGTTTTGTGAGTTTCTCTATTAAATGATCATTTATTTTGCTTCTGATCTTATTCTTTTCATGATTATTAATCAGTAAAGGTGTCAGGAGCTTAATCGCCTGAGTGCAAGGATTTTCTACGGTTCACAGATGCATGGTTTCATGTGCAGGACTGATTTATAAAGTTATGAATGACTTGAAGACAAGGCTTCACTGTGTTCTGAAAAATAATAAATTAATTGCCAAGATAAAATAGCTTGAACATGTGCTGATGGAGTGTGAAATTTTAGATGCTGTATAAAGAATAACCACAACTTTGGTTACGCAGCAAGTCAGATATGGCTGTTTTATATAATGCTAATCAAGTCTAAAAGTATGGAAGAAGACCTTTCAACTAAGCTGTTGGAGCTTAAGAAACCTTTAGCCTTTTTAGATTTTAACTGCCCCTTACCTCAGCCGTCTTGAAAGTATCTTTATCTCCAAGTGGTGTCAGTAAAATATTTTTGAGTCAGTCTCTGGAGTTTTAACTTAGTTCTGTCTTTGGCTGAGATTCCGTAAGCCCTTCTTGGAAATATACGGTGAGAAGTTATATGCAGTTTAGAATGAATGATGTCCAATGTGGGATTTCAGTTTGTTTAGCTTGCAACCTCCTTGCTCTTTTTTGGTGCTGTTTTTATTTTCATTTTCAAAATATCTTGGAGGCACAGAGAATGGGATGAAATTAAGCTCCTAAAATGTAAGAGGCAGTAGAATTCATGTAATTTCTTTCAATGCTTTAGGAAATAGGTGATAGGAAGGGTTTAACTTTTTAAAAATAAGGATTAGCCTTTGAGAAATATCTACTGTGTTAGTTCTAACTTATCTGTGATCTTTCATTATATGGTACTTAGTCTGTTCTTTGAAACAACAAAACTATCATGCATATGAAAATTTTAAAAGTGGTTAAATAGTTAGAAATTATATTAAAAGACCTTTTTTCTTTTAGTCTTCCCCTTTTTTCCTGTTTCTACATTAGATTTTGTTTCTAGCCTGAAACGTAAGATCTTTAAAATGCCATTTTTTACAGAATGGCTCTATTCAGTTCACTGAATAAGCAGACTTTTTGTAACATCTATTCTACAAAATTTCTTGGTTTAGGTATGTGAGATGTGACTGAAAAGGGAATAAAGCAAATTTCAGAAAGTAGATTTGAGCTTCACCTAAATGAAGGGGGTTTTATTTCGGTGAAAATTTTGTTTTTCTACAGGAAAATATTGTCAGGTCGAATGTTTTGCAGCAACACTTACAGATGAACATTCATTCTGTTAAATACAATTTAAAATCAGTTCACCTGATCACATTAATAATATGTAAGCATAGGCATATAGTTTTATAGGATAAAGATCAAAGATTTTATTTTAAGTTTGTGAAATGTCTGATACATTACGTCTGGATATATTTCACAAGAAAAGTTTTAGAAAACTTCTCTGTACCATTCTCTTGTTTTCACTGAATTGATTTGCTAGTCTCTTGAAAGCAACCCTTAATGTTGTTTTAATGATTTAATTTTAAGTAATGAATGTTTATCCTCAATTTTTTCAAAATAGATAATTTAAATTACTCTTGCACCCAAACCGTGGTGCTTTGCCAACTTGAGGTTCTAAATCCACTGTTGTAAATGCTAAATTAAATAAATAATTAAATAAATCAAATGAAGACAAGATAGTCTTACGCCTTTGGCATAAACACAGCATTCCAGCTTTACTTCTTACTCCCTTTTTGAAACCTTGCCTGAATATCAGAGGCCCTGGTATCTCAAGCATCCAGTGGTTGGCTCATGTCAGTGATCAATGGATTTTGAGCAGTTTGCATCACTTCTGAACAGAAGTCACTTCTGAATATCTCTAAAAAACAAAGGTATACACCTGATTTTGATACTATTTCAAGTGTTTGCCTTAGAGATAAAATTAGACTTACTTCTTTTCTGATGTTCAATATGCTATCAGAGATAGAAGTGTGTACTCTGAGCAGCCAAGTTATGTTCTTCTTTACAATCAAAAACATTTAGAAGCTCTTTTTTAACTTCTTAGAAAGGCAGGCTCCCCATACCAGTAAAATCCTTAGTTATGTTACCAGATGCATTTATTTGTTTATGAATACAGTCATGCTGCTGTATTATGACTGTCTCTCTGAAGAAAGAAAATGCACAAGTGAACATTTTCTTTAAGCTTTCTATTTAAAGCAGGATAAGTACTTGGATTGTATTCTGGAGTGTATCTTACCATGGGTACACAGCTCAGAAACACATAGTTTTAAGTTTGAATCGGGACCATAAGAATAATCGTGCAAAAGCATTAGTCAAGTTTCTTGTTAACTACTTGCAGGTTTGTTAGATATGGGAACTTTGCAAAGGTTGATAGGCCTTTCTATACAAGTTTTGAACTATAAACATGATTTAGATTTCTATATTAAGTGGAAACAATTTTGAAGTAAAGGGAATTGCATGTGTAATTGAAAATTAACTTTGCATACCTTCTGCCTTCTGTTTTTTTATTTAAATGAATAGACTTATCTCTCATATTTTTTTCCCAATAAATGAATTATGTTAAAGAAGGATTATGTAGTAGCTTATTTCGTTTTGTTTAGACGTGTTATGTATTGGTAGGCAAACTTTTCCAATTGAGTTGGATTCTTTAAGGGTTTTGGTTTTCTACCCTAAAACTTGTATCAGATATGACTTTTCTAATGATCTCCTACCTAAACAAAACACTGTGATCTTTGATCATCATCACAGCTTGATGTACTTTAACAAAAAAAAAAAGTTATAGTTATCATTGTGATAGACAATAGAATTGCTGTCATCTTCCATTTAATACCTATTTTTTTCTTTTTATACAGGTCATCCTTATAGAATTTTTACCAAAGACACCGATTTTTCGACCAGATTAGCATTTGATTTATTTATAGAGACTTATTCAAGTATGTTGTCTTTCCAATGGTGCCTTGCTTGGTGCTCTCCTGGTGGTGACATAGCATTGGTTCTACAGAATCTTGTGGTGTTTTCAGTCTCTTTTTGTTGTTGTTGTTGTTGTTGTTGTTGTTTGTTTGTTTTTTTTGTTTTTTTTTTTTAATAAGAGCATGTTCTAAGTGCATTCGGTCAAACTCTGCAAAGTCATTTCATGCAAATGTTAACTACTACTTAAGTTATTGTTACTTTTACTACTTCTGTTTATTAATGTATCTTGATTTTTTCAAAGAGTCTTTTATATGTGTGCGCGCGTGTGTGTACATATATATTACTCTAAATACACAGCTGAAAATGGTATACAAGTGAGCAGGTATTTTTTTATCCCAAAATGACACAACTGATTGACTGTACGTTGTGTAAGTCCTTTTAATCATTCATTTACATGCTGAAGTACCTTCTAAGATCTTCCTAAACTTTTGTCAGTGACTAGTCAATTGTAAATATTTTTATTTCTTTTTGGGATATTGGCTAGCCTCTTCCAACAAAAGAAGGAGATAAAGTTCTTTTTGAAACTGTGCTTTTTGGAAACCAAATGTCATTGCATTAGTAGAAATCTCTGTGCTTTTCATAAAGAAGTCCTGTCAGCTGGTTCTGAAAAAGTTCTAATTTAAAGGTTTAAAAAAAAAAAAAAAGGGCAGCAAAATAGAATTGTTTTACTCAGACTAGAAGAATCGCTGAGAGAATTGCATGCATCTGGTTAGTAGAACTCAAGATCGCAAAAATATGTTAGTATTGCAGTTTATAATGTAGCTGGTTTAATTCAGGATAATGCCATTTATCAGCTTTATTCCTATTGTTTACCAGATCCTGTACACAGGGGTGCAGAAGGACTTGTTTTACTAAAACTTATTGTCCAAGAGGACCTTTCAGGGTTTTTTTTTGTGTTGTTTTTGTTTTAAAGCCACGTAGGCAGAAAAAAAGTTATTGAAGAAACCTTGAAAAGTACTGTTCCAGATGCAAATACAGATGCCATGTATTAAAAGTAATTAAAGCAGGGTACACTGGGCAACAGTGTAAGTTTAAATGTGTGAGATGATTATTTATTGCACCCTTGCTTCTGCTTATTTTGGTTTACGAAGCTTATTTTCTGCACAAGTATAAGACTTTTTTTAACTGGATATATGATATATGCTTGGGTCAGGCCAGTTGTATTTTGTTTCTTCTACTTACATCTTAGTTGTACATATCTTCACACATAGCTATGTTGTTTTTTTAATTGCAATTCAATCATATTTTAAAATTTGCTTTAGGTATCTAAAATTACTGTACATGAACATTAATGTAAGTTAAGAATATGTTCCTTGTACAGTTGTGGTAGCAAGCAATAATGTGAATATATGAAAAAACAGACATACTCCGCATAATATTTGTATGAATGGAAAGTTGATACCACTACAAGAATAATCTTCTCTTTCTAATCTTTTAAATACAAGTTTTATTTCAAGGTAATATATTACAGGTACCTTGATGCTGTGAACTATTTTTCTATGTCTTCAAAATATTTATTCTCTGTAAAATATTCTCTAGTGAGTATTATATTCCTAAATTGCTGATAGTGGGAGTGGTCTAGAAAGTTTTAAGTTTTCTTAAATCTAAGCCTTCTGTATCTGTTCCCACAATTCATCCTTTGCTCAGTTTTTGTCTGTGGATTCCTGCTGTTTACTTTGAAAGTAGCTCAGCTATGCTGTTCATACAAGTCTACAAGTGTGTTTCTTTGACTTGACAGAATATGATTTTTAATTAACAAATACCAGTTTTGTGCTACCCCAGTCTTCTGGGTCCCACAACGGTTTCTCTCCAAAGTAACTCGTTATATTTAAAAAAAAAAAATCAATTTCAGCCTCTTTTTTACAAATCTGGGTCTGTAGCGCTCCTCCTCTCACTCAGAAGTATTAGTTATAATCTCGGACCAGTTTCAGCCTGCGAGGGAGGCCAGACGCCTAACATTGGTGGCAGCTGAGGTTGCAGAGGTTGGAGGTGCAGATGAGAGGTTGGAATTGGGTGGAAATGATAACTGGTGATAAATGCTGATGACCAGAAATATATGTTGATTTCTTGAAGTGTCAGTTTTCAATAAAATAAATATTGAATCATACAAAGCCTAGATTTTACTATAATAATTCTCATAATTACTGTATAGATAGGTTTGTGTCACAGATGCAGTTTTCCACTGGTAGTTCATTAGTGTGGAGGGATAGATCGGATATGTGGTAAGTTCACAGCAGCACCTCATTCAACATGAGCCATTTGCCTTAGTTTACTATCCAAACTTTCCATACTGTGTTCTGTGACACCACAACTACCTTGCCAGCAGCACCAAACCTACCTACAGTAAAGCTAATTTGAGCATGATGTGTGCTAACACCAGAGCAGTGAACAGAGCGTGGCTTACAGGTTTAGAAAGAGTATCTCGTTAGTAAAGCTTCCACGTAAGCGGTAGTGCTGGTTAAGATCTTGTCTGCTTTTAGGTGCATCTGCAGTCATCTACTTGGTTAGCAGGCGTTTCTTTATTCTAACTACGACTTTGTCTCTATGAATTCTAGTATAGTGGTCCAAAGTAGAGCTCTGAGCAAATAAAAAGTTAAATCCCTTAGTAAGAAGGCCAGACTAATTGCCTCTTCAGGCATTTCTGTTATTTTATTAAAACAATGTCTCTGACTTAAAATACAACCAGGAGACTTGAGAAACCGCTTTTATATACAGATGAGTTTTGCTCAAAAGTGTTATTCTCCTGAGGAAGTAGTACACTCACCTAGTGAGAATGTTATAAAACATCTTCATACAATCCCTTTCAATTCATTAATTACAATGATAGAAATTGAACATGGCAGGAACTTTAATCAACTATTTAATGCCTGCAGCAGTCATTAGGATTTTCCTTTGATGCTGGTTCTAAAATACTGAATCTATTTACTTTGTGTGCTAGTGAGAAGACATACATTACCCATTACCTTTTTTTTTTTTTTTTTTTTTTTTTGTCCAGTTGGCAAAGGGTAAAGTTGCAACAGTTTGAGCAGGCCAGAAGCTGTAGTAGGACTTCAGGACATAGCCTACTCTTTGCTAAAATAAATATTACATTGTACTAATCTGATCAGTTTCTTGCAACTCAGCAGTTCTTGCAAATCTTATCTATTTCCAATTTCCTTGAATGGTAGAAGTCAGGTACCCACTTGATAGTTATCACTTAAGAAATGATGCTAATTATGTCGGTTTCACCTTTAGTCTGAAAAACTAATGGTAAAGGCATCAATGACTCCCTGTGAAGGCTAATCAGTATTTTTAGGTATAGTGGCCTTTAACTGGCCAATAAAGATTTCTTTCTTACTGTAATATAAGCAAAATGAATTAGTTTTAATCTTTTTGGTGATAGGTAGAAATAAGTCCTGAGGGGGAAAAAGGCTTTCTGTCTGACCCTACATGAAGAATCCTGTAGACCTCATCTGTTGTTAATTGCTATCATTTGAAGTTTATGCTGGGATTGGCAAACTTCACCAGAAATCATAAAGTTTGTGGAGACAGGTTACACAGAGTTAGAAGATTTTATAGCGCAGTAAGAGTCATTTTAATAATCTACGTATGCAAATCCAAAAATGTTCATGGCAGGTCTAAAATTTTCCTACGATACTCAAAACTGAGCAGAGTAGATTGTAAAAACTTGTTACAGTACTTAGATGTAAATTATAACCTCTGATTCAATTTGTTAAATGATACTTTTTTGTAAATCTCAAGTTTAAATGTAATACTCTATCTCTGAGATATATGCTTACTTAAAAGTCAGTTTTCATTTTGTTCCTAAAAGTCATTATTTAGCCCTGAAGGTTGTAGGGAAGAGCTTTAAAATGCGATCTGTAACTGCTCAGAAGCCAGAAGGCAAAGAAAAAGAACTTGTCTTTATTCCCTTCCCTCCACCCCCCACCCCAAAGTCTTAATTTTAAATCGGTCCCCTTGTTTTGGGAGCCTTAGTTTATGGGTTTTGAGCAGCTGGCAATAATGCAAATTGTCCACCAAAAAAAACCCCATTTGAATTCTGAACAATTTAAAGAGATCACTTTAATTGAAGAGGCAAAAGACTTGTTAAGCAAAGAAAATCCCTGGTTCTTTTAAGTTCTCCCAGCACTGCTGTTGAGTAATTAAAAGAAGGATCATGATGACCCTACACTAGGTCAAAATCCAGATGATTTTATGTAAAGGAAATTCTCAATTAGAGAGGTCTCAGAGCCCCAAATGTCTTGGATTCATAGTAGCAACTTACTAAGGGTAAGTGGTGCTGGCTAGTTTTGTATCCGTGACTAAAATCATTTATGTTGCTCTTCAGCATCCTTGCTTAGGAAAACAGAGCATTTTAGAAATAAGATCTGTATTCATCACTGCTAATTTGCTGTAATTTCTGTGCTGCTTCTCCCTAAAGCCACATTGCATTTCCCTCACAAACAGCTAAGTGTGTGATCCTTATAATGCCTTTAATAGCCATATTGTAGGTAGTAATATTAACTTCTCAGGGACTAATAGGACATATGAAAATGGAGTTAATGAGCTGAATGCCTATCTGCATGAAGGCTTACTTTGCAAACGGCACCCTAGAAAACTTCTGATTGTAATATGCATGACCATTATGAATGTTATCAATATACAGCTATGAGAGCTCCCTTTACCCTGTATTATTAGGCTGCTGAATGTCAAAGTATGTTGGATAAGGACAAACGAAGTTCTGTGCTGATTTGGGTAGAGTGATTATTTCTAACGGTGTTACCTTCTTAATTCCTGTGTTTTTCCTTTGTAAAGTTCTCTCTGTAGGCTGGGTGAATGAGGGGATACTGGTGTAATGAGAAACAGTATCATTATTCTTCGTAAGGAAGTGGGAAAGTCCCAAGGGGAGAAGTACTCTAGAAGCAAAAACTTTCCCTGCTGAAAACATCATGCATTTATTCTTCATTAGTTACAGATATCCATTTGGGTTGTTTTGTTGGTAACGGTATTTTACAGTTCATTAATTTTTGAACTTCATCTTTTTGCACACTGATGTTTGGGTCATCATGGGCTGAATTAGAGACTATTTTTGATTTATTTATTTTTTTTTTTTTTTAAATGAGTCCTTGCATGAAACTTCATATGTTGATGCTTCTTGTGCTGGTGTGTGTATCTCCACCACGTGACACCTGGATAATACATCTTTTATAAACTAAATTTTATTGTTTTCATGGAAGATAGCACTTTAAAAAATTCTTCTACTTTGTTGAAAAAAGATTCATAAATGCTTGACTCCTCAGAATACAACAGACCATTAGGAAAGATTTAGTGAGGCAAAGGATGAAACATAGGAATTAGGAGAAGCAACACCCACAAGATCAAACTTGAGGATTAGGTTTGGAATTATCAGTGTGATGAAAAATAGTTTTGAACTGTATGAAATGGTATCGAATAATAAAAGTTAAGTAAAAGCTAGCAATCCATTTCAGTATTTATGTAGACTGTCTTAATTTCTATTACATTTTTATTTTAACAAGTATGTTATTAATTTATTTTGGTTATACCCTAATTAATAGGTAATTCTGCTATTATGCAAATTGTGAGGTAGGCTTCCTTCTAAACTAAGCGATGCTGAGTTTAAAATACCCAGACCAAAACGGAATCGCTGATGAGAGCTCTGCAGCAACTACACAACAGTCTTTTCCTAAGCTGGAGCCTGTAATGCATGGCTAATTGTTTCCAAAGAAAATTCTTGATTTGTCCAGGCAGCTCCTGTCATGTGACAGTATATCTAAGGCCCAGGAGTAGGATCCAGTTAGGATAATTTAAGTTCAGGTAAGTAAGATAGGATTTTGTAGTTAGTTGTAGCTTTTATGGAGAAGGGAACCATTGACAAATGCTCGCTTTTGGAGGGCAGATTGTAGATTTTATAATGTTTATTGAAACATGTGCCCCCCCCCCCCCGCGCTCTTTACTGTGTTTTTTTGTTTGATTGTCTNNNNAGGGTTTTTTTTTTTTTCCTGTTACAGTGTTTTAGGTTTTTTTTTTTTTTAAAAATCACATTTAGAAATCTTTCAAAAAGTCAAATACCCTGATGCAATATAACTGATCTTTTTAGTGGCTCTATATTTAAACTAATTTTGTCGTACCAATATAGTAAGTATCTCGTTCATCCATTCTAAATTGTTATCTCTGATCCTTCTGTGTTTGCAACAGGCTTTCCAAGTTGTTCGGATATGCAGCGTGCGTACTTGGTAATACTGTCAATGAGCGGTTTGGTTCAGTGAGATAATAAGGAATGCAGAGTAGTTCCTGATGTGAAAAGTGTAACTCAGATTCTTGTTTCCATAGAATATGGCAACTGGAATACAAAACAAATTCCAAACATAAATTCTAAATAGAACAGTAAACTACAAAACAGTGCCTAAATGTTGTGTGCTAAATTAGCCCTGTGTAATTCATGTTGCTTTAAAAGAGTTTGCAGAGAATTGCATCGGATTGTATGTGCTTAGGAAAAACCTGTTAAACGTAAAAAGCAGTAATGGTAAATAAGTCACTGAAGGGACGTTGTCTTTCAAGAAGGCAAACTTAACAATATTTTAGACTATGTTATAATCTATTTCAGGCAGAAAATGTGTAAGCAATAATTTAACCTAGAACTGGATATTAAGGAAGCTGCTATTTATAGAGAGACTTGATGGTAATTTTGCCTGTTGGGCGTCTCCTCTCATATGGAGTTTAGAAGATAGGGTCGCTGTGATTTCCACTATTGTAACATTCCTCTTCAAATATTTGAAGTCCGGGGGAGAGTCTGAAAGCTTAGAGGCCAGTACTGTGTTCACAGGGCGCACGGCTTTGGGAGGAGAAGATAGGAAGAAAAGGACTTTTTTTAAGGCTGCACAATTGTATATATGCATATTTAAGAGTATTTAACCATGTCTGCTAAATTACTGAAGTTAATCTATTGTTGAATTATGGAATATTATTTAATACATCAGCATTGTTTTTTCCTGACCTGACCCAGAATTGGAATGGACTCCAATATAAATTTTTTTAAAGCATTTCTTAAGTTGTATGTATTATAAACTAATAAAATAATTGTTAACCTATCTACTCAGCCTTACCGTTTTTAATCTGTCCAATGTGTTGTGGGGAGGGGGAGCTGGGGAGAGGAAGAAAAAGGAAGAAAAACACCAGAAACTTCTGCCTTACTATATACAATGGTCTCTTCTAATTTCCAGTTGATACTTTTTGTCTGAATTACCAAAAAAAAAAAAAAAAAGGTTTGGGGTAATTTAGGTGACTCTAGGACTAGAGTTACCAAATTTAGAGGCATTACCTACCTAAAGTGTTTCAAACTGGCTTTACATTAAGTCCGCATTCGGAGTTCTTTAAACTTTTTCAAGCCCTAATGGTAGTAGGATTTATTGTATGTATTACTGTAACGGTTGAATAGTAGAGTTGAAGCTGTTTATACGCTCTTTTCATATAGTAGCGCTCTCAAACAAAATATATTTTCCATCTAGTTAAGGCAGACACCATTTATTCAGAAAGGAATCATTCCCATCTGTGTAATTCATGTGTTTTTAAGATGGTCAGATACGAGATGCCGGCTAACCCGAACCTTGGGAACACAAAATGCATCCTGCGCTCTGTCGTGCTCTGGGGACGCTCTCGGTTCTCAGCCAGCTGCTTTTCCTCACGTAGAAACATTTTACAGCTCTCTGGTTGGAACGGGAAATTCTTAACAGTCTCTTTATAATGTGTGCGTGTATAATACATATATATGTGTGTGTTATCCGCGTCCCGACCGTGTGTGCGCTGGAGCGGGGAGGAGGGTGCTCCTGCTCGGAGGGGTGAAGCATTCTGGGTGTTGTAATTTGGGCTTGCAAAGCGGTATGATACAATGTTGCTGAGCAGAAAAGCGCACGATAGATTTAATGTAGCCAATTGTGTACTTTTGAAAAAAAGAGTAACTGTTCAGTGTGAGTTAATTTTGGATTTTTTCAGCATCTCTCTTTTAGGCTTTGTGCCGCATTCTTCTAGACAAATGCGTATTCCATGTGGGCCACTGTTCTGCTAAATGCTCTCAGTTCTCCTTTTGCAATCAAGATTATGTTGCTAAGGAGATTTTGCTTTTATTGGTGCCATTGATTTGTGTTAATACGTTTTGAATACCTCTCGGTATTCTTCCGTAGACAAGGCCAAAAGAAAAACTTCCCTCAGTTTCCCGATTTACATTACAAATGGAGCGGTGGTGTAATGAAGCCGATATAAAGTGGGCAGTTGAAAGGGAACTAAAGAAGGGCACTCAAGTGAGAAATGAAGAAATGTGCCGAGAGCGGTCTGCGGGCCGCCTTCGGCCCAGCTGCGGGAGCGGGCTCGGGCCGGCGTGGGGACAGCGGGGACAGCCCGCGCCTCCGTCCACCCGGACCACCCACTTGCTGCGGCCCGGCTCCGCGGATTACCCCTTTCAGCCGAGGAGGAAGAGGAGGGAAAGCTCTGCCGAGCTGCAGAAACGTGGCCTCAGCCTCCACAGCGATGACCTGGGCGCCCGTGCTGCCTCTGGGGCTCATCGCCGGCCATCCCCGTGCCTCTGGGCAGGGACCCCTTCCACGGCACCCCAGGTGTCACACAGGGTGACTTGCTCTGTCGATGCACCGCCATGGCCAGGCTGTGTCGAGAGCCCGTCCTCGGCCGCTCCAGCTTTGGGGTGCCCTTGAGGAGGGGGTGGTGGGGCTGCCCGGGCACAGCCTGGTCCCCCCAAGTCTGCCTGCACTATAAAAACGAGCACACGGCCACCCTCCTACCCCCACCAAACAAAACCAAGAAAATAACAATGCTTTAAAATAAAATAATAATTAAGAAACACCACAAGCCTTTTAACCTTGTGTTCACAGAGAAGCCGCAGGAGGACATCAGCCCTCCTGCCCTCGTGTGTGTGGGCAAGGACCTCCCTTGGCTGCTCTCACTCTTCTGGGTTACATGGATGAGCTCCTGAAAGACACAAAGACCTCGTAGGTCTTTTTTATGCGAGGAGATTATTCAAAGAACATCCATGCCAAAAAGCGTTCCCATCTTCCAGGATTTGCTGTCACGGAACTCTGCCTGTGGTGAACTGAGCCCCTGCCACCTGCTTGACATCGGGAGGGCACGGAGAAGGCTTGCGTCTACCTCTGCAAACCAGGTAAAAGGGCCTTTGCTGAGCGATGTATGTGCTTGCAAAGCACCTTGGTGGCTGCAGTGCAGATATTCAGAGGTGAGGACGGCTGTTACGCAGCCCCCGGTGTCACAGGGGAATGGCGTGAGCCCTGTGCCAGTGAACGAGCTGGGACAGTTAACTGGCTTCACGCACCTCGTCCAGGTTTTGGCTTATCCCTGGCATGGGGAGGTGACCCAAAGCCACAGTGTCACCTGACTTCTGATTGAAAGGAGCAAACACGTTTTGAAATAGAAAGGGTTGCTCTACCTTTTGCACCGAGACCGGCAGTCTGTTTTATTTGGTATATGGCTTACTGCGAAAATGTCCCATTGCATTTCTGTAGGGTTGACTTGCTCCTTCACGTTGCCCCATGTTGTTCAAGCCAGAGGTCTTCGTTCTCACGCTATTGATCACGTTATATATAGCGTAAACTTTCCTTCTTGCACTCTCTCTCTCTCTGCAGTATTAAGTCCCTGCTGGTAGGATGGGAACTCAGCCTTGCTGGGTAGATGGGAGGAGTAGAAAAGCTCAGCCTCTTTACTTGTTCTCTACATGACCTTTTGAGGACTCCAGGTATTAAGCGACCTATTCATATTTGCGTGCCTTTGAAGATCTGAACCTTGAGTAGTTACTTAATAAAATAAGAGAGAAATGCGTAAGGATAGCTCTTCCATCCAAATTACGCAAAACTAATTTTCACAGTGGGTCTTACTCAGGATTTTGTGCTATTCTGTATTAATTTCACAGTACTAAGTAAAATCCTTCCTCGTGTTTCAAGAGCGTGTGCCCAAACACATTATCTGTAATATGCTTTTTCATACCTCTTCCAACACACTCTACGGAAAGGGCCTGTTTTTATATGAGATAATAAGTTTTGAGGTTAATGAGGATAGGGCCCAGAATTCCTACTGTATTGTGTGCCATTGAGTATACAGTAGAAATAAATTAAGAGAGGCAAACAGTGTTTTAAAATCCTCTTTCATTTAGGCATTTTGTTTAGCATTCACAACACAGCCACATTACATGATTAGCTGATTTTAATGAGTGTCCTCTAATCAGTTAAATGAAAGTGTGTGGAAAACCTAAAAAGATTACTTTATATTTGCGGAGACAGTCTGTTTACATTGTTATACCTCAGCTAAGAGGATACTTGGCATGTACGATGCATCTAAGAGAAAAATGTGGAAGGCCAAAGAAACCTTGAAGACAATTGGATCCAGCTCATTCTCCCGCTCCCCACAATGCAAGCTCTGATGACTTAGTATTTTAATTAATGTCAACCCTTACCATCAGTGCTCATGGGAACAATCATTAAACCAACACAAAAACATTTTAAATGGCTGGCAACCTACCAGATACTGAGCTAAGCATTCCCATGGTAGAGTGGACGGTTTCATAGCCAATTCCATACCGGATTAAATACGTTCTCTAATAGTACTGGCTCGAAAGGCTATTATTTTCATACTAAACAATGCAGTATGGTTTCTAAGTTCTTCTATTTTAAAATGGTTTTATATTTACTTCCCAACACTGGTATCAACGTTATTTATATGGATGTGGTTGAATCTTACTCTTTGTTGTTACTAAAACTTGCTTTTCTTTTTCCTCTTTCCCCCCCCTTTTTTTGGTTTCCTTGCTGCTAAACCCAAAATGTATTTTTCTTTTTTTCCTCTCAGATAATTCACATGATCAGACACAGCCTAAACCAACAATCAGTTTCCGATGTAGATCTAAAAATTGCTGGCTGAGTGAATTTTAAAATTGGACAACTTACATATTTTGGGGTTTGTATTATGTTACTTTTGCACGGTAGAAACTGGGTGATGTCTCTAACTACCTGGTAGGTACTCTGCTGTCCTCACCGCTGCAATGTATGCTTGCCAAGTGTACTAACTAGCCTGATCTTTCTTATTCCTCGAAGGCCTTTTTTTTTTTTTTTTTTTTTTTTTTTTTTTCCCTCCTCCCATCTTCTGTGTTTGCTGTTTGCTCAAATTGTTTAAACATGGAGCTCAATGACAGGCTATTAGCGCTGACTGGAGCCACACATAATGTGGCCACATGTTGTGTAAGCTTCACAACTTGTCTGCTAATTCGCCTCAGGCCTGACCTGAAATACCCTTGCTATTCTAGCTCGTAGCCCTTCCCCAGCAGAGAAAGACAGTGGCATTAACTCCTATGACAGATCGGTCAGGTCTCTGATTTGGGACCGAATCCTGCCTCGCGTTCTGCCAGAGGTAGTGCCACGGCAGTCAGTGAATCTGCCTGCGGAGGAGAAGAGGACTGAGCCAGCCGTGTTGTACGGATGGGGATGAGGGTGAGAGCTCTTCCCTCCTCTGGTGCGACCCGTCGGGAGCGAGAACCAGAGGTTGCAGCGCATCTGGCAGGCAGCACCAGAGGCACTGCTCTCCTCTCCCTGCGGCTGTGCGAATCCCATCGGCGGCTCCCTAGGGGAAATACGATTTCCATAGAAAGTCCACAAGCTACGAGGAAGGAAGATGGCAGGGGAAGCCCAAGCTGGCAAGCAGGGAGAGTATTCTCCGTTTCATTCTTGTCATCAGGATCTCTGATGCTACTGTGATGGGTATGGAAAAGAGGGAGATTTTGGTCAAGTGGGCAAAAAAAAGGGCAACCCATTTAGGAAGATGATGAGGAGAATGAAATACATAGTGAGGGGCTCCAAGAATTTACTCATTAGAAGAGGTGCTTATTGGACAGAAAATACATGAACCTGGAAGGATCTGAGCAGTGGGAAGTCAAAAGGTCAATGCAGATGTGTAGCACTGGTATCCACAATAGAAATTAGTTGGAGAAATGGATTTCAGACGATGAGGTAGATTGATTAAGAAGTGTGCATGGTTGATTAGGTTATAGGATTGATGCATTGATACGGCTGATTAGAGAATGGAAATAAATAGGGGAAACTTTAAAAAGGCCATGGAAACCCCAGCAACAGTGTATAAACAGTGCTTAAAAAGTCTGTAAGGCCAAGAACAGACTAGAAAACAGGAACAAGAAAGTTTTGGGAGGGGGGAGAGAACACGGAAAAGTAAAGTTAAGTGAAAATTAGCAAATTATGAGCAAGGGAAGACAAATGGCACGGAAATAAAAAGTAAACCAGGAAATTCCAAAGACCAGGAGGGAAAGGATTTACAGGTGAAAAGGTGAGAGTTAGGTGAATTAAAACCATGGGGGGAAAAAGTGAGGTGGTCACAGAGAAAAGGGAAAATAAAGGAGCAGGAGGAGTAGATGCAAAATATACGGTCTACACGCAGTCTCTTTAGGAATACCTTTAAACCTCCTAAAATGTGGACAGGTTTGGAAATGACAAACCCCATGATCACCAGCTCTGTTTCAGTGTATTCATCTTCATCCTATAGGATGAAACATCGGGAAGCTCCTTAACACTCCCGTTTAGTGATGCACTTTCACAGTCATGTGGTTTTTAAGTTACAGGAGGAACTCTTGTCCCATTTTATTCTTCTTTCTGCACCCTGTCACCCTGAAATGCTTCCAATATTCAGTCCCCCACCTATCCCAGGGATCGAGACCCACAACATGCTCTTCAGCTGTGTTTTCAGACCCTTGTCAAGCTTTTCTTCAGACACAAGCTGAATTCCCTGACATGGGGAGATACGAGTAGCAGGGGAGGCTGCATTTTATCCTTAATAAGCTGCTGCAAACATCTTTTCCTGANNCCCCGAAGATGAAGAGCTGTTTTCAAAAGCACTGTGATGAACTATGTTTGGGTTTTTTTTGCCTTCAATTCAGTTTGTGACCCATATTACAAATGTAGGCTGTAAAGCCTTCAGTTGCTACAATGTCCAGAAAGTCTCTGGCAAAGTCATCATCTGTTTCATAAAGGTGAAATTTGCTGCAGACAGATGAATAGAGTTTCTCTAGCTGAGGCATATAATTAGAGCAACAGAATTTTCACGCAAATTCCTCCCCTGGGAATAATGAACAAATATACAGAATTTAGCATGCCATGCCAGACCATGGGCTAAGGACAGATGTTCAAAGGGTCTATAAAAAATCGAAGCCAGGCAGCTAAAAACAATTTAAAGTTGATGTAACCCCATCTGTGTCAAAGATTTGTCTTTTCTTTGAATATATATATATGAAGAGTGCGGTGCTCTAATTTGCATAGCAAATAGGTGTTCTTATTTATATAGTAAAGCTTAAAAGTTCAAATTAGGATAGTAAGCTTGTTTTCCTATGTGCTGTACAAATACGTGTGTTAGAAATGGACCTTGTTTCAAAGAATGTGCAATAGTTAAATGGCAGAGGCAAACAGAAAAGCCGACTACAAGCAAAATATCATGTTAGTTCCCTAAGAAGTAATGGTGCTTCTTCATCATTTACCCCTACCCATTTCAACTGTGCCACAGCTAGCCCTGCCCGTCACTGCTAATGCATACCAAGCATCCTCTGTCCCCTCCCTCCCCAGCAAGGATTTAGATGGGGGGGGGGGGGGGGGGGGGTTAATCAAAAGGATTCTTCTGTGTGGGTTTTCCCCCCCCCCCCTTCTGAGCAGGGATTGTCTTTCTCAGGTCTGGTATGAATAAAGAGAAAGAGTAAAACCAGCATAGCTGACACAAAAACCTCAAGACAATTTGTTTTTTCCCAAAATAGAAGGCATCTCGCCCCTGAAAAGTTTTGCCTCTGTCTAGCAGCATATAGATGTCTTGCTTTTCCCCATTCAGGTTAGTTGAATGTTAAAACTGATTTTCAAAGAATCTTTTTCTTTCACCCTAGCCAGCAGAGGACTGACTCAGCATCCCAACAACAATGCATTTAGAGCAGGCATTAGTTTTGAAAATGTTGTTTCAACTCTGTGAGAGACCATGGCAACAAAGATAGGATGAAGACCTTTGAAGAAACCTTTGAATACTGTTTAGAAGAAGGAGAATGGATAGGAAAACAGAGGGAAAGAGAGTAGGATTCATTTGCTTCTTAGTGATGCTACCATTTTAAGGGGCAGTACTAATTCCTATAATAGACTTCACTCCTGGGTGAAGAATGCTACCGAAAAGCCCCAAATGAGTGCCACTTCCCATTGAGATAATGTCTAGGGTTGTACTGAGGGTTTTTTTCCCCCGTGTTTGTTTTGACAAGTAGATTCTTTTGCTTTATCTCTCTTAAACAAGAGAAGTTTTAAGGCTTAAAGGTTTGAGCCCTCTGAGAAATCAAAACTTCAGTCTTTGAGATTGCACTAAGTATATTTACTCAAGATTTATGACAAATCCCACAGAAGTAAGGAGAATGCGTAATACAATTCAAATAGGCTGGAACTTACCATCTAAATAAGGACTAATCTACTGCCTGCCTGTGCTTCCCTAGGAAGAGACACCACCACTCCCAGCGTAAAACAAAAGAGGACTTTAGGGAAATAGAAAGTCTGAAAATCCTCATAGTCTATTCATGGGTTGTCTCCTTTTAACTGACATTTCAAAAGTTATGCCCGCTCATGACAAATGCACTTTTCAGGTTTTGCTAGTTTCATTCTTTTTATGATTTTCAGTCCGTGCTAAGAAAATCCTATAATACTTCATCTTGCACTAGCTATAAACATGGAAGAATTTTGATCAAAGGAGACTATTTTAACAGCTGTCTTTCAAGGGAACATGTGCAGCTCTCTTGGCAGCTTCAGTGAGTGAGGTTTGAAGAAAACAGAAGTCTTTGCAAAGTCTTTGCATGTTTGAGGTGTCAAAAATATTGAATATATTGCCTTTGCTTAGTGCTTTCTGGGATCTCAAAGCCATGGTCAGGCAATAAAAATGCCCTGCAGCGAGAACCCTTAATTTAGTTCAAAGAGATCAGAATGATTGCTTTTGTGTTTTTTGGGGTTGGGTTTTTTTTTCAGTATTCATAATCTGCTTTATCCAGCTATTTGTCAGAAATAGAATTTTATTTTCTTGGATAAATATGGTCTGGGATTAGTTACAGGAGGAAAGGAGGGACTGTTGCTCTTTTTGCCAAAGCAGAGAAGAGGGACTCCCCTCCCATTACCTTTTCACAGCCAGGGAAATGAACACTTCCATTATGCTGGACAATGAGGAGCAGAAGTAGCAGGTGGTGACTGCTACTAATCAGGAAGTTAAGTAATAGCCGTACTTGAGCACTTTCTAAAGGATTACTGTTTATGGGAAGATTTGTCCCCTATCTGGGCACCGTTGGAAAGAAAATAGAGTCAGAAAGATGAAAAGGTGCCTATTAGTTACAGATTTTCTATCACCTCCCTAGCTCCACACACAGCCTTGCTGCCCTCCCTTTGCTGCTCCAACCTGTTCACATGACTCCAGCAGACAACTGGTAAACCCATAAGAATAGATCCTTTACTCAATCCCATCCCTGCTCCTACTTTCCTACTTAGAAAAAGGCCGGTCTTTGCCTCAGCACACTGGCTGGTGCCCCTGCGAGCTGTTGTTTGGCTGACCAAAAGGAACATTGATTCTTCTGGAGTAGGCTTGTAAATGTAAGTTCTCTACCTGTAACAGCACTTCATGGCAGGGAAGGGAAAGGAAGCTATTGTTGCTGGTTTTACTCTGGGAATTACTTATGTGTTATCCGATAGATGACAATAAAGAGGCCTAGATCTGCTGAAGAGATGTGACTGTGTGTCCCAAACCCTCCTTCATAAGGTGCTACAATGTTAATTCTCCATCGTGAAAAGAATCACAGAACCATAGTATGGTTTGGATTGGAAGGGACCTCCAAAGACCCTCTGGTCCAACCGCCCCTGCCATGGGTGGGGACATCTTCCACTTGCTCTAAGCCCCATCCAACCTGACCTTGAATGTTTCCAGGGATGGGGCATCCACAACTTCTCCGGGCAACCTGTGCCAGTGTCTCACCGCCCTCATCATAAAAAATTTCTTCCTTACATCTAATCTAAATCTACCCTGTTTCAGGCTGGTCCCACTGATGGCCAAATCTTGTTGACTTCATTGTTGAAGGCAGTAGTTTTCCAAATCCTCAGGTAGGTCACAGTTTGAGTGACACTGCTACAAACCCTTAGTTTTTCTGTATTTCTGACTTTTCTCTGATCTTGAGTAAACGAACGATGACACGTTACCCAGACACACAGATGCACAGGTAGATGAAATTTGATATTCAAATCCAAGTCCCAGAACTGCAGAAGTCATGAGCCTCATCAGAGTCCTAACATCTCACAGGCTTTTCTCGGGACCGGGGGGGGGGCATTAGGAGCCCAGGTACTTTGCCGAGCCAGGAGCCAGCAGCTGTCCTGTTACATGCACAGCTTCTTGTGCAGGGAGGAGGGTACGTGATAGACACAAAGTGATACAACACTGCCCCATGTCTTACCAAGGAGAGGCCAGCTTGCATGTATTTTGTATGCATTCTTGAATTTGTCCACAGGGCAAAGGTACATCACCAGTGTCTTGTAGGCTTTTTTTGTTTAGACTATGCTACATGGGACTGACGTTTTTTTAATTCTTGGATCAATATGGGGCATGTCATTCCTTCATGCTACGAACTGCAGTTTTTCAGGTCACCCCGTTGGACTAATGCGATTAATACAAATCAGCTATGACTCCCTGGACCTTGCTATACTGCCAGCATGTCCTGGAAGCATAAACGGATATCCTAAAGATCACCGAGTACAGAGCCCTCTGAATTTGCCACAACTTCTCCAGGACAAAACCTTCTTTTAAATACCATTTACTCCAGCCATTTCAGTACCACTGTTTGCTTTCTTATCTGTTGACATCGTGGCTTAGCTTCCTCAGAACATTTTTGTCTGAAAGATCATTATTTTCTTTTCCAAGCGTCCCATGAACAGACCAATTGTACTTCATCAATTTTAAATTTTGACCGTCTGCCAATTGCTTTCAAATCTAAAGCCAATCAAAATTTAAGGAGATTCAGAAAACAGTGAAAGAGGAGCACATCCACTTCAAAAAGGTTACCCAACTGTTTGTTGTTGTTGTTTCATTTTGTCTCAGGCTTTATAATGATGGCTTTCAGCATCTTGGCTCTGTTTATGTGTCCTTGTTTAAAAGTCCGGGCTGTGCCCGCCCTTCCCCAGGGTTCAGGCACACAAGCGGGCTGCTGTGCGGTTCGCCATTCGCATTCGAGCCTCTGCTGACTCCGGAGTCCGGTCTGATGAGTAATTGCCAAGAAAGATGCCTTCTGCATTTATGCAGAAGGACTTCGCTTTCACAGCTGCTGATTATTGTGAATAATGTGGCTTGGAAACACCGTATAATGTCTGAGGGTTTTTATGGGCATCTAATTTTGCTTGTTTTAACAGACTATAGATAAGCCTGATAGTTGGTTAGAGATATTTTATGAGTAAGAGTCTAACCTGGCTGAATGTCAGGGAACTAGTAAATGCTGTTACTACCTAGGATAACTAAGACCCAGTGCTACTTAGCTTCTCAGGATGGAAATAATTCATGCTATATCACCTCTGACATCAATATGATCCCAGAAGGATGAATTTGCTGAAGTTTTTTTCTAAAACTTAGGAACTTCAACAGAAATCATAAAAAACAATGTAAAAGCCTACTGTTGTATCTCAGTTTTTTAGGCTGTGCTGCTTTACTGACCACAGGGTCTATATCTTCCAAGGCCATCGCCTGCATGAGCAGACCTGCCCACCTCCACGGTCATCAGGAGCCCTTGTACCGGTAGGAGGTGGGGGCAGGCGGCTTCCCGCTTTATGGCGACACCCTGATTTCTCTGCTCTCTCATATTCACATCCTACCGGGAACTTGAAAAATGAGTGCTTCACTGCAATGACTTGCAGTTGTTTTTCATTATCCAAACTAAGACAAAAATGTCTCATACGGATAGCTTTTGTTTTTTCAAGGCTGCTAGTCTTTGTACTTGCGATGGCTTTGTTAGATACCAAGCATTTCAGTGCTATTCACTTGAGACTGAAAACTTTAGAAAAACACTGGTTTGTGAAGATTTAAAGAGTTACTTTCTCCCTCCTATCAACACTAGGAACAGTTTGGAAGGTATTTTGGCTGTAGAGGAAAAAAACAAACAGTAAAATGGAGCTGCTGCTTATGTAAATGTAAGACAGGCTTTTGCCATATTCTTCATGCTAAATAAAAGAGTTTGGCTACAGACAAAAGACTAACATTACTAGCAGTTTACTAATGAACAGTACTGATAATGAATGCTGCCATTACTACAGCAGTCAAGGGTTACAACACACACTTACGGGGTTCTTTTTTGGGACCACAGGAAATGAAAACTAACTGAGGCAAATGGGTTCACTCTGTGCGCCGTGTGCTTGGGTAGTGGCAAGGGAAAAGGAGTGCTAGGAGACAGTCTCACCTCTGCTGGGTCAGGTTTTGTACACCAAGGGCGGGCATGCACGCTGAGAAACTGGAATCAAAGTGGGACACTACTTTTCAGAAATCAGCTTAAGCCGTAAGACTGCATCTGCGTGCTTTGGGGGAGGAAAGAAGAGACGCATCCCACGGCTTTTCTTCCGCCAAACTTGAAATGAGAAACGTTGCCCAGGTGCCAGTGTCTAGAGGAATATTTCCACACTGCAAATCTCAGCCTCACAGAGATGAACTCAAGTGGCAAGGAAGAGCCTGTGTCTCAGAGAGGGCTGAATTGCAACCATACTTCTCTCTCTGGTGTTCCCAGGGTGCTGTCTTCAGCTTCTCTCCAGTCAGTGTGCTGGCCATTGCCAGTCCCATTCAGGTACTCCTAACTCTCCCTTTACAACGTGTTACGTTATTTTCTGCAGGAACTATGGTGTCTAACTGAGGAATTCAACTCTGGAAAACATAAGCTGGAAGTTATGAGTGGCAATGAAGAATATAATAACCCTCGTGGTTCAGGCTATAAGCCAAGGTAGATCTGCTGTGAGCGTACATGGTTCGTTTTCCTAGGAAATCAGTCTAACTCTCCTTATTTTTTCTCAGTGTTGACAAAATTTAAAAGAGAAATAGTGGAAGAGTACAAAATACCTAACAAAGTGAAGGCCATATGATTTTAGTTATAGTTCAATTTTTAGTATAATAAATGAAATATAAATGATTGCAGAGTATCTCCTAAGTGTTTCTATATTTAATTTGATAGTTTGTGGGATGCCGTTTTGAAGTGCTAAGGTGAAAAGATGACTGAAGTTGTAGAGTGTTGATGATAGTGATTTATGTAGGTCTAAAAAACACCCAGAAGGAGACATTTTTTTTCATAGAATTCATGGACCTCTACTGGGGGGTAAAGAAGGCTTTCTTTCTTTTCTTGAAGCTTTGTGTCATGTGAACAGATTTTGTATAGACAGGTCAGATTCCTGGAGGACTAGAAAGGTTGAGTTTGTTTTCTTTGGAAGTGTCAGTTTTAGCCTGCCTCTGACAGAAAACAACTGGATTGTTTGGGCTCTTGTTCATTTATTTCACTGCTGGGGTTCTCTGCTCTTGCCCTCCTGGGAGAGCTCTTGCGTTCCCTTCCTTATTGCTGTCTCTCGGGCTGTTGACAGCATCATTAAGCGCAATAACATGGTTTAGAAAAAATAGCGGTGAAGTACCAATTGCAGCAAAAATCAGACAGGAGTCTGTAATGTTCCAAGTAGTGCAGGGTTCTTATCTAACTGCATTGCCAAGGTAACCAATAAGATATAGTTTTTGCATTCTAAATGCAGGGCTACTTTTAATCAATATTCAGTATATCCTTGTTGAATTATGTTTTGCAATAGTGTCTGGGAAAGTATCTGCCCTCTAAAGTAAGTTTATAAACATGTTAGTGCTAAATATATGAGAAATCTCAGCATGCTTTTACTTTTGTGTGAAGTACAAAATCTACTTTTAGACGTGGTTATGAGTATGACATATCTGACGGTGATGTACAACGAGGCAAGCTCTCATTAGTATCCACACATTAAGAAAAAACTGTGTGAGTCCTACACCTACAACCTTAATTGGAGTTAAAGGTTGCTAACCCACATGGACCACCAGTATCATCTAAGGAAGAGAAAAGAAACAAATGTTTAAGCCATTGAGCATCCCACCCACGCTTCCACTCATTAGTTCCACTCAGCCTGTACTAACACTGCAGTTGTGCACCAGTAGTGCGCTACGACCATCTGGCTAACCCCAGAAAGACATGTGGGCAGCTTATCTTCAAAGATGAATACCAGCTTTTAGCAACAGCGCTAACAGCTGTATCAAGCCAAAGAATGGAAAATAGATCTCCTAAGTTCATCTTCTTCCATAAAGGACCAAATGACCTGGGTTTGACGGTACTGTTTTAAATGAAGACACTTGGTCAGATTTGCATGTACTTCCCCGTCTCTTTGTAAAATGTGCTATACAGCTGATGATAGTTAAAGAGCATCAATTATGCCATGATTCTATACATATATTAGCAGATGGATATTCTTTCCTTGCCTAGTGGAAATGAGGACTATTCTATGGAGATAAGAGATGGGAAATTTACCCATAACAGTTGATGTGATCTTTAGCTTTCTCTTCCTAGTAAGCACTACATAATTACTGTGAGCTGTTTGAAACTCTTTTGGGGGATGTCTCCTTTAACTCTTGCAAGTGTACCTCTACAACATTTTAGAAAATAGTTTTGGACAGGGATATAGAATATTTTTATTTCAAATCAGGGCCGTGTATCCCATCTAGCAATGAGAAGTGTTGCATTGCGTCCTGGATTACTCAGTGTCTTCACTTCCCGCTTACCTGTTGTGAAACTAATGTGTTCCAGAAAGGATAGAGTTACTTGAGCATCTGAGTTCTACAGGGAGCATGAGGGCAAAGTACTTTTTAATCGTTTTGACTCTACAAATGATGCAAAACCAAGTACATAGAGGCAAGACTTAAATATCGGGAAGCGTACTGCTCCATTCGTCACCCTAAGAATGAATCGTGACTCATGCCTACAAACTGAGATTTGATTCTTTCTGTCTCCTGGCCATGGTATTATTTTACCCCTATTCATTTTATGTGAAACGGGAAATGACTCGTCCTCTCCCTTAAGAGAGCACCTTCATGTCATCTGCTTTGTTAAATGATTCCATAAGATTAATTCTCCTTATGAAAGTGCAGCCACAATAAAGATGCTGTATGCATACTTACCACTAGCAAAGAGTAAGGGTCATGCAAAATAGTCCACAAAATAAAAGGAAAAAATGCTTCTTGCTTTTTAAAGGGTAATCTTGCTGTTATCTGCATATATATGATGGCAGTCTTGTATGATCCTGAATAGATTGTAGTGCCGTGAGCTTGCAGTGGTTTTACAATTACCTGGTCAGCCACCCTACAGAAGTATATGTATATAAATGTTCTTTGTACAAATGATATTTCCAGTGACAAACTTGCAAATAGGTCATTATACAGTCAAGGTCACCCCCTGCACATAACCAAGAAACAGAAAAAGATGATGAACATTCATAATACTTTGCTAAGTGATTCTTTTCATCTCAACCCATTCCCTTTCTTCTAAGCTCCGTTATTAGCCGTACATATGGCAACTAGAGATATATGACTGTGTGCTGGGAAGATAAAGGGCAGGTAGAAAAAATTCCTCTGATCTTTTCTTATCCCCCCCATCTGCAGGGTGCCCTGGAAGAAGCAGATGGAATAAACAAAACACGCAGATTCACCTCCAGACTGGCTTTCTGCTGTCATGACTATCACCAGGCTCTTGCTGGTGCTTCCCAGAGAAACCATGCCTAGCTCACACATCCAATTCAGTATCTTTTGCTGTGATAACACACCTTTTTTTTTTTTCACTGAGGAGACTCTCCCCTGACCCTCCAGTTAGACAGTTTGTACAACTATCACACAGACAGTTTTTTAACTCTACACCTTCCCCCAGCATCACTTGTTCTTCCCCCCAACCCCGCTTCACTGTATTAAACCCTAAGACCCTCCTTCTCCTTGTTTGCTTTGTGAAGATGACTCGGGAACTGAACCCAGCTGCTTCTTGTTTCTGAGGTAATTGCCGGCATTTCTACAGCTGCTTCAGGGATGGGCTGAGGTTTTAAGTGGCTGGTGGCAGGGGTGGTTTTGTTTTCTCCCCTGTGCTCGGTTTCTGATCTTGTACACTGATACCTGCTGGCAAAGCAATGAGTGTCTCACCGATGCTGACGATGTGAAAATACCTTGGGCCTAAGCACCGCTTCTTTTTCAGAAAGCAGGAAGGGATTCATCACCTCTGCAGCAGAAAAGGTACAGGTTAAGGGCTGGGTGTATGTGTTAACTTGTAATCAGACACACATGGCTCATTCATTTAGGAGGTGAACTTGCAAACCTTTTTATTACTTCAACTTGCTTTAGCAAGCTTTTGCTCACAATGGAACTCTATCTGAATAAAACTGGAAGAGCTGCTGCCTCATTATTGTTATATTTTATGTGGTTTAAGTTGTGTAAAATGTTAGTTGAAAGAGCTACATTGAAACTGCAGAGCCAAGCAGTCAGAAGATTGACTCAAAATTGCCTGCATGGCTGAGACTTATCTTCTAAGCGCATACTTGCTGTGACGCTCTCCAGTGATTTATGATTGCATACTGTTTATTTTCTACTTCATCCTTGCTCAGAATACTTTTAAAAAATACTTTAAGCTGTTTAGTGTGAAATCTTGTTTCATGTCAGGACTTTAGAGACAAAATCCAGTGTTGCCAGCAATATTCGGTAGCTTTGACTATAAGACTATCTTTGCTCCTGCACTTATCTCACAACGGCAGCTTTTAGCATGGGGTTCTGCTGCACTGCCAGAAAGCGCATCCCATGCACTGGAGCGGGGCCAGGATCCCGTGGATTAAAAGTCAAGACTGTAAATACAGATTGAATGCAATGAGCACATTGAAGCTTCTAAATGATTCTGTATGAGAAATGGCTTGTGCTCTGCTGATTTAGAATGTGGACGAATCTGTTGTATGGCTCTGTATCTTTGCTTGGTGGAAACCTTGGCCAGGACGTGCAGTGCTGCAGAGCTGGTTATGTGAAGAGTCTTTGCTTATCCAAAACTATGTTGTACATCTGCAGCAGCAACTGCTGTCTTTGTTCGGCTTTGTAAAAATAAAGATAGGTTAACATTCACCTGTAGGCAGGCTCCCCAAGTCCTTCATTCCTGAAGCCTAGATCCCAGGGAGGTTGTTGTGTAAGAACCACAGGCAGAGCTTTTAGGGGGTCACAGAGTGCAGTTAGGGTGCCGTTACACCTGGATGCCCGCTGAATCGACAAAACTGCGGGCCTGCCCTGTTGCAGGGTCAGGCTGGTGTCCGCCTGCCTTGGCGGGGCTGGGAAGGGGAAAACCACAAAGAGCGATGCTCCTGTGGTTCACCGGTGTGACGCAGGGGAGAATCAGCTGTGCACCTTTGATATTTGACTTCTGGTTTTCTTCTGTCCTTATTACCTCTTTTTTTATTATTATTATCTTTTATTTAAGTAGGGCACATTTGATTGTAGGAGTTAACTGCTCTTAAGGGCATGGTGTTTGGGTGAATATAGCAGAGCTAAGCGTGCCCTGAGAAATGGCTTTGGTTTGGGGGAGTTACTGAATACCAAAATAAAGAGCTGCCATGGGCATTTTTGTGGAAGACCCGTATGCCATGCTCAGTCATGAATACCAAGGATCAGAGGATATCAGAAAGTTGCGCTAAAGACCTGGTTGCCTCCTTTCGTGTGTTAACGGAAAGGTGTTTGATACAGTCAGCTTTTATGGCACTGACAGTATGGAGATGGCCATGGGTTCAAGTACCACAGTGTCAGCTGACAGCTAATTCCACCAGTCTGAAAAATTAAGCCTGAAAGGCAAGTGCAGCAAGTTTATTGGGAAATTCTGATAAGGGAAGAAAGATTTATTTTGTTTTCTTTTAAAATACCTGTCTCTTGTCTTGTAGTCTTTTTTTTTTTTTTTTCCTCCTTAAAACCTCTGCATATTTGTGTGTCTGCTTTGGAAAAGAGAAGGGCAAAATATGTGTTTGTATGGGAAGTCACAAGGTAGGTTACATACAAGTATTTTATCTTAAATACCGAATAGTAAGAAATACTTCTACTGACTCTAAGTGATTACTGCCAGTCGTCTATGCATGGACTTACATGGCCTTAGAAAGGAATATTTTCTGCAGATCCCTTAATTCTCAGTGGCTTTTGACTGTGTAATTGTCTTCTCTTCTTTACACAATAAAACACAAAACTGGTATTGAACTCATAACATTTGTTGCACTGACTTATCGGTACCTTCTCATTCTAGAAGCTTTTGCAGGAGTAGCACTTGTGTAAGCTGAAACATTTCTGGAAACGATAGCAACTATCTGATTTTGTATACTGGTTCAGAAATGGTCTGACTGGCGGTGTGGGCAGGTGCCTTACTCCTTATTCTCCTCTAATAAAGGAGGGTATGTACTGACTGGTTTTAGGGTGGCGTCTTTTGAACTTTTGCATCCCTGAGAGTATGTTTTATTTTTTCCCAATAATTGTGAACATAGTCTGGTAGCATCTTTAGTCGCTGTCTGTGAACTCGCTGCTTTGTGGTACTTTAAAAGATAAAGGAAAAATAATTCTTTAGTAGGTAAATGGGCATTTTCTCTGAAGCAAATCTATGAAAGAAACACTTTCAATTCTGGATCATTTAAACGTAATGTGGTCATTTATGTATTTAAGTTGGTACAAACCGATGGAAATTTCACTGCAGTATATATAGTATCTAGGTCACATCATAATTTAGCACCCAAGTTTCTCTTCTAGTTGATTATTTTTAAAGACTCTAGCTAATTTAAGGTCCTAAAACTTACTTTTCAAAGTGTGTTTTAATGGTCTTGTTTTACCGCTTGAAACTTTACCCAGTGAGTGTCAATACTGCGAAAAGTAGTGATTATTTATTAGTCTTACCTGTAAGCACAGGGTAACGTAATCCATAGGGATATCTAGTGCAACTTGTCACCTACTGTCTGTGCATTTGTGTGAATCACATTGTTTGAAGCAAAAGGTTTCCTTTCTCCAGACATATGCCTCTGTGTATGTTAAGCAAATTCACCACTGGGGAGAAAAGGGAATTAATCTCCAGTATCAAAACATGAGTAGTTGTGCACTTAAGCACAGTGTGCATCTGACTAGTGAGTAATTCTTAGGTAAACGCCTACTTGGGAATATTAGGCAGAAAAAGGCCCTTCAGAAAAAAAAACCCAAACTGTGCAAATGTACTCAGATTCTCCTATTTTTGAAATAAATTACTTCCATGTGTGTTAAAAGAACCATTTCTAGGTGGACCTCCTGAAGTTATTCCAGTATAATTCACTTCCAACTTATATAATACATTAAAAATATCTCATCTGCTATTACATGTCCAAACTGACCCAGGACTGCACATTCAGGGCCACTTTATAAGGAAAACTTGATTGAGCAAAGAGAAACAGATGTTTCCTGCTTAGTAGCATGAAGTGAGTTAGTGTGTTGGAAAGCCACCTAAAGGTAGTGGATGGCCATCCAGGATTGCAGCTGCCATGATATTCTCCCTAAACAGCTCCAGGACTAAAGATTTTGTTTTTTAGCAGCTTTAGAAGGGGACCATCATCCACTGTAGATGCAATTACAAAAGCAGAAGGAAAGAGGGGAGACAAGGATTACCAGGTCAGGAATCGACAAGTGACTGTGAGTACAGAAGGTTTTGGTCTTGGTTGGTGTCAGTCCTTGGGGGTGCCCACCACACCAGGTGGTGGCATGGGATGTAGGAGGGCACTGTAGCCTCAAGCAGACTGGCTCAGGTACCCGTGCCATCAGGATGCTGTGGTGTGCGGTGGCTTCTCAGCTGCCAGAACCTCAGCTTACTTCAGGCTGCCTTGCATGCCTCTCCCTGACCGGAGATGTACTGAGAGTCCCTGAAGATGCAGACTAAGGAGTTTTATAGCCACAGAAACAATATAAGAAACTAAGGCAGGGGGTGGGGTGGAATAATGCAAACGGCTACCTATTTGTACAAAATGCAAGGCAGCTGTGGCTTCTCCTCTGGCTACATGTTTTCTTCTGCATAATGTGCCCCCTTTGTAGGCTTCTCGTTTTCCCAAGGCCACTTCTGCTACTCCTGGGCTGCTGTTAATATCCCACCTGTAGGATGCTCTAACAGCATCGCCACAGCTTTCCAATTGCATTTTACAAGCTAGAATAAGTGTGTGGAAACAGAGGTTCAGACCCCTTATGTATAGCACAGGTTGAAATCTGCCTATTCCACTTGCACGGAGAGTGCCACAGTTGCCTGTTTATAAGCCACTCCCAATATATTCACCCTCTACCATCTCAGAGTGCAGACAAGAATATTCTGAGTTCCTCAGGCAATACAGGAAAAGATCATGAGGCAACAAGACATGGAGTGGTGCATTTGTCCTGGAATGACAAAAGGCTTGTGTTGCATGCCTATTTTTACAACTGTTTCTGTATTTTATTGCATGAATAATTTCAGAAAGCCGGTCCTTTATTTACCATCAATCTTACTGCTTAACTTAAAAAAGCCTATGCAGATTTTGTTTTTTTTTCCAGGGGGAGCTTCTACTCCAGATTATTTCTGTGATGGAATAGTGTGGAGGAGTGGTGGGTTCAGAAAAGGTAAATCTTGGCTTTGTCAGTGCTGTATGCAAACAGAGTGACTGGTGCAGCGTGGAGCTCTTTCCTGAAGGCATCATAGAGGAGGCTGATTGCTGGAAATGGAAAAATGAATAGAAAGACAGTGGGCAGATCAGCACCCTGTAATCACTGCTTGTGCTGATTTCTAGGGAGTCTGGGATTTCTGTCAATCTTCTGTTCCCACAAGGCTTCCTGAGAGAGACTTTAAAAGTGAAACCGAGGAAGTAGTGGGGGGGAAAGTCACTGAAAGCCTACGTGTGTGAGGGGCTTTTATCTAATGATTGATGGTATGCCTTGCAATTATACTTTGAAAATGGCAAAAAGAAAAACTGATACAGTGGTTTTATTGTACAATCTCTATTCAGAATAAAAAGTAATCAACTTTGGCTTTTCTGTATTATTTTATTGGAAAAAACTCACCTTTACAAAGCATTCAAACAACTATTACTTTCACTGTTTTGTGGTCATTTCTGGTTTTAAGAGCTGAGCAATAGGTACATGGAGAAAATTGTAGACCGTAACTCTGTTACGTTGAAACTAAGTCTGACTTAGGAATAAAAATATAGGGTTTTTTTTGTTTGTTTTATCTGTGAACACTGGAGTGCATTCACTTTAGTCATGCTACACTGCATAAGAAAGAAGAGGTTACAGTTGGGAAATTGCTTAGCGGGATTAAAAGACTGGGAAACAGTTATTTTTAGACTCACGTTTTCTGTTTTTTCAATATTTTGTCTGGGCAAGAAAACTGGAAACAAATTGAACACTAGGGATTCACGAAGGGAGGAGGCTGATTGTAACACCCTCGTGGGACTGATGAAGTTTTGTGAATTGCTACCACTCATTTTACTTGTTTGAGTTTCCAGGGAGGGCCAGTAGATGTGAATGCACTTTTAATGGGCTGCAGCCCTCCGCTGCTGTTACCCGCTATGTGCATGTGACCTCAAGGTCTCCCACCCCCACAGTAGGGAGATAGTTACCTCTCGTTTAGCTGATCCACACAACTCCAGAACTGTGTTTTCTGGAAGATTTCTCTTTTTAACTATCATGTAAAATAGGTGGGAGCAGATGGGGCATGTGCCAGGTTATTGACTAAGAAGGGGGTGGGAGGGCAGATAGCATGATAGGAAAATACACACCTTTGTTTCTAACCCTGGCTTCTTAGTAGCACAGTGAGAAACTGGATCCTGGTAGAGAGCAGTTCTTAATTTATGACAACAATAGTAAGCTTGAAATGACAGAACAAGAGGGAATGGCTTTGAGCTCCAACAGGGTAGGTTTAGACTGAAAGAATTTTTCACAGAAAGGGTGGTTGGGCATTGGAATAGACTGCCCAGGGAGGTGGTTGAGTCACCATTCCTGGATGTGTTTAAGAGACGTTTAGGTGTGGTGTTGGTGGATATGGTGTAGGGGAGAACTTTGTAGAGTAGGGTAGATGGTTGGACTCGATGATCCCAAGGGTCTCTTCCAACCTAGACAATTCTATGATTCTATGATGCAAATATAATAAAACTTTCTTAAGGCTAACTAATACATAAAGAAAAAGAGAGTAGAGGAAAGAGCCTTGCCTGTTAACTTCCATTTCCAAACCTTGAGCTATTACTGTGATTGCACAGCCAGTTCTTGCTCTCAAGACAATGCTGTGTATTGCTATGGTAGAGCCATGACAGTGTTTTCTGCCTCTGATTTTCTTCGAGTCAGTGGCTGAAGACATTGGTGTTCTTGGTTAGGAAAAGCTTGTATTTGATTGAAATGCACCGTGCTTTCTCCTGCAGGTTTGATCCCAGGAGTTTCTCTGATGTATAATCTTTGTATTGATGATATAGCTGCTACCTTGACAGGTTGGTGGTGCCTCTGTTTTGAAAGCCACCCTTTCTCCATCCACAGTTGGGGTAACTCTGGTGTTCTCTCCAGCTATTCTCTGCTCCTGTTTCCTAGGGTGTGATGGCTCTTCCTCAGTAACCAGAGCTTATTTCTGTCTTTCAATTCCTGAAATTTCTTAAAACACTTGTCACTTCTGCCCGTAAGTCTGCTGAGAAGGTATTCCTAAAATACAGACAGAATCAATATATCGGATTCTTAAATATTCCAGTGACTTTTCTACTAACTTGTTGCCTTGGCATAAGTACGCACATAACTAGAAGGAAAAAGTCCCCAGCTGAACTCCCCTGGACTGTCTAACCCCCAGAGCACACTGAGGTTTATGCATTACTTTTCAGTGGGCTGTGCAGCAGCTTTGTTAGAAGTTCATTGCTGCTGGGTGGGATGTGTGTCATCCATCCTGATGACAGAAAAGAAATCTGTTTTGGGTCTGGCTGAGGTGGTTAATATTCCTCATAGCAGCCCTCATAGTGCTGCGCTTTGTATTGGTAGCTAGAAAGGTGTTGATAACGCCACCAGTGTTCTGGCTGCTGCTGAGCAGTGCTCGCACAGCATCAGGGCTGTCTCTCCAACATTGCCGCCCCTTCACCAGTAGGCTGGGAACAGGCAAGATCTTGGGAGGGGACATAGCCAGGACAGCTGACCCAAACTGGCCAAAGGGATATGCCATACCATATGACGTTTGCTCAGCAATAAAAGCTATGAGAAAGGAGAGAAAGCGGGGGCATTTATTTATGACGTTTGTCTTCCGGAGCAACTGCTACGCATACTGAAGCCCTGCTTCCCGGGAAATGGCTGGACACTGCCTGCTGATGAGAAGTAGAGAATAAATATTTTGTTTTCCTTTGCGTTCACACATGACTTTTGCTTTTGCTTTATTAAACTGCCTTTATCTTGACCCATGAGGGTTTTTTTTCCCCACCTTATTTTCTCCCCTCCCTGCCCCATCCTGCTGAGGAGGGGAGTGACAGAGCAGCTTGGTGGGCACCTGGCGTCCAGCCAAAATCAATCCACCACACAACCTTAGGCTGTCAATAGTGCTGCTGGTGTTTTTATGTGGAGGTAGGGATACAAACCTGATTCTGCTTAAAACTGGTGGCAGTGAGCATGGGGGGGGTGTCCATGGGAATGGGGTGAGGGAGTTGCCTGGAGCACAGCTCAGCTCTGTGCGGTGACTGCTGTCCAGTCCTCCTCCCTGCACAGGGTGGCACTGGGCATCACCCCAGCCCAGCGTACGCTGACCCAGGAGCGGAGAAACTCTTCCAGCAGCTCGTGAAAGCATGCCTGTGAAGCACAAATGCAGCGGTGCGGGAGGAAAGGGGCTGTCTAGCAAAAACTTTGCTTTTAGAAAGGTATCAGTGAAGGAAAATAATGTTTTATCTTACACAGGGCACACGAAATCATGAAGTCCTATGCACCATCCACATTATATCTATCTAGAGCCATCAGGGTTCTGGTCACTTAACATGGTATTGATCCTGCATTATTTAGGAACAGTTTAAACATGCAATGGAGAGCATTACATTTATGACAGTTATATAAGTCGTTCAACAGATTACTGCAATTAAATGAAAACTACTGCCACTTAATCTAGTCACAAAACTGCAAAATTATTCAAATACTTATCATAATTATGATGACATTAAGTCATTTCTGTTTGTTTTTGTTTCCTTGTAAATGGGATTTGTGTATCATATCCTACAAAGATGGCACATCTAGCTGCATGACTCCCAGGTGCACGAATTCTCTTTGCCTGCTAATCCCTTGCTGGCTCCGGGTTCTTTGGCAGCTAAGCATTTCCTGGGGTGCACTGTAATAACAGGCAGCTGTCCTGTCAGCTCTGCTGAGAAAGGAGATAATATGGCAGACAATGTTCACTTTCTCCTAGGCTTGCTTCTTACGCTTCTCCGAACTGATTCAAGTAACTGCTCTTAGCAGATGATGTCGTTCGTATAGAACCAGGATGGAGTTTTAGGTAACAAACTTACAAATTATCTGCTGCAAAGAAGGCAGGGTGCAGTAGTTTGCAACCAAAACACTTGTAAGGAGTCAATGTGTTTGCACGGAAGAATGACGGCTGAATTGTGGGAGATGGGCTGTTTGTTTCAGTACAGCTGAGTTTTCCCACCAACATTTATCGGCAAGAAGGCTCTGTGCAATGCTGAACAGGCCCTTCTGGGTTCTGGCTTTTCATCTTTGCCCCAGTCATCATGTCGCCCTGGGGATTGAAGATGAAGAGGTGTCGAGTTTTCTGGCTATCATTTGGCTTAGTGTCTTGCTGGAGTCTTTGGTATCTCCTCTGAGGGCGGAACACCCTCAGCAACTGCGGAGAGAACCCAGCTTTTTGTCTGTAATGGAGTTTAACATTCATGCCCACGGTGGCACAGAATGCTCTCCGCTGGGACATACTTCACCTGCCGTCATTCTGGCTTGAAGTCTTCTCTTCGTGACCCACCTGTGCAAAGGAGGTGCCCAAGGTTAATTAGAGAAGTTTAATGCTTTGATACGTCTAGATGTTAAGTGCTATGAGGAGATACTGTTTCAAAAGGCTGCATGCTCTGAAATTAGCCATCCTGGACTTGATGTTGCATGGAATCAGTCTGTTGATTTATGGATCTTAAATAGCTAATCTTGATTACAAAACCTCTTCCCAAATAAATCTTTTCATTAAAAAAACAGTCTCTGTATCTCTGCTTTCATCCACAGACACAAACAAAAGTCTCGTAAGTGAAGGAAGCGTGATTTATTTGCAAAACATGTATTTCCACATCCCAATCCATTTAGCTTGTGTGTGTCTCTCTAAATTTAAATATATTCTTTTGCACTGAAGTGAGGTAGTGCTGCATTTTTCCCTGGGTGACTTTTGCAATGTTATGTCCCAGTCCAGCTCATCTCCAGGGCTTCAGTGACTTCTTAGGACTCCTTAGGACTGCACATGGCTAAACTACTGCTTTAAGTACCCTTGGAGCATCAGGATGGAAACCATCTGATGACCTGTTGCTCAGTGTTTATCCTTTTATCAGCTCTGTTGATGCTTGCACTTCTATCAACTTACTGCTTTTCTTGAAGTGTAGTGTGTAGGATGGTGTTCACTGTCGCTGCAAGCTGTAGTTGTGCAATACCCGAAGTCTGTAAAGCAATGATGTTAGCCCTGTAGCTATTCAGTAGCGAAGCAGTTTTCTCCTTTTGGAAGTAAATTGTCTTTCCCTAACGTGGACTTAGTTTTGTCCTGGAAAATTGTTTAATTTTTTCTTAATGTGGGATTTCTTCATCCAAATATTTAGGACTACTCCTTTCTTTACTTTGGTTCCTCCAACATTAGTTAACTACTGCTCAAGGTTTAAAAAATAGACACCTTGTAAGCATACCTGTGGGCAGGATACAATTCATAAGGGGGAGAGGGTGGGATTTCAGCCAGATCTGACAAACTGGTGGAGAAGGGAAGCACAGCTGACTTGCCAGCTACTGAAGTCCTTGAAGTTGATTTAATCCTGATGTCAGGCACTCTTTCCAATGTGGGCAAACAGCCCATAATGTAAACTCTGGGGATGAAACTGAAATTGGTGGTCACTTGCATGTCTTGCGGCATGAAAGCAAACTTGTGGTTAAAGCGTCTGTCAAGGGATTAGGAAGGTCTAAAGTTGAAAGCAATGATCTTCTAGGAAAAAATAACAAGCATGCTCTTAGTAGAAAACATGTATAGCTGCTCTGCTAAACGCTGGCAGTGCATGTGATGGCCTTATAATGAATGGGTCGGACCCTTGGGTGGTGTAACGTGACTCTCCTGGCTTCCATGCAGCAATACCAATTTACATCACCTGAAGACACAGCCCATTGCATACTACTAAATGTGGGTCTGGCATGGCCCGGGGGGCAGGTTTCATCTTTCTAATAGCACTGCAGCAGGCTGCCCTCTCTAAAGGTATCCTTTCTGATCAGAGACCACGAGGCGACATAGTTTGGTTTTGGATAGGAAAGATGTCTGATAGTAGCTTGCTGGTTACCAAAGACCATGGAGATGGGATAGTGAAATCTTCTCACCCATGAAGCCTGGGTCATATCCTTTCCTTTCATCACATGGACAGCCTTTGAACTGTTCTCATGGCTCAAATGTGAATTTGAAGCTCGCTTTTTTGAGAGTTGGTTTCCATTTTGTTTTGTCAAGCTCTTGGAGGAGCTGAAAAAACGCTTAAGAAAAAAATATACCTGAAGCTGCCTGGACTTTGATCTCTGTATGAAATGAGGCCAAGGAGATCCTACGTACATCAGGCTTGCATGCTTATCTTGGGTCAGTATAAAACCTGCTTAATAACATGGGCTGAAACCTCTCTGTGCTTCAATGTTGCTCCTGTGTGAAATGGAGGTTCTGGTCCTCAGTTCTGCAGTTTAAAGTTCACGGAGACCTCACAGTGAAATATGTGATGCTGCTGTTACTGTGTCCAGTGCTCTTGGGGACAAGCAAGGAGCAGCTCAGATGGACTTCTCAGGCATTTCTCCCCAGTAGAGGAGATGGCAGCAGTGGTGACGGTGGGTTTGAGACAGAAATGTAGAATTAGCATTTCCTTACCTTATAAATTCTTGTGGTTATTTGCCTTGGTCAAAATCCACCTTGTACCTTCAGCATCCTCTCCAACTATCCAGCAAGACCACATACACGCCTTAATTTGTTCATACTGTGTTCTGTGGCTCTTATGAAATACCAGACACATTTCAACTTGTTTGAATGACTTCTAATGGAAAGATTAGATCCAAAGAAACTCTAATGCACTGAAGTGCATGGATCTTGTTTTGAATATCCCAGCCAAGCTTCGTTAGCAGCAATTATCTTTCTTCTAGCCATCGCTTTTTCCAGGCTATCCCTTTAAAACGTGTGTAATGCTGTGATTCCTCAATGTGTTTTCCCCAGATGAAGTTCAAATGTTTTGACATCAGCTGAGTCTCACAGCTGTAAGAGAAGACCGAGATAAAAATAAATGCCTGCACCTACTGTGAAGATTTGTTACAGAAGAGAGCTTTCTGTCACGTATCAGAATATTGCATGAGTGTTGTGAGCAGTTGTGATGGTGCTACATAAAATTTCCCCTTCCAAATCACGCTCTTGAAGCTGAAATTCAGCCAGAACAGAATCTAGCCCAGTGCTCTAATGACCGGTGTGTCACGGCCCAGATTGCTGGAGGCAATCAAAGGGTTAACCTTCAGTCCAAAGGCAGCACCTTGGATGGCAGTCTCATCTGCCATTGCACTGGGTGACAGCTGGTGCAAAGGGAAGACTGCTTATCTCGGGGAAATTGCTATGTTGAGCAGTGCCCATAAGCCTCTGGGGGATGTTTTATCCAGAAGCACCCTCTTTAGTTTGCGGGTGCTGAGATCATTACATCAACAACCCTGAAATTCTGGCGGGCAGCACTTGCTGGTGGTCTCTCTTGAACTGGCTTGTCTGCGTGTTTCCAGCTGTTGACTGCATTAGAGACAATTGAAAATTTATGGACTCTTTCCAAATGTTACTTATCCATGTAAGACACTGGTCTGGTTGCCAAAAAGATGTACTGGGGTTGTGAATAGAGATATGGTCTGTGCAAATGGGATGGGAGATTTCTACAAACCAGGTGTTTTTATTAAGACATTGTCTACATGCTATAAAATGTTAGGGAATACTCATAACATAAACTGGGATATTAATGGACTGTATTGCAGGGATGCTGGTAGGTACCATGCAGAGTGTTTGGTGTTATTGGTTCTTGTTTGTTTTTATGATGTTGTTATTTAGACATCAGAACTGCTTAAAAGCCTTGTTGATCAAAAATGATACTTCTGTCAGTGTTTTCCCTAATGTAGGAGGCATTTTGCCTTCTAACAGTAAACAAAAGAACATTTGTATTTTTCTGCTTTCCGGGCTTTTGTGAAGCCTGAAGGCTTCAACACATGCTGGAAGTTACAAGATGATCCTCTGCTGTGATTCAAGCCCACTTTAAAAAAAATAAACAAAAGACTGGTCCTTGCAGGTTCTGAGGAAGATGCAGACCTCCCTCTTTCTGTCTAACAGGTTCAGGGGTCCCTTATCCCAGGCTTCAGATTTCTGCTTGTTAGGTAGCTGAGTTTGGGAGAAGAGGTGTATGTAGCCTTTGAAGGCTTTTTGACATGTTGGTTCTGGTGTGAGTGCTCTTCGGTCCTTTAGGAAGGTGGCCTCGGTCGTTTCAAGTACTCTATCTAAATTGCCACTTGCCAGTTGATGGAAACCAGAAATAACACTTTACTGAGTGAAGTTGCTGGAGAGATGTTTCAGAGAAGTAACTGGCTGATTTAAATTCTCCTGCTATTCCTCTCCAATTAGTCAGTTTCAGCATCGAAAGTAGCATGAAACTGCTATGCTAAACTTATCTGCCTGTGTGGCTCCAAATACGTATAGTTGTCTGGTATCTGGCCCTGGCACTTTTTGGCCAGCAGTTTAAAAAATGGCAGTAACACAAAGAGTATGTCATGAGATAATGATGGACCTTCTAGCTGACTTTTAGTCCTTCAGCCCTGCCCCTTTCAATGAGGATAAATGAATGCAGCATAAGAAAAAGTGGGGAATGAAGCTTTGTGCAGGACGGGATGCTTCCTGGAATCACTCAGTAGTTAACTCTCCAAATGCAGAACTACATGGGTTATACCAATTTAAGGTCACCAGAGGTGTGTTCCCTCTCTTACATCACTGAAGGGAGAAACGACAAGCTAGATCTATGTAATACCACCTCTGATCCTGGCAAATGTTCAAAACGGTTAAAGTAGGTTTTGTGCAAACCCAAGGCACTGTAAAGCAAGCTAACTGCACTATTTCATCTAGACTTCCCTGCACAGATAAGGCCTATGATCTCTCCCCGCAGCTTCTGAAAGCCAACTGTGTTCAAACGCACGCACTGCAACGCGTTTGGACTCATCTCGGGTTCTGGCTGATGTTGATGGAGCTCTGTGTGGAGAGCTGATAAGATATGTCAGTCTCTTGTCTCCCTGCTTTACATCTGGTGAAGGTTGCTTATAAGGCTATAGAGAGCATTTGATCTTCCCAGACGCTTCGCAGCAAGAAAGGACCAGAGGCGTATCACATCTACTCAGCACTGCTGCCAAAGTAGTAAGGCCCTTAAGAGTTCATAAATACGTGAACTCACCTGAGACAGGCCTGGACACAGCATTGAGGTAGGAGTCTTGTGGACTTCCACCCGGGTGGAAAAAACATTCAGTAAATTTTTACAGGCTGGGACTAATGTTTGATATGAGTGTTCTGCACAACTGTAATATTGCTGTGCCCCACAATTACCTGAGATGACCAATGAGTCAGTTGAGGAATATAAAAATCACATGTGTGACTTGAGATTACATCACTCCACCAACAGAGGAGAAGCTGAGGTCTGGACCTGAATGTAGGAGCTGTCACGTCTCTTGCTTTCATCATTGGCTTGGCTGAATTGCCACCTTTATTAACTGTACGCTATATACAGCATGTGTGCATACATATGGCACTAAGGAGAAAGTGGAAAGAATGAACTGCATTTCCACCTCAATTAATTTTGCTGGTAGGGCTGATATAATCCCCTGAAATTCAGGATCTGAGAAACCGTGAAGATTATATCAACATCTAGGGTAACAGGTAATTTTGCTGCTATAATGAAATGCGACTATTGGAATAAAGTCTCAAAACAGTACTGAAATATTTATTAAATAATATCTATCCCCTAATGATGAATTCATTTTCAGTTAATAACAAGTCTTTGTGAAGTATAATGAAAAATACAGTGCCATGCATAGTAAACTGGCCTCTGTTTTCTTTGACAGCACGCCAGCTCCTCAGCTGCAGCACTACTATACTATTCATCTCCATAAAGGGCTCTTTCGAAAGCATTATTAAACAGCAGGAAGGAATAGTGTATGACAGCTTCATTAGTCACTAGGAGCCAAACCTGGCCACTTTCTGCTGGGAATTATTAGCACATTCCAAAACATAGGTTGATGGTATCCAAAAAATTTTTTTTCCCAAATTTTCGGAGTGTGGTCAAATCTCAGTTTGAAAATTCTGGAATGGCAGTTGTACTGTCAGGTCCTCTCTGGGCGAGGTAAGACTCTGTTTGCAAGGAAAACATGGTCTTTTCAGTCTTAGGAGTCCAGAAATATTTACAGTAGAGTATTTGGGTTGAAATACGCAGACATAGAAAGTTCTTCTCTGCAAGGGCAGAATGTGATCTAGCTGAAACTGCCAATGCCCCAGCACCATCGCTGCAGGCAAGCCCCTACGTATCAGACATGAAACTTCCAGATTTTTTTTCACGTTGCTGTGCAGTGTTCACAAAAAGTGCATCCAGCAGGCAGGGTGCTCTGATCTGTTAAAGATGCTCACGGTCCCATCGAGACCAGCAAATGTGAGATTCTGAGCTAACATCGTGTTTCAGGCTCTACGTTGCTAGCCTGAGATCAACTGCATTTGAAGTGAGGCACTTCTGAATCTTGCTCAACAAGAGCCTAAGCTACAGGATAAACATGAGGTGCAGAATCAAGCTCTTGCACAAATCTGTTGCATGATTTATTGCTCTTTTGAAAATTTCACAGGCTGTTTGTAAAGTGTATTAGCTGTCTAAAAAAAAGTAAAACGAGCAAAGCCTGTGAAAATCCTGCTGTTAGCATGAATGCTTTAGCTAGCTTTGATTCCAAGAAAACACCACCTAAAAGCCAATTCTTTGGTACTGAGGCTTCGCTGAACAGTGAAGTGCAGGGAATTGATGGAGTTCATATTAAAAACACTGTATACAAAGAAGTATTTTACAGTCCAGCTGTCCTTAATTTCCTGTATATTTGTAAAAATAAAGTTGTCCCTTAATACATACTTATTTATGCTTTTCTACCCACATGGACTCTTCTGTAAATATTTTACCGGTAACGCCATTCATAATTAACAGCAAGCCAACAAACGCCTGGTGCTTGAGTGATGACTTAATGTACGCTTGCAAGCTTGGCCAAGACCCTGGTGTGACTAAGTCGAATGCAGGAGAGGAGATTGTGCAAGAGCGTGCCTCTGCGTGCTATTGGAAAACCTGATGGTTGCTATCTCCGTCGGTGTGACCATCCCGCTTGGACTGCTCGGTGGGCTCGGGCCCAAGCAACAGGCTCTCCTCAGAGTCCCCGGTGGCTCCGGGTCTTGCTGAGCTCCCCTTGCAGTGTACACTGGGCCATTGTATTTGCTTCAGCTTTGGTATCTCCTGTTGCCAGGAACAGCTGAGATCTTTCAATGCAGAGAAGATCGCAGGAGGCAATTCTCTTCCAACCTTTTTTTTTTTTTTTTTTTAAAAACATAGGAGTATTTGGTGTGAGAGTCAGTTCTCATGATTCTTGGGGGCTCTTCCTCGCTCGTGCTATCATAGTGACAGCCTTGAAGTTAATGTGCGTTGGCCCACAAGCCTTGTAAGGGGTTTACTGGTAACAATAGCCGCAAAGCCGCAACTGAAAAGCCGTGTGCTTAATCTACAGGATTAACACAAACAAGATGTCCTTGAGCAGGATAGGTTTACAGCAGTCTAGCAGGAGTCATTTGCTCCGAGAACAGAAAACAAAACCTTTACAGCCCGTGCCCAGAGAGCCGGGAGCAGAGCAGACCCCCAGGGTGACTGTCAGCAATGGGCTACCGGCTCTCCCTGCTGCTAATCCAAACGAGCCTCTCTGCGTTTTGGTAGCGTGCATCTCTGTGTGTGTGTGATCCTACGATGAGGAATTGTTTCCAGTTGTCTGCAAGCTGGAGCCATTGCTGCAAGGAGTTTTTAGTGCAGTTTGCTCTGGTGCTCTGAGGTGCTGGAGAGTAGATCTTGGGCATGGACTATGAGATACCTCCCCCTGCGCGCTGAATTCACACGCGTGTCCTTTCTGGCTTCCCTCAGTGCGTGAAAACCAATCCCTGTTGGAAGATAGGGTTTGCTGCTGGTGGAAATAATATTCTGCTACTGAGCACCAGAGGCTGTGAGAAGAGGGTGATGCCCGCTTGTGAATGGCAACATGTTAACTCCATCTCCCTCCGTGGCTTCCAGTTCCGCTCCAGCAATAACAACACGTCTTCCCACACCTCATATTCATTTCTCCCCTTATGGCTCTGCAGTTCATTTATTCACTGGACTTTTGTTTGTGAATCTGTTTTCTTTGCCTTTGCCCATTTGCTCTTGCTGGTGGGCCTCACCGAAAGCCCTCTCTAAACATAACGGAGAGCCAAGGAAGGGAAAAATGTTTGATATTTTTGTGCTGTTTCCAAAGCTACCACTTAGAGCGAGCTCATCTAAAAAATGGTTTAAAAGTATTAGACCCTTTTCTTGACCTCTCTTAAAAAGATACTATCTCTTGTTGATACCATTCATTGAACCTTTGCAGACTCAGGGAGTTGTCCTGATTTATACTTTCAAGTATGTCTATGCATCCAGGAGGACTAAAAAGTCTCTGTGAAAAATCAAAAGATTTCTTCTGAGGTTAAGGGAACCCCTAACATGCAGGAACTAAACAAATTCATGCTCGCTCTCTCTCTCAAAAAAAAAAAGATTTTACCAAATTATCCTATAAAGCATTAATTGTATAATCATTCTTCACCAGTTGGAGGAACTATGTTACTAGGGAAGGCAATATTTACTGGGATAGCATGGGTTTGCAACAGCTTCCTCCGTAGCTGCTTTCTGCAAGAATACAAAGGGAAAAGTCTGTATTCACGAAACGTAATCCCACTCCAGAAGTTTTAGTGGACTGTCTACATGCAGCAGCTTTGCAGGTGTGATGGCTAAATTAAGTTTCACAGCACTCCCTTGGGATGGTGCCCAGGGAAAAAAATCTAGGCCTGGAGATTTGAAGCTAAATCCCTCTGAATAATTTTACAAACAGATTGGTGGCACTCTGGAGAATGGTGAAATGAAGCAGGGGAGGAAGGGAGAGGGGGTGCTGCTATCCATGCAGGACTGAATCGGAGGGGTAAGGAGGGCGTACCAGTAAAGAGGGGGGAGATACAGGAGTCTGAGTTAACAGGTGACTTGGGTGATGTTAGGGAAAAGATTATTTGCTTTTGTAATGTTAGGGAAAAGATTGATCATTTCCTAGTGCTGTGTGTAAAGGCAGGTGAAGCAGTGGTGGGTGAAGGAGGCAAGTGTGGAAAGGCAGTGGGTTTCTCATAAGTGTTTTACACCTTCCTATTTCAGAAACTGTTTGTCAAAGAGATCAGCAGAATTTGTACGCTCTTTTGAAAATGCTTCCAGCCTTCAATACTGTAAATATAACTTAACTGCTTTGTACAGTGAAATAGCACATTACAAAATGATTTTGGCTTCCCTCATTGTGCATTGTGTTCCCCTATCATTTAGAGCTTTCTGTCCAACATAGCAATTACTGCCCACCTGTATCTGCTGAGCCTCAAGCAACAGTAGTGTAAAACTGTTCTTGTGAAGAATGTGGTGACCCTGGAGAGTCATCACTGGCAAGACCTCAAGAGAAGGAGGTGCAGTTCTCGTTAACTTGAGTAGAAAGACCATACATTAGATCAATTTTAAGAAACAGCAAGAAATAATGTTAGAAAGCTGGTCAAGAAGGATCCTACTTCATTCCAGGTATCTGGCAATAAGGCTTCTGATCTGGGCTTAAGATAGGAGTACTAAATCTATGGATTCTGATTTCTCCCACAGTCTCTGAAAGTACCTAGGTTGAGTTTGGACTCAGGATAATTTCTGATGAAGATTTTGTCTGTCTTGATTTATTAATGTGTAGTACATTACCTGCCACACCGACCTATTAACCAGCCTTCTAGCTGAGGTGCTATAAACACCTCTACACTATCATATTGCAACAGCTATGAATAATTTTGGAGCATGCTAATTGCTAAAGCAAGCATGTGGACTCTGAAAAACAGATCTCTTTGAAGATCTGTCACCCCCATGCTTTTCTTAAGAAAGAGTCAACATTGACACGTCTGTGAGCTTTTTATCCGGGTTGCAGGTTTACTAAGCTGTACGTGGTTTGGACACAGTTATCTCACAGCTCTCCCCAGGCGCTGTCCCATCACATGTCCAGCATGACCAGCCCTGCATTTGGGCTCATAAGGCTGGCTGGACTAGGTAGCGCCCTGTGGAGTCACCTGGCAGTTTGAACCCCTCTCCAATACCCATATTACACAGATATTTTCCAATATGTGGAGCAGAAAAGCCTCTGCTCTTCTGGATAATGTAGTTGATTACTTCTGAATGATTTCTTCTCCGTCGGTCGTAAAGTTAACCAAGTATGCGATGACATCTATTTATTTTGAGAAGGCTTAGGAGGAGACTGAGGCCAGTACAGTAGCATTCAGTTAATAGTGTAGAAAATGAAGGCTCAAGTGCAGTGCATCAAAGACTTTGCTTCCATTAAGCTCTGCCGGTGCTTCACATGATCTTTCTGAGTGGAGAATGATGAATACATAATTTGAAGTGTGGGCCCAGTATCTACATACAAGAATAAGCTCTCCAAGGCAGAAATGGCTTCGTAAGCCAAAATGACCTCTCAAACGAGACTGCAGGGCTACTGTGCAGATGGGTGCCCGCCATCTGCTCCTCAGCTGGCAAATGTTGACTGTGCTTCAGGAGCTGAATGTTCCTCCCATGTGGTTAATTTCTTCCCTGGCAAAAAATGCTGATGTACCGTTTGATTTTAAACAATGAGAAGAATAATGGGAACTACAAAACAAATGGTCAGAGGAGCTCCGTTTCCCTCACTTGGCTCAGTTCCTAGCCTCAGACACTGCACTGCAAGAAAAAAGAGCCATCCTGGTAGAGTTCAGGAGATACCCCGCCTGACACTTTTTCAAAGGCTGTCTGAGAGGTAGCTTGTGACTGCATCAAACCAGTGCTGCAAAGAGAGCATCTTTCCCTGAAATGGGAATAAGCTGCTCCGCTCATAAGAGGTTCCTTTCCTTTTGGCCTTGGAATTGCTGATCAGGGATCACGGGGATGGGGTGGCGAGGTCTGCACCATCAGCTCTGTTGGGGGACTTGGGGCAGCCTTGTGCAGCTCCAGGATGGCTGAAGACGCTATGCTTCCCGCTGCACCCTCGCTGGTCAGAGTGCCTTCCTGACCACTCACCCAATGTATCCAGTCACTAAAATGCACGTGATCTATGTAAGTCCTTTTTAACCTTTTTTTAACAAAGACACATACACCTTTGTCTCTGTCTCTCTATTCTTATGCATTATATTTTGGATATTTGTTGTACGGTTTAAGTATTTGCTTTAAAGAAAACCTAATTCAATGTCTCCCCAAAGATTTGCTGTTCCCCACAAACATTGCCTAGAAACATCTGCTCCCCTCATATGGATCTCATAATTTGTGCTTTGGATTTCATCCAGTGCTCTGTGGAAAAGTGATGCCTTCCAGAGACAGAAACCTGATTATGAGAAACCTCATGGACAATAGTGAGTGCCTTTGTTGTAACTGATTTTGAAGACACGGACAGAGAGAAACAGAGGTGGGAGAAGCGGTTTTTATGAAATGTTTTTGCGCAGACATGCCACACACTCTTTTAGTTCCTTCAGGCAGATGCGGAGTAGTCTCTGCCTGTCTGAGTCTCTGTCTCTCTGGTGTTTTGACCCTTCAGCCATCTCCAACCACATATGACAGACAGGGGGGTCTTGAAGATAGCCATGTTCTTGAAGTTTCACCAAAGTAGGTGGGTGTAAAAAAAAAAAGGCCATTTTCTCTGAGTGCAGCACTACATTGTTAGGTATCAGAAAATCTATGCAGCAGAGAGAACTTGCAAAGAATGTGAGAGTTAAACAAGCTTTAATCAGTTACAAAGTACAAGTCTGCAGGACACCAGACTTTCAGTTCCAGCATTGACGGAAATAATTGGAAACTAAGCACCTACAGACTCCAGACATCTTGAAGAAGAACAACCTGTGCTATGTCCTGTACCAAGCGGGAGCTCTGCGGCCAGCAAGGGATACGTCTGATGTTCTTCCTCCACCCCTTCCATGGCTGTGGAAGACAATCCCTTCGATGGAGCAGTGGTCCAAGAAGGAAGTGGAAGAAGCCCTACTCTTTCATCTGCCTTCCCTTGCACCAATTGGTGGTACATGAGAAGGATAATGTGTTCATTACTAGCCTATGTGGTTTTGGTGTACAGCATTTTTCACCTTTCTTGGGCCTTGTCCTTGTGGTCAAGAATAACAGCTTAGGTTAAAATAAAACAGATGAAGAATAGCAAGTGGCAAAAAATGGTGAAAGGAGGAACTTGCCAAAAAAGGCAGGAATATGAAGTTCCTTTTAAGTGTTCAGTGTACGGGTCCCATTTGTCTTTGCAAACTCAGCCTGAAGAAATGATAGTCATTACATATGGATCTAATGACTAGAGTGTTTGCCCAGGGATGCAGAGTTCAGACGTGTCCTCAGCCTGAAGTGCCTGTGATCCCTCACCTCCTGCTTCCCCCATTCCCCAGGGCAGTGCCATAAAGCGTAAAGCTTTTCGGTTCAGGTCTGAGTGGAACCTTTTTGCACTACTGTGATTAAAATCTGCATAACAAAAAGTCAGTTGGGCCAAATTTGCAGTTACCCAAGTATTTTATTGGCTTCAGCTCTGCATTTAGCTTTGCTCCACGCTTGTTGTGGGGCTCTGGATAAATAACCATTCTGTTCTCTATTGTATTGACCTCCTAAACATGTCGCAAGACTTAATAGTTCAGCCTGTGGGAGCAGGAACTTCACTTACGTTTCATGCAGTGCCAAATCCTTCGACAAACACCAAGAAATGGTCCAAGATTACCATTGTCTCTGCGCAGGAAAGGTTTTACCTCTGCTGGGAGAAGTGCTGTGGGTCCACCAGGCTGTACGTTCGCTTGTGACATCCTACACTTCTTGGCTTTTGGTAGCTGCCCACACCCTTCCCTTGTGTTTGTTGTAATCGGTTACATATGTCGGTTTGTTTTTGTACGCGTCCTGACCTCAAATAGGAGCAGGAAAATCTCTCTTTGGGAATAGCTGTGATGAGGTACATATCCTTTGTATCAGTGCTCGCGATCTTCGGTTGTTTGGTTTGGGCTCACCTCCTCGTACACACATTTTGGTCTTGCCAGGCCTCTGGATTTTTCTTCTTGTATTTTGCCCAAACCTACTCGTAGGGAGAGGCTTGCCTTCCTGAGCAGTGCGTTATGTGTTTTGGATGCTCCCACATGCTGCTATGTCCAAATAACATTTCATAAATGCATCTACATGAATTGTCCGCTTACAATTGCTGGGGTTGAGGCCTCGGTACCGTGCAAACCTGGACCATGGCAAATGTAGCCATTGCATCTTGACTGAGTGAAAGAAATAGCTTAATTCACGCATTTACTTTTATTGTAGCACCTTATTTCTAATCCTTCATCCTCTGGTCTCCTTAAGTCTGAGGAAACCTCTATCTTCTTGCCCCCTCTCCATCCTCCAAGAACCCTAACATAAAAGGGTCCATCACTTTCAATGGTTTAATGCTAAATTAAGTGCTGCTCTCTCGCAGCATCTCTTGGTGTCTGCTGGATGCCCCAGAGGAGTGTGCCTGGGCACGGCCACCGAGCAGCCCCCAGCTGAACAGTGTAACCCTGCAAGCACGAGCAGTAACGCCTTGCTCAGGGATCTCCTGGCTCCAGCTTCGCTCCACAAGGAACGGAGCTGCCAAGTTCCAGTCAGAGAGTGGAGAGAGGTCAGTATTTATGGGGTCTGAGCATTATTTTATGTCACAGGAAGAAAAATAGAGTAGATTATGGTCACCAGTTCACTTCTGCTGCACAGACACACAAGAAGCATCATTAATGTTTGAGTCCAGCAAAGATCTGGTTTGTTTACAGCATAGCTTGCCATCTTTTTCATTTCTGGGGAATAGGTGTCTGCTGGTTTTTAGTCAAACATTCACCAAATGGTACACTTAGGAAAGGAAGCAAAAAAAAAGTGAAGCAAGACAGGAATATAAGTACAGCCTGCAGCCCACCGCTTCAAAATACAAGTTGTGCTGAGGTGAAGCGCTTCCCGGGACAGGAGCCATCTCTGGGTGGGGTTGTTTTGGAGGAGGGAGTTTAAGTAGGCACGGATATGGATGAGGCAACTGCTGCAGTTTTCCTGAAATCTGAATGATGTTTTTAAAATTCACATCCTCCCTCAAAGCTTGGGGTTGCCGCCTGTCTCTGTTAAGCAAACATGTCTCAGCTTAAAAACTAGCACGAAGTTCATGCCCTGCTGGTCTGCTGGATGTAGTGAATGTAAGCTAAATGCTTACCAGTTTTGATGGATTTGGACCATGTATCCATCCCTTCAAGAGCCTGATCCTTTCCTCACTGCAGTCCCGCCAGAAGTCTGCTGCTGGGAGGGAGTGGGCTCTGGGTTTGCAGTTGGATGTTGTGCCAGTCAGTGGTGATGTGGCTGGGCTTGGGAAAGCCCAATGTGGGCTCCCTCACACCCTTCCCGGCACGCCTCGGCTTGCTCACCAACCCTGCTCATCCTTCGTTTGTTTGTCCTATTCTTTATAATTATATTTCCCAGAAGCGAAGAGGCACCAGGTGGGAAATGTGGGGCACAGCTGCTCGCGGGCTGCCCTCTCTTGGGTAGCAGTGGTGGTGTTGCACCCTCCCAAAGTCAAGCAGCAGCAGACACTTGCCAGGAGAAGTTTTCTCACCAAGATCTGGCACGCCAGCGACGCTGAGCATCGCCGGAGCTCATCCCGTCACCGCTGGGATGCTGCCAGGGGCTGGAACCCAAGCCTTGTCCTGACCAGGCGTTAAGCAAGGGGACACACTGATGTGGCTCGTTCATGGGAGCGTTCATGGTACATAAAGCATCTGAGTCGCAGGCAACTGCACTGCTAAAGCACCACAGCTTTAGCGGGTCAAGCTGTCCAGTTCTTGCAATTTGATCTTCATTGGTGTAGCGGACCTGCTGCTCTGAGCTTGGGGAATGACGTCAAACAACAATGCGAAATGGAAACGTGTTTACCTTTTAGTTGGTTGATCCAAGGGCGATCGGGGAAAAGCAGAACCCTATATGTATCTTCATTTTTTGTAATAAAATCTTATAAAAGATTTTTTGGGGGGGGGAGGGGGGAAGGGAACCCCTCCAGCTCAGTATGAAAGAGTGACTTTTAAAGACTGGCTCTTTGTTTGGAAGAGGAGGCAAATGGAGCATGTTTGCTTGCTTTTTTGTTTGGTTTTTGGTTTTTTTTTTGTTTTTTTTTTTTTTTTTTTTTTTTTTATAACAGCGTTGCTCAATATCTAATCTTCTGCAGAACACATAACTTCTGTTTCCTGTGTTATGAAATCCTGGAAACAGCCCTGAGTTTTAAGGAAACCAAGCGCACTTCTGCAGAGAAGATGCAGCAAAAGAGCTCCCTCTTTTGTCCGTTATATGTTTTGGCCGGTTTGCTGCAATGTACGAGGATCAGGTTAAAACCAGAGCGAAACTGGCATTAAATTACGTTGGATTGAGGGTTTATCTGGAGTATTCTGCTTTATGTCAGTTTAATTCAAATGTTTGGAAAAAGATGAGTAGCAAGCATTGGCATTCAACACCCAGCTGAAAAAAAAATCCAACTGTTTTTGATAAAGTACTAAAATACTACTTTTGAAATAAGTCCTTAAAAACACAGTGGGAGATATATCTTTCATGATATCTATAAAATATTCATCAAAACATGGTTTTGATTATATTTTTGTCATCAGCTTTCATTACCAGTGAAACTGCATTACACAGGGTAAAAATAAAAGTCTCTTTAATTCTCACTTTCAGCATCAGAGTGGCTGGGCTGAATCTAGTTGTGATATAAGTCCAAGGAAAAAGATCTTTTGAGCTGTATCTATTTCTAATGGTTAATTACTGTGCAAAGCTAGGAGCAAATCGTTTGCAAAGTATCACTTTTTCAAGGTAGCTTTAACAGTCATGCATATATGAAATATGTCTTTCTGGGCACAACTGTAATAAGAGTTGCATGTTCAGTGTTAAAGGCTCCACTTAATTTGTGCCATACCTTGTAAAGTCAAGTTACTGCATTTGTGCGCTCGATTTTCCAATCAGAAGCTTGCATTTAATGGGAAAATGGCAATAGTAAGAGGGCAGTTAATGATACAATGCTACCTCTAAACTGTAAATGTTCGCTGTGTTTGGAATATGTTTTCTTTTATGAAACACATTCTCACCCTAGATTTAATGTCCTGATTAACTACATCACAGGTTTTATGACTTCAGTTAATTTTTTTCCCCTACTGAAATAAGTAGATAATTTTCTTAGAAGCTTGGATCTGAAAGCTTTGCAGAAAATCACTTTTATGCCTGAGGAGTAGCTGAGTGGTTTTTGTTGACAATTCATCTGAGGTGACAAAGCAATTGCAGCCTTGTGACAGCCTTGTAACTTCTGCCCTGAGAGAAGACAGAAACCAAGCAGTGTATAAATCTGCCTCCAATTTTTCCTTAAGCTCCATGCAGTCCTACCCAAAAGTTCCTATAGGTTTCCCTCGATTTCTCTTTACTCAAGGCCAGACTGATGTTTGTGAAGGCGTTTAACAGCTATAGCTTGGACTGAAATCTGCCAGTCTTATCAAGGGTGGGGATACTGACTTTGCGGAAAAAGGTGAATGACTGTGAACACCATTAAATGGATCTCTGGTCCTCAAGATAAATGATGTTGCTTTAAAACAGTGGGCAGAAAGGTCTTCAAAGTCTGAGACAGGGATTAATTAAAGAGGGAAAACAGATCTTCCACCCAGCTTGGCTTCTTCCTTTTCTTAAAGAAACACTTCACTTAAAAGAAAATTTGATCATTCAATGAAAAGCTAATTTCATTGCCGTATTTCAAAAGGCTTCCTCAGCCATTTCAGATTTCTTGTTACTTCAATAAGACCGGACATGGTAGATTTTTTTTCTGCATATTAAATATTTCATTCAGTCTTTCCATCATGTAATCACACATTTTTAGGACGGTACTCCCCCAGTGTTTTCAAATCACGTGGTGAGTTCTGGTACCTTGGTTTTAAGTGTTATGCAGGCTCTTCGACAGAGGAGTACAACTTGGGAAACTGTGTCTCTGTTAAGAGAAAAATTCTTACTTTAGTAAACACAGAGTATGCAAAGGCAGCAAAAAGCAGGTCTTTCCTAGAAAGGAATACACTTCAGCCTTGCAATGAAAATGGTGGGAACTTTGTGACGTGCTTGTTTTCAAAAGTTCTTAAAAACAATTAATTTGATATTTTCTAATCAAGGCCTCAAAAATTCCTTGTGTTTCTGAAGTGGGCCGTAACATAATAGAGATATATAGCAGATAAGAAATAAATTATAGAAACCAGGCTAGTAGTTTTAACGTGCTAGGTCCTCCAAGGAGGAATCAAAACTTCAGCTGAACTGGGACGTGTTTCCCTCTCCTCGGCGATGGCCTGTGCTGCTGCAAGCCATCCCTGCCAGAGGTAACCACCTCTAGGGGAGATGGGCATCCTCGCTGGACCACCTCTGCATCTCCTCACCCTCTGGGTGACTGTGTGAATACACTTCAGCCAGCCGCAAACTTACCTCCTGGGAAAGACAAGGGGCGACTGGGAAAGGGCGCCTTTCTTCCAGGAAACTTACTTCAACAGATAGCGTATTTATTTTGAAGGCGACACGTAGCACATTGAAGGTGGCCTTGCCAGACCGCTGGCTGCTGTTTTGTATAGGCTTTAACACTCTGGTATCCTGCTGATAAATCAAGTAAAAAATAATAACAATACTAGAACAGATGCCTAGTTAAAAAAGGAAAAAAAAAAAAAAGCAGCTTGTTTAGCTGACCTTCACACAGAAACCCAGAATCCATCAGGCTTAACTACTCAGTCTTTGTTGGCACCCAATAGTTTTGGTGGCATTGTGCTCTGGGCTCCCAACACTTTCTTTTTTTCATTTAAATGTCCGTGAGCTACTGTGTGAATAAATAAGGAGTACAAGGCTGCACTGTCTCTTTCCAGAGTGCTCAGTGATGCTGTGCATGGGGGGCCAATGCATTGGTTGTCAACCACCTCTCCGAGCAGCCACCCCCCCCATCTGACAAAACAGGTCTCCCAGCCTGGCTTTGAACTTACTGTCAACAGGCAGAAAAATACGGGAAAAGGGCTCTGCAGGGTGGAGACCCCCAGCCCCTTCCAGGCTTTGCTGCGTCTTTCCCTGCAAACCATGGCTAACAGCACAGGAATTTTCCCAAAACCTTGCACAGGTTTTAAAGTTATTGCGATGCCGATTTCTAGCTTGGTGCTTTTTCGGTTTTTCCATGCTTGTTCAGTCTTAAGCAACTTGAGGAGAAATTCAGAAGTAAACAAAAGGCAGGATGCTCCGGCTGAAGCTCTCAGAGGGTCACGCTAGTCGTAAGTCAGCTCAAAAGCAGCTCAGACGATTGCTTTTTTTTAAAAAAATCTAAAGAAAGCCAGCTCACAGCTTTGAAGGCTGTAATCTGTATAATAAAACACAGGGTGGGCGAGGCAGATTTGGCAGCATCTGCTGAAAAGTCCCACACCATCCAGAATGTACAATAACGGTTGCTATCAGGCGGTAAACTCTCATTTACAGGGCCATATGCTTTACAAGGAATGTTGATAGGTTCCCCTTATCTCTGTTTGTCATCACTCCTATCCTTCATTTCACTGTTTGCAAAGGAAAACACTCCAAATTGTTAGTGTCCTCTGCTGAGCCACTGCCATTTCTTATTTTTTCTGTTGCCCTTTCTTCCCTGGAGCTTTCTGCCCCCCAAATTTCTGAGCTCCCCTGTTGTTTTGTTTTAAAGATGAGCAAGAGGTTGGTTTTACACTGCGCAGCGGTGCCCATGCAGTTGTCTCTTTATAACTGGCTAGTAAGCTTGTCACCTGCTGCCAACATCTGAAGACAGAAGCTTAGAAAAAAAATGGCACAATAAAGCGCACAAGCCCATAAACCCACTTAGTGATTTGTCATGCTTCTCTGCGTCCTGGTAAAAATGGGCCCTGTTTTCACCCGCAGTCTGAGGGCTGCTCTGTTTCCTGCATACATTTCCACAACGATATTGAATTCATTCCCTGTATAAACCTGGTACTAGCCCTGATACTCACCAGCAAACCCCACAGCAGAGAGCTTTGCTCTTTTGGGGTGTCCTCACCTACACCATGGTGCACCAAGGTGATGTCCCTGGTGTCCTGGAGTGCAAGCAAAGAAATGGGACCAGCAAGACTCTGCTGGGTCTGGGTTTGCTAAATACTTAATCGACCACCTTGTAAGGTTTCAGTGACAGTGGCATCCCTTTTCCAAAGGAAAGAAGTGAAGTGTGATGTGGAGGTCGCATGGGACCTGGAGGGGACAGTGGAGAAGAGGCGTTACCTGCTCCCCTTCCTTGCTGCTTCCCAGCAGGGACCTCATGGCACTGGGCTCTTGAGGAGCCTCCACCCATGGGTGCAAAGCCTGCTCAGGGAAGGACTGGTCGACCAGACTCCAAAGCATCCAGCAAGCGGGAGAGCTGATGGTGCTGGGGCTGCAAGTTGGGTCTGGGTTCACTGGTCCTTGGTCAGATCCATGTGGTGTAAATAGATATTTTCTCTCTCTGGGTTTTCCACTGACCAGAGCACCTGGTAGGGGGCATTCCTCTTCCTATTCCTTCAGGCTTTATCAGTTCCTAGATTCACTGAGTTTTCCATGTGATTTTTCACTACTAGTGACACAGAGCTGGGGACAAGGACCTGTGCTGCCGTTTGCTGTTCTTGTGTGTGAATCGAAAACAGCATCCTGGTGATCTCTCCATTCAAGGGGGTCAGATCTTTTGCTGTTTTCTTTTTCTCTCCTGTCAAAATTTGTACATGTGGCTTGTTAGCAGGAGACTGCTTTTTGATATCATAAACCTCAATATATCAAAGGCAAGGAGCTATCAACCAGCAGTATGCAGAAATTTGGGAAAATGCCTATGGAAAAGGGACTCTCTGTGGAACCAGCCCAGCTCGGATGCATTAGGGCAGTATTGCAGAGGAGAAAGAGGGCACAAGAAGTTTCCATGCTCAGGCAAAAAGGCTGACGTCATGGTTTAGGTCAAATCAGCCACTGGGGACGTGGGGGACCCCAGATGGGACTGACAGATGCTCCCCTCTACCCCTCTTCAAACAGAGAGGCAGAGGAGGGAAAAGAGACTTATGAGTTTAGAAGGAACTAAACTACTTTAATGAAATATTAATAATAAAATAAAAAGGAAATAATGAAAAAAATACAAAACCGTATCAAGCTCCCAAGATGACAATCACGACACCAGTGAGCACTGGGGCAGTCCCAGTCTGGACTCAGTGACAGATGGGAACTGGATTCTGAATCTGCATTCAGGATCGGGACCAAAGGCAGACGAACAGAGTCCTCCTCAGACACCGGCCACTGAAGAAGGAGAGAGAGCTGACCCTTTGATCCCTCAGCTTTTACAGTAAGCACGATACAGATGGGATGGAATACCCTGTTGGTCAATTTTGGGTCACCTGGCCTGTCCGCTCCTCCCTGCAGGTGGGACCCCACTGCGCTTTTCTGCTTCCAACCCTCCAACGGGGCAAGTAACAAAGTTGGTTGGCCTTGGGTGTTAGAGCAATAAGGATAAGCAAGAGCCTCTCTGCATACCATGCCTGGGCATCAGCTATAAATGTTGGTCTCATCACCCTGAGAGCGAGCACTGTCTGCACAATACGCTGTTAATTTCAGTAGTTAGAAGAGGCCCAGCTAAGAAGCAGTTACTGAACAAAATTGGTCCAGTTTTACCTCAAACCAGGACAGCTGAGCAGGGTAACAGCCCTCTGGAAGACCTCAGCTCAGAGCAACACCAGGAGCTCCGCAGGAAGTGGAGGAGCAGGCGAGGGGGGGACTGTGACCTTCTCTTCTCCACGCTGAGTGGCAGAGCTGGTCTTGTGCAGATGGGTGGCACGAAAGGAGATGGTGAAACTACTCAATGGGCTGGCTTTGCATAGCTTTCCTTGGCCAAAATCGCAGCCGAGTGAATGATTCGGGAGGTATCTTTATTGCTGGTTTGGTCTGAGGTTCCATTTAATTCCAAATTCAGAGTATTTTCTTACTCAATCACTTTTTTTATCCTTCATATAGTGTTGTTACCTTGCTCTTGTGGGGAAAGCAGTCCAGAAGCTCCGTCTGCCTAGAGCAGAGGGTGAATTGCAGCTTGCCCTGTACCACTGCAAAATGTCTATATTCACAAAACATGCTTGTTTTGCAAGTGTAAGGAAAAGGGACAGGTCTTATTGCCTGTAACACTGCTTGGCTTTCCAGTATTTTAGGTCAGATCGTTTTATAAAGTCAGGAGAGTCGCACTTTAGGGATGTATGGCAAAGGGGCTGTTGTACAAGCCTTGTTGGAAAAGATTGACGGCTAGATTGGTTGTTTTGACACGTCTGAGAGTCTCATCTCCCATGTGCTTTTTGGAGTGCAGAATGTGTAATTTCCCTCGTTAGGTAAGGGCTCAGAGGATCTGCTCCTCTGCGCTGCCTCTTTCTGGAGCAGCTTTCAGTAACACGGCTCAGATATCAACTGAGCTTATGGTTGTGCCTGGGCCACCTCCTGGGGTTGGCTCATTGCAAAACTCAGAGAAGGGGAGGTGTGGGCTGGGGCCAGCAGCTGCAGACACAGGAGGAAAACTCTTAATATGGTAGGGATTGCCTGTAAGAAAATAATTGCAAAATAATTGGAGAAACTGGGATTCCTTTTGCTGGAAAATGATTTTTGTCAGCCTCTCTGATGTCCAATTGCATAAAAAGAACGTAGTAAAGAAACCTGCCTCACTTTTTTATAGCAAACAGAAGTGCCTTTCCTCCATAATAACATACCAAAGCTGTGTTGTTTGTTTGTTTGTGTGAGGCAAATGGATCTTTCTGTGGGAGCGCAAAACTGCAGGGCCCACAGCTGTGCAAACGGAGGGCAGATTTGCAACTGCCCAGCACATGCAGGACTGCTCCGTACAGGGGCAGGGGTGGAAAAAAAAAGAGGCTTCAAAGTTTCTTTTTTGAGAATTCTCCTTAGTTCACCGTTAGCTCGAAGCTAAGCAGGGAGCGATGCTAAGCACGTCTCTTCATATGAGGCACATCTTGCCTCATAGCAAACAGGGGATTATATGGTTGTTGAGGTAGAGCAGCTATATTTCATATCAGCACCTGCACTTTCCAGAAAGATGGGCAAGGTCCAGTTCACCCCTCTCAGCTCACCCAGGCAGTCAAGGCGCGAACGACCACAGCTTTGTCCCCTGAGAGGCTGTGTGTGCTTAGACACTCCACAGTGCAGCACCCCTACTCTGATGGCCTGAGTGTGGGCAGCTCCCCCATCTAAGTAGATACAGGGCCAGATGTGACGCCTTGCCTGGTGTGTGTTGCTGAGTCTTGTGCTCACATGTTTTTCTTCCCACCTCCTGTCTTCTAGTCTTGCTTTCTTCTCTTGGTCAGGTCCCCGGTCCTCACTGAATGTTGGACAGGTCCCACCTTGGGATAGTACCTCATATCTCAAGTTTTGCCTTGCACTGAGCACGCCCTTCCTTTGGTTTCTCCATTTTTTGATCACAGCACCTCTCTCAGCTCCCACCCTCTTTCCCTGTCTCCACTCTTGTCCTTATGCAGCTGCCCACATCCTGGCTGCCGTTCCCACCGTTGGCCTTTGCTTTGGCAAACACTGCTGTAGGTAGATGTCCAGGCAGTGCGACCAAGGAGCGCAGAAGGCTACTGGAAGATGGCGAAACAAAGGGCTGACACATGGCAAAATGCCACTGCAAAAAGATTCCCCGCGGTGAGTGCGGTGGCCTGGAACGGCCTCGGCCCCAGGGCGCAGGGGCTGCTTTTTCAGTGCCATGTTGACTTAACTTTGTAAGAAGCCCATCTTGACCACATCTGAGCATCCCTGCGGAGTTGTCTCTTTGTTAACTGTGTTATCAATTAAATCCTCGCTGTAATCCAAAGAATCTTTCTGATTACCCTTCCTGGCACAATTTTTATTAGAAATGGCTCTTACCCATTCTAGCCTTCTGCTTCTCCTGCTGCAGAAGACATCTGAAGCTTTTCCCCCCAGTTCAGAAACTCCTTTTGTCAGTTTTCCCATCCAGAGTTAGGAAAGGAGCAGCTTACTTGCATTCCCTCAAAGCTGGCCAATGGCGAACTGCAGACCTTGGGCTTTGTCGCAACCTTGTCTGTTATAAAACAACAGAAACAACAAAACCCCAGCAAATGCATCTTTTTTTTTTCCATAGTGGAACATTTTAGAAGCCAGATGGAAAGCTTTTCCCACGTGATGGCCTGTAGCAAAGATAAACTGGCTCCTGGTGATTTTTTAGGAAAGCTGCTGGGTTTGGAGAATAGATTTCCATTGTATCACTTAATTCAATTTGCTTGCACTCAGTAAGTGTATTTTTGCTTTGCTTCTTCTAGCTTATGTTTGTCTAGCTTGATAGAGAAATGGTGTCTGGCTTCTGCAGAAAAAAAGAAAACTCCCCTGCCCTTTGAGAGCTGATGTTCATTCATCTCCTTGCCCTCAGTGCATTTTTCTGTCGAGATCCCCATTCTCTGAGCTCATTACATTCCCCATCTCCTCTCCCCTCCAGGCCCCAGCAAACGTCTCCCGCTAGCCCTGCAGTTTGACCTTGGACCCCAGTTGCTCTCCCTATCTGACCCCAGCTGTGGATCCTGGCAAACCTCCAAGCCGGGGAGCTCCGGGACAGAGAGGTAGAAGGACAGAAGTTTGCCTTTCTTGACTCCTGTTCTTCCTAAGACATACGGCAGCTGCAATAAGAGGTCACCGCTGGGCACGCGGGTTCACGCTTCCTGAAAGGATCGTCTTTTGGGGAAAACTTGCCCAAAATCGAGGGCCAAAGGACTTCTGCTTTCTGTAGCGGTTTGTAAGAGCACAGCAATGCAATGTCAGGTTTTGGCACTGGATCCAGAAGTCATAAGAGAGCTGGGAGGGATGGGGGAGATCAATGGTTTGGGAAACAAGAGACAACATGTCTAAGTGCAGCTTAGACATTTAATTATGCTTTAACCCAAACCATAGCTTTTACCAGTCACCTTACTGCTTTCAAGAATGCATTTTTATTCCTAGCTATAAATCAGTCCTACTCAATAACTAGCAGTTTCACCCAAAAAGCAACTGACCAGTGTGTGGTAGAGTGCAAATAGCAATTGGAGAAGGGATGATATTAAGACACAATAATGAAAGCTGACATGTTTGGGATATCTGGGAACAGTGACCTACTGGTCATCTCCCTCTCTCAGTAATTGTAATTGACAGGCTGCTGCAGTTGCAATAATTTAGGAGTACTACAGGAAAAGTAATCCAAAAGATATTTTGCAGGAAGGTCTTGGGAAAAATTGTCTCTATGCACACACTTCATTCTCTGAGAAGTTGAGTAAGCAATTCTATTCCTATTTTTTGTGAAAGTAATACATCCCAAAGGTTAAAGGATATTTGAGATTTATGATGAAAGGGCAGTGACTGGCAGCAGAAAATGGTATTTTATACTTCTGGAGTATTTTACCCACTCTGCTGGCCTTTGGCAAGGCTTGGTCTGAAAGACTCACTACTATAATTAATAGAGCTTGTCAGCCCTCAGTTTCTGAAAAATCTCAGCTTTCTTTCTCCAAAGTAGGGGAAGTACGAACCTCCTAATTGCAAAATGAAGCCTGAGTGGGTGAATGGATGTCGTTATCCACAAAGGATGCTCTGAACTCTAGAAATCAGGATGTTTGCATGAAGAGTGTTAGCACAGAACCCTAATGATGTTCTTACAGATCACTGTTACTAGATATTTCTTCACTGATTTTACCAACAACTATTCAGTAACCCAAGTTTATAGACAGTTTTATTTCCTGGGGAAAAAGTAAGTGTTTGGACTTTTTTTTTGCCTTTGGACTTTTTCCCTCCCTTCTGCTACTCTGATGCTTGGTTCTAGGAAACAACCTAAAAGTAAACACCTGCACTGAATAACTTTTTCTCTGAACACTGTCATTAATTAATGAACATTAGCACCCTGGTTAGATACTAAAATGAAGTCCACACTGTGGCCATGTCTCCGTGTGCTCCTGACCCGTGTGAGTAGCTGATCGGCATTTGTAAACCGGGCACCAGCACAAACACGTGCCCGGTGGTTGCCTGGCTGGTGGTATCTGTACAGAAATGTCAGAGGAGTGGCTACAGATGAACAAACAAACGGGGCATGTTTAAACATATGTCTGTGGTTATACAATATAGATTTTGAAAAACCTACCTACTGTTTCAATAGAATGGGGACAGAGAGTCTCCTGGGTAAAGCTGGGCTTTGCCCAAAAGCCAGCTTGTGTGCTGAAAACCACTTTCGGAAGCACATTTCAAGTTAGCTTTTCTGGGAAATGTCACAGGCAGCTCTCTCATATCACAAGGTAATTTTCAGCACAGCCAGGTGTCACTCTACTTTCCTTCTCCTCTAGTACCTTAAAATCTTACAACTGATTTTTCTTCAGCAGGAAAATCAAGCAAGCTTGCTGGCACTCTCCAGATGGGGACTGATGTACACTGCTATAACACACAGTTGCATTTAAAGCAGGGAACCGAGAAGCAATGTGGCATTCCTGGGAGTCTGGGCCCACCCTGACTCTGACTCAAGGAGAAATGCAGGTGTGCACCTTGCTCCCAGCAGAAAGAAATCCACGTGCATTCACTGGGAGAGAGCCAAGCTGCCCCAACAGGTCCCAGTCCGGGTACAATTTCCTCAGATTCTCCTGTAAAGTTGGGGACAGATAAAAGAACAAGAGATTTTCTAATTGATCATTTATTCTGTATCACTTTTCCCGTCTGCTGGAAAAGACAATATTGCCTGGGAGCTTGCAAAGAAATTTGACTGTGGGAATATGGATGCTACTTGAATTAAGAACTGTCTTGCTTTGGAATGTGTAGATCAGTGAAAATAGCTGTTAAATATAAAACATTCTGTATATGTACAGAGGGTCTTTTAAATCACAAACTCATTTCAAGCGAAACTTTGAAAAGGATTTTGCAAAAGAAAAAAAAGTGAAAATGCAGCTATCAATAACACAATCAAAATTTGTGCTCCAAATAATCACCTCAGCAGACGACTTGTTTTATTGTGTTTAAATGATGCTTTGTATCTGGATAGAGATCATTCTGGAAGGGCGATCCTTTAAAACTCTTCTAGTCTGGCCAGTAGCTTTGTGACAGGTACTTGGTCTGGGATGAAAAAACTCACTTCTATAAATCAACTGTGATTTGGGAGGGAGCAGTATCTTCTAGTGGACTCGGCATTAGTTCATTCTCTCACCAAAATTCAAAATCCTTCGAAGTTTTCCTGATCATTCTGCACAGCTAAACTCAGTTTTGTTGAATAATAGTTCAGGATTTCAGCGATGTTATTTTCTCCCTGCTGTCTATAAGGAGACAATCCCCACACTAGGGCCAATGTTCACTCTTTGCATTGGAAGTTCTGCCTTTAAAGAAAATATCAGCATTTCATCTGAAGGTCCATGTGATAATTCCTTCATAAAGCGTGTCTTATCTAGATACTCTTTCCCCTCAGGGAACCTGAGAACAATAGTTTCTGGTGGATATTTGCTTTTCCAGTGTTTCTGAATGGAAGTGAACCGTTCGGGATTTTGCTACTAGTTTTCTTCTGTGCTTTTTCTAGCCCTCCATGGCCCTCCCATATGTCTCTCTCTATCTAGAAATTTATTTATTTTTTAATCTTCCATTTGACGGCTCTAATTTGCTCCAACGTTACTGCCCCTTAAAGGATGGTTTGGGATGATCACAATAATTTGCTTGTCCCTGTGTGGTACCACTTTTGCCAACACTTCCCCAGCAGCAGCCTCATTTGCTTATCTGGTGCAGCTTTCTAAGGCACCTTAAATCCACCACTTCACATCTATTGATTATTGCTGTTGAATTCCCAGTTTCTTTTGTTCTTTGAGGCTTTTATGTGGAGAGGTTACAGCAAAGTCCTTTGAAATATGGGCTCTGTTCCGTAGAAGTAAACTGGGGCAGGGAGAAGGGGGCAGGAGGGGAAATAGCCATTAATTTCATCGAAGATAGATTAACTACAATGACTTTAGCCTTTTCAGTTCTTGTTTGTTTGTCTAAGCTTCATTATTTCAAATGGGCCAAAGCGCTCTCTCCAGCAGGAAAACGTTAGAGCCATAATTAATTCAAGGCATTTGGCATTTCCTGTCAAAATGGTAGACATTCATCAAGCCGGGAAGACTGCTGAGATTCATGTCTGCTCGGGGCTGATGCTCAGACAATTTTCCCGACATACCTCTCTGCACAACACGCACATGTCTTAATTTTGAACTCTTCCTCCGCAGCCAAACCCAGGTCCTCACCCTGACCCTCAGTCTCTTCAATACCTCCTGTCAAACCCATTGCTACCACCTCTCCCTACTCTCCCCTAAGGCATTGGTGAGTCCATGAGAGGTGGCTGGATCTTGCCTGGCTCCCCATGCCCTGAGGAGGAGCAGCGGGTTACCAGCACGTGCTACGGGGATGATGGGCCACCTCCCTTTACCGTGGTCACAACGCCTGAGCCGGGCAGGGGGGCTGGAGCCATACCACCACCTTGTTGCTGTTCACTGCTGGGCTGGCCAGGGAACTGCAGCAAAAGGGGACAAATAATGAAAAACAGGGAGAAAAGAGCTTCGGGAAGTTTAAAGGAACAAGGCCTATGGTTACACGGCTGGGTGCAAGCCAGCTCCAGACTTTCAGGCACATTAGCAGAAGACAGTTAAACAACACGTAAACAGCAAAATAAAGAAACTCTTGTTGGCAGCAGGGCTCTTGCGTGGGGTGCTATGACCCCCAAGAAAACTTCCTGGCAGTTATCTGCCTCGGGCTGTGGAGACGCACTTGGTGATGGAAAGGCTTGACTACGAATAAAACCAGTATCTTTAAATACTTATGTGATTTGGTAGCATTTGGATTCCTCCTTCAGCGTTTTGTCTCTTCTGGCTCTTTGCATACCGTCTCAGGCTCACACTGCTGTTTGGAAGACACGGGGTCATATTTTTTTCCCCTCCTCTGTTACAGCAGAAACGGAGTGGATCACTTAGAGAACAAGTCTGTTCACAAATGTTTCTATTTCAGAGATTAGATGTCAATGAAAGAAATGGTTTTCTGATTTGTCAGAAGTCCAGCAGGTTAGACTTTAACTTAGCAGAAAATGGTCAAATTAGATGTGACAGAAGGACAAGAAGTCCATAGTATGGCCCTGTCTTGTAACTACACTGAAATTAAGTGAACAAATCTGGTTGTTAATGGCTTTAGAAAAGTAAACGCAGCATCTAAACTTGACAGCTATGTGGTTGAACTGATAGATATGGTGATTATTGTTGGCATGCAGCGGAAAAATAGAATTACATTGTGTTTAATCAAAGGGACCTAGTCTGGGATAAGCCTTGGATCCCTCCTCTACATGAAAAACAGCCTTTAGAACAAAGGAAGTTCTGCATAATGTTATTTAGTCTACACAAACCACCAACTGTATGTCAGAGCCCTGATGAAGTCACTGCTTAGAAACCATTAAGAGATAGCGTACAATCGATGTGATATACTCTGCTTTAGTTGGGAGACATGCTTCTGGCAAGCAATGGAGTGGTCAGGTCCAGCGTGCACACACAAAAATTACCAACAAACTAAGGTACAACAGATAAAAAACCCCGAAGCTTTCTGCTACCCTAAAAAAGAGTTTTCTTTTAAAAAGTGCTGTTAACTCTCTTTGTGTTGTCTCTCATCTCTACTGTGCGTCAGGATAGTAGATTTGTCTGAAAGGGAAAATCACCAAGGAATAGTTTTATATTAGAGAAAATATGTCGTCTGGCCTCCTATCAAACTTTAGTATGCATCTAATGCTGACGCTAGTGGTCAAGGGAAGAAGTGCATTCTTTGCCTTGGTTAAAAAATTGTATTTCCTGTATGAAAAAAGCCCTTGCAGAATGAAAGCAACTGCCAGTAGAAACAGATACCTGAGCCCTAACACATCATTTGCCAGGGGAAACATTTTAATTTAGTCACGCAGTTCACCCCCACTCAAATTCATTGAGCAAATTAAATCATGAAGGTAAGGCGAATCATGCGGGACCAGGCGCTGTAGCTATTGGAGTGCAGAGGAGAAGTGAGGAATGGAAGTCTGTGAGTGCCATCCATTGCCTATCACAGAATAAATTAGAGCTGAAATCTTTCTTTTGTGCGGTTTGGAACAGGCGTGGGCTTCGAAGACAGAAGATTTGGACCAAAAGACAAGTCATTCCTTTATCTAGTTGTAATTGACTGCAGGTGGTTTCTGCTAACATAATGCAGATTTGAGCCTGATTTATCTTTTTTTGGAGGCAGCATGGCCCTCACATTTTTGGGAAAAGTCAGAAGAAAAAAATAAATTGTTTTCTTATTATGGCAGATCACATCTTTCTGTTTGAATTCTTGGCTGTTTTTTCTTTCTTTTGATAATGATAACACTGCCTGCCACTCTCTGACAGATGAGCTGAACATTACATGGGACAAACCGAAACTGGTGAAGGCCTGGGCCAGCATCGTTAAGACTGAATCTTGTCTGTGAGAACAGCTATGAAATTAGATGCTTTTCCTGGTGCATACTTCTCTCTCTCCCTGCCAGCAAATCAGTATCATCAAATCCTCTTACTCAGTCTTACTCTGCATTTTGTATGAGAAAGATTTTTGAGTGATTTCTTCCTTCTTGCTTCTTGGCCCTGTCAGCTACAAAACCTCGTAGCCCTGGCACATCTCTTTTTCCTCTCTCTCTCTCTTTTATATCAGCGTAAATCGGGAATAACTCACTGGAGAAGCCCAGAGGGTGTAAAGCTGCTGGGACAAAGCTGGGGCTGTTGTTTCTGTTCCACACCGGCCTGAGAGCGGACACCTAACACCATGTTGCCTGAATGCTGCTTATAATCCTATTCCTCTCTGGAAACTGGATCCTTCTTAAGGGAACCTGGAGCCTCTTGCTGCTCCCCTCAGCCTCCAAAGTGAGAAAGGAGCTCAAAGACCAATGGAGAGATGGAGAGGGGCAATTAACTGAAACAGGATAAGATCTACATGGAGTTCGTATGCCTTGGGATGCGAGAGTTGCATGACGTGGCTCTGCAGGGATGGCTGAGAGGAGCCAGGGGTAAGCTCCAAGAAGGAGCTTGTGCTTCTCTTGGAGGGAGAAAAATGTAATGTTATGCTCTCCTTGTGCTGCAGCTGAAGCTGGTTCGAGTGGTCTGGGGCAATAATGCTCCTTAGCACAAAGCAAAGAGCAGCAAGAGATGCTGGGAGCTCTCTGGATCCTTTTCGTGTTGCAAACAGCCACTTGCCTGTGTCCATTGCAACAGCAGAAAAGAAGAAATATGAAACTGCTCCCCTACCCTAGTTTTTAAGGAAGTATCAGGCTCTTGGCAAGTTTGGACACCTGCAGCAATTGACTTCTTTCCAGCAGAAGTCCAAAGGCACGCAGCTTCCCAGCAAATCATTTTCTCCTAGGGAAGAGGCATAATAGAAGGGGTAAAATGGAGGGAAAGTGAGAGGAGATAACACAAGGGAAATGTTTCAAAAGGAAAATGCTATACAGCCTGTGGGTTGGGAGGGAGGAGGGAAGAAATGGAACATGCAAGACAGTGCATGTTTGAGGTAGCTGCAGCAGTCATGTTCAGTTTTGGTATTGGCCGTTATCTTTGGGAAAAATGGAGAGTGGGAAGATGTGCTAATGTGGTGCAGCTGTTAAGATGGGATTGAAAGTCTTAGAGATGCAGGGTTGGTAAACGGCTGAGGCAGACCATATCGCCGTTTCCTTCCCCTCCCCAAAAAACGTCAATAAGACTGAGAGAACTGAACATACCAGCATAAATTCCTGTCTTGGCTATTTGGGAGAAGCTCCAGGACAACCCTTCTAATATACTCAGGGTCAGATTTTGGCCAGAGCTGTAGGAGGCATTAAGAGACTGCTGCAATACAGCTGATGAGCAGTGGGTTGGTTCACTTAATACCACACTGAGGGGTTCTCCCTTGCTTAACACAGGTATAGACTATGCTGTGATTTTGGTGTATAAGTAGGGTTTCCAACTATTTAGTTTCTCCTTGAGGTGCTTGTGTTATTTTTGAGAATTATGACCTGTTTTCATGCTTATATTACAATTTTTATAAATTTAAAATCATCTTCCGAAGTATTTTGGTCCAAACTTTCCTGATGACTTTAATTTGTTTTGTCTCATTCAAGGATCTACATTCTTAAATCATTTAACTTTTCAAAAAATGCATTTGAAGGCACTAACTGAAAACTGACTTTTTTTCAAGACAAGTTCATTTTGAACAGCTGAACTTTCAGCAGTGGATGTGAGGTGATTCCATTTAGTTTTTCTTTGGTTTAAAGCTAGAGTCAAGAGACTCTGTGCTTGTTTGGCACGTCAGCATGGAAATCAATAAGGGGCATAAGCCAGCAAATCATCTAGTTCCCAAAGAATATTATAGTATATGGTATGGATAGGAATAATATAGATGCAAGTGTACATGGAAAAAACATTATAATTGCTTAATATAGTGTGTATAGACGCATTTGTAGCTGACAGTAACAACAAATTAGATGCATAAAGTCCATAGCATGTGTTAGAAAATAAAACCTAAAAAAAGAAAAGATAAATAAAAGTGGATAAATATTGCAAAACATGGATTTAACTCCCAGTATTTGCAGAAAATCTTTAAGCTTTTTGAAGACTGTAGTGACACATTTACAGTGGACTTGATTCCTTTTGAAGAAGTTATTCAGTCTTCCCAACTGCACTAGTTCACACAAATATGATTTGTGCTTGAAATTTGTAGTATATTAATGGATTTTAAGTGGTTCCAGCAATTCCATTAAAAGAGGATGGAATAAATAAGTGAACAGTTTGCCAAAGGTGGAGACACCACAGTTGTGAAACCAGCCAGTGGTTTATGTCAAACACAGTCATTTAAAAATATAGCGGTGAATTAAATAAAAGTGACTTAAAGATTAGGTATTGTACAAAGTGCTGCTCTAAACGAAGACAGGGGTATGAGCAGTAACATCTGGATGAAATAAAGCCCCATCTGAGAACTAAAGTAAAATAACATTGCTTATTTGAACAATTTCTGTGGTAGAAAGTAGAACCTAATACTGAGAGCAAAAGTCTCTGGGAGTTTTTGGAAGAGGGACAAAAATTTGACAATAGATACAAATTTTCAGCAGCTTTCCTGTCCGTGTTAAATTAGATACTTTTTAGCGTTTGCTTATGACTTGCCCATTGCCTGACCACCCTGCCTGCTTTGGGCTTCTTAGGGGTGCAAAGTCAACAGGAGTCGTAAAGCCAGCTGGAAAGACAGCAAGGGTGGGACAGTGCCTAATTGCAAATGTATTGAGAGATAATCCCTTCTTTGTAACTCTGCTTTCACCTGGGGCAACACAGGGATTGAATATATACGTGTGTGCTTTTGCTTGTGAGAAAGAACACGTAACAGCCAAGTCTAGGTTTGTTTTTTTTTTGTTCAGTGTTTTACTGCTATGTTGGTTTTAGTCACTATGGAGGTCCCACATATAAAGAGATTTTTACTTTCATAAGGACTGTTGTCTAGCATGTAATAATTTTCCTCTGTTGGCCAGCTTCTTCCTCATCAACCTAGCAAGGAATTATACACACCAGAGTTTATTTAGATGAACTTTCAAGTGTGCTTCCTGTTTACAGAGTCACATAGCCACATGCACCAAACAAAATACGAGGCCAAGGAACAGAGAATACCATGCTAACAGGAAGCACCTTCATGTAAATAATGGTGGTGCTCCGCGTCGTCCAGTAACTGCATCTTCCCGCTGGATGCGAACAGCTTTGAAATACTTGTTTGGAAACAGAAGTATTTTTCTTTTAGTAGGATTAAGCAAAATGAGAGATGGTCATGCATTTGCGTTTAGACAAAAAAAAAAAAGAAGAAAAAGGTGAGTTCTGAATTGGAGTATAGAGTTTTTGCTTTGGGTTACTGACGCTATCGTATCTTTGGGACAGTTGAGCATTGTTTTGCCTGATGGACTGAAATAATTTCGCCTTGGTATTATTTCCCTTGACCATATGAATAAACCTTCAAGTATGCACTGGGGACAATAACGCAGGTGATGGAACAGGCTCCCGGGAATGCGCTGTTATACTTGCTGAGACATTTATTATTCCTAGGGTAGCTATTAATGGTGTGATCATATCTGTTGTTATTACTATATTTGTGCCATTATTTAAGGACACATATGGACACCAGAACAGAGGCATCACCAGCATAAAGTCTTGCCAGATTGTTCTCTGAAAACGGTAGTGTCTGCACGTGCAAAAATGTTTGTCGAATAAAAAAGTTAAGACAAATTTGTTGGTTTTTTTATAAGGAAGGGTTGTGGGGTTTTTTTTGTTTGTTTTGTTTTTGTTTCTTTTTTTTTTTTCTTAATTTGGCACTAAATGTTGATTTAAAATGAAGCTGATAGTTTCTGGAAAACCTTTCAAGTTTTATGGTGGTGCCCATGTGATAAAGGATGGTGTTAAAGGACAAAAGATTTGTTTCTGCATCCAAAATGTACATTGGTGGTCCCGCTGTAGGTGACAGCTGCCTGTGACCCCCTGTGGGCCCAGATCTGCATATGGTGCGCTAATCTCACCCGCTCACAAGCAGACAACAAAGATGATCTAGAAGCTCCTTGGTGAACAAAATTAAACACTGCAGGTCAAATGGAAATCAATTACAAGCTGTGCAGAAGACTGTGGAAGTCAACACCAACTCTCACCCATGAACTGGCATGGAGGCAATCAAATGTCAGGTCAGTTCAGGTCACCCTGTGGCTTTGGTGTCCATTTTTCACTCAGTATAGGGTAGGGAACTGTAAACATCTGAGACAGTGGATGAAATTAACGGATGACTCAGACACACTGACAGGTCCTGTACTGAACACATTGTGCCAGTACAAATAAATAACATTACTTAAGCAAAAAAAACCCCCTCTTTTTGTAGTAAGCACAAGCATAGTCACATCCATCTAAACGAAATCTGTTAATTTTTGCATTTAAGTTTTTGTCTCTGATTTATGTATGGAATCCATTGGGTATCTGTCTAATGCAATTAAACAGTTTTCAGCGTTGAGCCTCTCAAAATTTAAAAGAACACAGAAATGTTTTTTGTCCACAATACTGACAGTTGGCAAGACTTTCAAGAAAAGCACCTAAACAAATCAGAAGCCAAACACCCATCCAATTCTGTGTCTATATATCACAGTGCTTTGAAATGGCTTATGGAATATATTAAGATGTTATTTAATGCTGCTAATCTTTAAAAACAGCCATGAGCTGAGATGGCATTGGTACTTCAATTTAAAAGGTAAGTCACGACTCTGTGGCTGCAAGTCATGACTTACACGTCTATGACGTGTAGAAAAGTAACCTGCATTAATAAATACATTTTTAGTTTATCTAGTGGTTATTGCAGACCTCTGTAGCTATGACAAGACTGCCCATCATTAATTAATTTTGTATTTTGGCATCATGGAGTTACTTTCAACACGAGTTAGTAACCAAAAATGCGATGTATTGTAGGATGGGTCCACTGCACAATGGTGATAATGGACATGGATGTCTTTGCCACAGTTTGTTTTATTTGCAAAGCATGTAGAAAAGTCCCACAGGCACACATGGGATAAAACAGGCCAAACTTCGTTAACCAAGCACCTGACCCAAAATGAAGAACTGTCTTACCACTGCTTTTTTGGCTTTGAGTGACTTCAGCCTCTTTCTCTGGGCTTTTCTTTACATTTCCTGCTCGTTTTCTTAAAAACCTACCCTCAAACAAAAGAAGGTTCAACACAGCTCCGTCTTGCTGCTCATCCATTCCTGAGCAGACGTAAGACGTAACCCGCCTCTGGTTGGGGTGGTGATGAATTCCTGCACCCTGAGGTCTCTGGCCTTTGCTGTCTGTAACCTGCAGGGAGGCTGCCTATCAAACTGGTTGAAAGTAGTGAGCGTACCCACATTATAATTCTTTTACTGCGTGTGTCGCACAGTTAATTATATGTGTGAACTTTTGGACTACCTTGTTTAGATTCGCGTTTTGGGACAAGAACTTTATTTCTTGTGCCTGATAGAGTACTTAAGGCATTTAACCAACAGTGAAAACACAGCAATGGGGAGCTTGCTGGATTTGTCTGTGGTTTAGGTGTTCTCGGGCAGATAAACATTCTCCAGCAATATTGCAGCAGGTTTCTCTCTTTCATGGAAGATGGGATTAACGCAGTAACAAAACATAGTTTCAGTCTGTGCAAGGTGAAAAGCAACAACACTAGTAAGTCTACATATTCAAGAGTATCTCTATGCTGCATTTATTTGAAGAAAACCTTCTCTTTCTCATCATTATTTTATCTGTAAAAGACTATGGTATCTCATATAAGTCTTCCCCTGGCCAGGAGTCCCAGAGGAAAAAGTTAATTAGTATAAAATTAAATTGATAACAGAATCTATGTTCTTAAGACAGGAACATGTCCCAAGGTGGTCCTGCTTCAGAGCATTAAATATTCTCCCTTCATCCCAGGGGCTTGGCTTCAGTGCATGCCGGGATCTGAAGTCTCCATTGACAGGTGACTGCAGCTGCCTGTAAGGAGTCTCAACTGTGGAGTTTTATGGCTTGCATCTGGCTCACAGCTCATACCTTAAACATCCTCCAGGGAGCCGATAGTCTCATTTTCATTCTTAACATATAACAACAAAATTAAAATTAAAATCTAAAATGCAAACCTTTTTCCCAAAGCGTGTGAGGGTCAAGGAAATACCTCTTCTGCAAAAACATCAGGAAAACACATACAGAACATCAGTTATCACAGATAAAAGTAAGCAGCTATTATAACACCACTAGCAATCTCCTTTTAATACTGGCTAGCAAGTGTGGAAAAGTTGAAAATATTCTTTCAAATTACTTCCTACTGCAAAGGATAGGATATTGCACTGGGCAGGATATTCTAGCAGGTGGGTCCTGCTACCTTCTGCTCACATGTGTTTTCCATAGTAAGTCAAAGCAAAGCACTACTTTCTATGTTTCTGTCTTTAAAAGTGAACTTTCAAAAGAAAACTCCACCATGGTTCTGCTGTGACAAGCGGTCTAACGGCAGTGAGGGGGACATACACAGATCCCAGAACAGAAATGCTGGTGGTGTCCTAGGGAACAGGGCTCCCTTGTTACCGTTAGGTCCTCCATGAAACGCATGAGGGCTGGAGCTTGGGAACTTTGGCCACCAGCTTCTGTTTGCAAGGAGGCTATTTGCCAGCAGTGCTCCCACACCCCCCAAAGGTTTCTGAGCAGTGCAAGAGGAGGTGATTTTCCCTGCCACAGAGATGAACCCTGGCACCTACCTCCTTGCGCAGGAGACGAAACGGGAGGAAGGACAGGCAAAACCGAGTGAGGACAGAGTTGTTTCATGTTTCTGCCAGAAGCTCCTCCAGCCTCCCCCAAAAGCAGCTGCCACCCCACATACCCTGCCCTGCCCTCAACAGCCATCATTTGACCACGTGTCTGGCATAAGTGACAGAACCAGGACTGCTTTGTTGCCACAGGCAAAATCCTGCTCTCCCTGGAGTTAGAACCAGTCCCGGGGCTGCCAGGGGCCAACAGAGTATCAATGGCGTTGAGCAGAGAACAGCAGTCAGGAGGAGTTTCATCCAACTGCTCTATCAATGCGGAAAAGAAGTGATAATTTCATTACACGCAAAATGAACTGCAGCCCGGTGACTCAAAAACCCAGGCCTTGGTCGCAGTATTTGGTGCTGACTCTGTTTCTGTGTTTTTATGATGCATACATAGACTGCAGATCAAAGGCTATTTCTGGGTCATTTTACCTATAAGATTATTGAGGTTTCCTGCCAAATCACTGAGAACAGTGAAAACTTGCAGTGTTTTTATTAAACTTGCACAGTCAGCACACAGCAAAATTAGAAGGTATGTCAACTTGGGTTTGAGTACCTCAAAGAACCAAAATGCTTAAAAACCAAACAGTTAGACAAAAGTCAACTTACAAATCTCTTGAAAAGTCCCAGAGACCTTCCAATCTGTCTGCTGACACCTTCTGCCTGTCTCTGACCCTCCTAAATCAAAGCATTTATCTAAAGTACAAAAGTTGACAGTTTGCATTTAATAAAAGTTGCTTGTCTTGTCAGTCTGCAGAACTCTCGTTCCTGCTGGCCATTTCCTTGATGATGTGTTACAGCAATGCAATGGCCAGCAGCACTTACAGAAATAGATGCAAAAAGCGGCTTGATTAATTTTAAATATGTTCATTCTTGAACACAAAATGTAGGTTGTATAAGAAATAGAGGGGAGGGCTGCAAGGAGATGCTGTGTATTTCAACCAGCAGAAGTGGTGTTTCAGGGGAACGATTACTGTTCCTGATAACACACGATAGTACAACAACAACAAAAAAAAGGACTGCATTTTGCTTTAGGCATTTTCAGGGGGTTTATATTTAACAATAATTCTGAAACAGTTTCAAATTCCTGGGCACAATTCTGCTCATCAGTAAAGTTAAAGGTCTGCTACACTTGAAAACATCTGAAAAAAAACTTGGTGTAAGTATGTGCTGTTTTTACATCTCTGAAGTTTTACAGACTTAGGCTTCAATCCTGCGTACTTCCACATGGGGCTTTTCTTTACACATATACTTTAAGTGAAGCATTTTCCTACATTTTGTAGAATGTAGATTGGCATCAGATTATAATTTTGAGAAATATACATTTGGTCACACATCACGTACCATGTCCTCTTCATGAGGTAATGTTAGTATTTAGTGCTGAGTACCCCACCAGCCATCACAGAACAGCCTCCTGTTATGTTTTAAGGGTATTAAAATTAATTGGTTGTACTTAGTTTTCCTCTTGTTTAGAAGAAAGGGTGTTTTTTTTTCTGATATACTGTAGAATACACATCAGATGGAGGAAGTTGTAGTTAATGCTAAACAATAATCATTTATTCACAAACATTTGCTCTTCCTTGGGCTGGAAGGGAGCTGTGGAGCCTTCCCGGTGACCACGGATGGCTGCATCATCTGAAACAGCTTCTGAAATTTTAGGCTACTCGAGGGCTGTAGACCCTACTCCACAGCTTGGAGAGGAGTGGCAAGGTTGTTGGGACCAGTTTAGGCACCAAGCAAGGTCATCCAGTGCGTAGAGAGCATTGGGTAGCACCCTAAGATCACCAGCAGGTCCTGCTTCCTATTTTTTCTATGCTAAGCTGTTGCATCTTCCTCAGGGTAGAAGAGGTAAAAAGGAAGCGGGTAAGGGTGTCCAGGCCCAGCAATAAAGAAGGATGGCCAGGATAGTCGAGGAGTAGCAAACCCAGCTGTAGTCCCTCAGACCCCCTTAGCTGCAGACCCCTACTGACATCTTTCTGGAAGGATGTGAGAGGGTGTGGGGGAGTGGGTATCTTAGGAGGGGTGGCGGCATGGCCTGTGAAATGTTAACAAGGCAGTGTGGATGGAAACACAGCACGGCGACCCTGCACAGACAGATGCGGTGAGCACAGATGGTGGTTGAGGACACTTGTGTATGGCCCATGTGTGTAATTCCTGGGTTCATTTTTACCAGCAGTGTTCATTGGTGACTCTGGAAACGGCCACCTAAACCACAGTCTGGGTCAGAAGAAGCACTAAGGTGTGCCCATCTCTCTTTCTCAAGACTTCGTGGGTATCTTCTTCCGTCCAGCTCACAGGTACTTTTTGAAACTTTCTTTCTGTCAAATGTAGATGGTAATAGAGCTAATACTCTTTTATTGTCCCAGGCTGTCAGAATAGCTTTAAATCTGTATATTTGGAACCTCAATCAGGTATTTTTATTTAGAATAAATTCAGTTCTAAAGTCTCCCTGATTAGAAGCAACATGTTTTAAATACACAGCCTGTCTTTATTTTTATGGACTATACTTTTCAAAACAAATATTCCTTAAGAAACTAAAAAATGGCAAAATCCAAGATTTTATACCTTTATCTTATTGTTGTTACTTTAAAAGGACCAAAGTAATAAATATGAGTTTTAAAAAATAATTGTCTCTGAAGTGAGGTTCAGGTCTGTAAATTGAGTTCAGGTTCAGAAGATTATGCTGGAGGTACATGGAAAAGCCTTGAAGTAGTGTTTTAAAGAAACTTACAATTCAAAATAGAAATAAATATTTTATTGAAAAACTAAGTATGCAGACCATGGCACGAGGCTTAGAAAAACGCAGCTGAGCTTCTGTTGACAGAAGTGGAAGGCAGCTTACCTTGCGCTCCTCTCCCCAAGGATGTTTGTGGGAGGCCCAGCTCATGAATCTCGCTATTGGACAGTACTGAATCCTGACCTACGTAAGGTTATAGCAAGAGCGATTCTTTTGACAGCTTGGAAACCCACAACCCTTTGTTTGCAAAAAGCCATTTTTAAATAGCAGCATTTTGGACTCCACAACTAACCTGTGCTTCAGCGTAGAAAAGCATTTCTTTAGTTCATTTTTCTCTTAAGAAACTCCATTCCAAGTCAGCAGTCTTGTCTTCTGGTCCTGGTTAAGGCATGAGGCAAGGGAGGCAGGCTTTTGCAGCCAAGCTTGTGCAAACACGCATACCCCCCCCACACCCTGGTTTGTTTTGTTATAAGGAGAGTGAGGGTCACCCGGAGCTTGAGCAGGGGAAGTTCGGAGCCTTAGTCCTGGCACCAACTGTGTTTTCAATAGATGGGGCACAGCAGAGCTGTGATTTAGTTGCCTGAGGTGTTAGTAGTTTATTAGCTGTATTTGTGGAGCTGATGAGAACGTGGGCTTTTGTGGTACCTGGTACACAGAGCAGAGCGGCAGACCCTTGGACAGTAGCCCAGTTTGTGCAGATCCGTGTCAGTGCTGGCATGGGTTAGCAAGTGTCAGGTTTTAAAGTAATTAGAGAAGGCAAGTTGTGAGATACTGCATTACATTTGGGAGTCCTAAAACCAGCACGGCCGGTGGAGCCGGGGGAGGCCAGGGGGATGGTGTGAACCCCCTCCTGGTCATAACACAGACCCCCTTCCCAGAGGAGGGCTGCGATGTGCCCCAGCAGCACCCGGCCACCCGCCGCCCTCTCTGCTCCGCAGAGGCTTTCTGAACATGGCTTCGAAACCACGATGTCTGGACTGACTACGTAAACCACACTGCGCAGCCTTAAACCCTAGGCTCAGCCTCCAGAGGGAAAGTGTCGGGGTTTCCTCTGGTAACAGAAAGCTGTGTTAGCAGTCTCCGTGCCAGGCTGTGGTGTGGAGGGAGTGTGTGAAAATGGCCAGCGCCAGCTGGCTCACATGCCCTCAGAACCGCTTTTTTTTTTTTTTTTTAATAATTTATCGAATGAAAAATTGTATTAGTATAGTTTAGAGTAGCCCTGAGCTCCCTGGCTTAGGGCTACTTTGAATAACTTCTGGGAATCACAGACAGCCCCCAGGAGTCTCTGATGCAGGGAGGCAGCAATCAGCTCCCGTGTATCATCATTTCTATGCTGTTTTGTCACTGAGAGATGCAGACGGCCGTGATTAATGAGACGGTTCCCACTGCAAAAGCTACTCCGTCAGAAAACCAGATTTCTGCTTGCAATTCANAATATTTGTTTATATATATATATAAAATATGTTTTTGTCCACTGACAACCTTATTGAAGAGTCAGTTATAGGCATTCACAGTGTGTCATGACACAGAATACTGCTGACAAGGCAGTGGCCTGGCATTGATTTTAAAATCAGATTCTTCTTTAATAATAGACACATTTTTGGTATTGAGGGCATTAGGCTCTGCAGTGTCTACTAGAACCACGTTGTTCTGGTTTCTTGCCAGATCACGGCACCTATTGTTTCTCTTACACCTCTGTATTAAGTTTTTATGCAGTACTCAACTCCAAAGCAGACGTTTTAACAGGACACTGAGCCTTCTGCTCTTTCTACTTCTCTCTGTAACTCCAACTGCAATGCACTTTATTTAATTCACTGTAACTGCTTCTCCATTAATTGACCATTTATAATCCACTGGAACCATAACAATGACCTATGCATTAAAATGAGAGTAACGGAGTATCCCCCCCAGCACAGAGTCAGCCCACCTTGAAAGCCCTGACATTACCACCACCCCACCGGATTAGAGGAGATGTGGTTTATATTAGTGACCTGAAGAAGGTTCATGCCCTCTGGGAGAAGGTTGTTCCCTGGAATGGCAGTGTGATTAATGGTTTATTTACAGCACTGACATCAAGGCTGTCAGGACTCTTCATCAGTCTTTGATGTAAAACACACTAAGAGGCCCTAGGTCATTCTTATCTACTCAGAGAAGAGAAGTCAGAAATGTGGAGTGGTTCAGTGTGGCCACAATTCTGGTACTAATATTTTCCATGGTGACAACAGAAGAAAATTACAAGGTCACTTCTACTTCACTGGCCTTACTGGTGTGACCACACAGAGACCATGGCTTCTCTTTTTTGTCTGGGGGGAGGGCAGCAAGAGAGCACCGGTGACAGGTAGAGTGGTGAGAACATACAGACATCTACCTCAAATCCGCAGGACGTTGTGAGGGGTGAGTGTTTCAGTTCTGCACAAATCACAAACCAGGATGGGTTTTCATGTCCTGGGTGGAACTGAGCTTAGACAGATATTTTTAGTGATTACTGTATAATCCCCAGCACTATCATGTATAGACATTTCCAATTTTTAATATTTAATGCTTTAATGCTATTTTAGAAAAGCCTTCTGCTCCTGCAAACTTCCTCCGTTTCCTTGCTGAGTTGACTAAGCACGATCTGATTTTCCTCAGCTCTGTGTGCTGGTAAATCCCACGCAGCCCGCTGCTCTCATGGCCTGGCTGATCAGCGAGATAATGTTGAGGCAGTGTCAGCCCTTTTCCCTCAGCCCGCTGATGGGAACTGGCTTGCTGACACCCAGCACGTTTCCACAGGCAGCCACCTCCTCCCCTGCCCGGTCCAACTCCTGTGGTGCAGGAGTCTTGCAGGAGAGCTTTTGAGTCGGGGGTGTTGGGCAGTATTGCGCCTGTGGTGCTTCGGTTCTGCATTGCCTTCACAGGGGACTTAAAAATGACTAAGATGCCTGAGAAGTTCTCCTGGGCCCAGTTGAAATAATAACTGGATGAAATCCAGTTACTGAAACCAAGCCAGAGAAGACTGAAAATAACGCTGGGTTGCGGGGTGGAGGGGGGAAGAAAACTATGTTGGAGAGCCTCAGCTTCCCCAGAATTTCCCTCTGTTAAGAGGTCTGGCACTTGTGCAGTCGGCATGTTCCAACCCACTTGGCATGGTGTAGGCTCCTCGCTATTTCCTGGTGCCTGAGCAGCACAACCCCGTGAGATAGCTCTTCTGCGTGTGATAACCTGGCAGGCTGCGCTCTTTCTTACTGGGTTAAGATCTACAGATAGCAGTGTATGACTTGCAGGAATATGCATAGGATACATGCCTGTGAATCAAACCATTGATCCTAACGGGGCTCTGGTTTGTTCAAAGCCCCGTTAACAGGCTTGCTTGGCAGAGTTGGCTTCCCAGAGCACGTTTTGCTGGGGCTGGCTCCCTCCCTGGCTTTTGTAGAGTACTGGATGGAAATTAGTGTACACAGGGAGGACCACCCAAAGCAAATGATTTCCATTAGACCTAACGAGTCCTTAAACTCAGGAGTGCAGGATATATGTGCAATGGGACCCAGAGATTTCTCGACAGCAGGTGTTGCTTACGGGAAGCAAAAAGCCCCAGGATGTAGCAGTAACAAACCACCCAAATGAAGCAATCAAGAAAAAACTACAGAAGCAAATTAAAGTTTGCGCACAATGAAAACAGAGCTAAACAAAGCTGCACTTCCCTGTCCTAACTTTAATCCTCTAAAAGGTCTTTAGACATTGCAGTAGATGGCTTCTAGCCCGCATGTGAAGATCCGAACTACCATTAGGCAAATAGCTGTAATTAGCAGTCTAGTTGATTTGACTTCCTGAAAGTGCAAATTGCACACATTTCACGTATTTGTTATTTGACATTTCTTCTAAGTGTCTTAGAGGTATAATTCTCAGCTGTGAACCATTCACAAATATTTCATTCTCAATATTTGAGCTTTTTGCTGTTGACAACTTTAATAAATTTTTCTTTCTTGGTTGGATGGCCCTTAATTAGTTGAAACCTTGTACGGCGAAGATGATTTATGAGTGTAAAACCTTAGATGCCCAGCTCTGGTTAAGCAGGTAAAGTGAGCAATACTCAAACACTTCCATTAGAATACTGCTAAGGAGCACGTATACACTTCAATGCCAAAAAAAAAACCCTTTTGATGTAAGGATTTCAAACAAATACAAAAAAGAAAGAAACACATGAAAATTTTGCCAGAAGATGCAACATTGCTTTCCAGCTTTACCTTAAAAGCTGTAGTATTGTCATGGCCGGTATTTCCATTTGATTGGTACAGTTCCACGTACAGAACCCAAAACAGAATGATTGGAAAAGACAGGAGAAAAAACACACACAGAAAGCAAGTATTTGTGGATGACTTTCCTTGTTTCTCTTTCCCCCCGTTTCATGGAAGATTTGAGGTAATAGAAGTTCATGTGGCTGGTGAGTCACAACCAACAATCATTGTACTCAATACACAGTATACATATATTTTGGAATTTTCTAGCTCCCAGAGAAAGTTGCGTCATTTTTTCATTTTCTAAAACTTTCCCAGACCACTCCCTTTGTAAAATCTGTTAAAGGGCTCTTAGCCATTTTGTGGTCAAGGCTCTGTCCCCCGTGCAGTGCGCTAGTCCCAAAATACGCTTCAGTAAACTTGGAACAAAGTTGGGCTACCCTCAGATGCCCCTACTCCATTTCTTCTCTCCCTCTCCCATCTCCATATGAGAACTCAAAAGCCTAAAGTATTAAATGCTGCAGTGTTGCTGGTGATGAGCAGCTGCAGCATAGAAATCAGCAAGGGAAACCTGGATTTTCTGGCACTCGCCTTGGGAAACACTCAGATCTGCAGCCTGGTCCTCTCCCACCACTCTTGTCTCGCTGTTGCTACCTGAAGCTCATCCCTGGCCACGCAATCTCTTGGTTCCCTCCATGCCAGCCAGAGAGATCCCTCTGCTCCTCTGCTGCCTGCCAGCCTGCCTACCTGCTGGAGGGGCCATCTGCAGCCTGAGCTGCTCAGGGGCTGTCTCCTCTGGTGCTTCAGTTGAACTGCGGTGGGTGAGGAGCCAAGGAGGTTTGGGGAGCACCCAGGCACCAGCAGCCCAGCTAGCAGCAGGGGAGCTCTGTCCTTCGGGTGCAGGAGCAGGGCATCCTGAGCTGCTCTGGACTGCTGACCGTCACATCAGGCTAAGGAGGTCCCTGTTTGCATCAGATTCCTTCCTGCCTGCAGCACCCGGGTGGAAAGCAGAGACTGTCCTCCCCTCGAAGGGAGAGCACAGGGCTCCTCCCAGGGTGAAACAGGTGATGCACATTTTAGGAGACCAGCAAACCGAGGGTTAAAATGCAGCTTTGCCACAAGCTCTGTTTTAGGTATAACTCAATAAATCATTGCAGCTGAATCATAACTGCTTCCCGGCTCCCCTGCTTGAGGGAAAGGCAGCACTGCCAGCTCCCTGCATGACATGCAGGAGGACCTACCGGTTGGCCCATCCTGCTCCTCACCCTGGAGCCTGCTCCCCACCCACCCTGCCTACGGAAGGAGGTGCAGAGGCTTCATCCAGCAGTCAGTGCAAAGCAGGAACAGGGGACTGTAGGCCCTTTTACCCATTGGCATAGGTTAATCGGATAGGCCACAGCTTGTTTCAAAAGCCTAATTTCTGCAGCAGAAGTGGCGGCTTGAGCAAGCCGCTTTGCCTGCGCTCCCCCCTAAGCAGCATGTCAAGTTTCTGTTCTGTCTGCTATATCCAGAGTCTAATATTGCTTCTTGAGTCTGACATAACCTGCTTTGCATCGCACAGAGTTCTTGCTGTGGGATATATTGCAGGGTCTGACAGTCCTTACATTGTATGTAACAGTTCTTCAGGTGCCAAATTTTTCCAGTTTAACATGCAGCAGATGTGCTCGCAGTCTTTTTGGAGCTGTTTTAAAAAACAGCTACAGTCAATCTATTTTCAAAGCTGGCTGGATAGCTAATACATCCTTCCTTAAGGGTGAATGTTTTCATAACTAGCCCCAGGAATGGCTCATCATTTTTTCAGTGGTCCGTCTATGAAGCATTTCATTAATGGCTATTGAAAACCTACTGCCAAATTAATTTGTTCATATAATATGTTCTTTAAAAGTTTCTGCATCCAGATGGAAAGCATAATATGGCTAATAGTAAAGCTTTGACAAATGCACTGATTCATTTTTGCAAGAAGTTATTGCAACTTTTAAATTCTGTAGGTGTTTCAGTTATCAAATGCCTGTGGGTTTGGATGAGGTGTCTGAAACATAGCTAAACTAAAACCTAAATGGATATACAACACTGACAAACTGAAAAGCAGAGCAGCCACAATACCCCAGGCACAATATCCCCTAAGAGTCATAACAGGCTTCTCTTGAAGAGCACAAGTGTGGAATGAGTATAATGCTGCTCCGTCGCAGTTAAAGACAAAACTCCCATTGACTTAACTGGGAACAGCATCAAAGTCAAGCAATAACATCTGATAACAAAGCAAATGGGAACCTTCTTGCACTGGGAGAAGCAATAAATGATGGCATACTGCGTTGCTGTGTGTGAAGTTTTGTTTGACAAGAACTGAGTGTGAAGCATCCAGTCTTGTTCCCTGCTCATGGAAAGAAGCAGTGTTGACACTGGAGTTTTTACCATACTTTGGAGATGTTTCTCCTCCTGCCGCAGTAGAAACACAACAGTGTGAGCTAAATTAGTGTCTTTTTTACAAACCAGATTGCAGAAGTGATTTTCTGCAAGGATGGGCTGTACTGTACTCAGGATACAGGAATGGGGCTCTGATATGCGGTGGCAATGTTTCTCCCCATTGACTTGCTGGGGTGTTGTTGGCTGTTCTAGGCCTGGATCAAGAGGTGTAAGTTAGCTTTCAGCTCCTCAATGTGGTGTTGGGGGTTGTCGCGTGATGCCTCCGTGGGTGGGTTTTGTGCCTCTTGCAATGCTCAGCCACAGCAAGTTGTGTTACTCAGCCCAGAGGGAGAGGACCATCAACTGTGCTGAGCACCACATGAACAGATAAGGCAACAGTTACTTGTTCTGTCTTGGACAAGCCACTTAGTTCAAATCGATGGAGGAACTCTCACAACTTGAGCAGGGTCTGGACAGGTATGGGGAGCCCAAGTCCATAAAGACAGTCCCCAAAGCCCCTGTTCAGCTACTCTCCCAAACTGGAAGTGCCCAAATGCCATAGGCCTCCCCCCTTCTTTGAGCTCTCCAGGCATCTAGGGCTCCTGTGCTTTCCCAGTAGCACCCAGCTCACTGCTTCAAGGCTTTGGCTGGACTTGGATCCAGGACTAGGTGCTCCTCTGCTGAAGTCCCCTGGGGTACCAAGCATGCTGAGGCTCACAGTGTGCATCTAACAGCCATGGGCACCGCAGCCCCTTGTAAAGCAGAAGAGGCTTCTTCTGTCTTTTCAAGGATGGCGGGAGAGAGTGAGTGTGGCTCTGGTAAGAACATGTGCACTGGAGGGACCTTGCAGCAGTGTTGCAGGCATGTCCTGGGCAGCATGGGGGCACAGCTGGACGAGGAAGCCTAGGTGTCCTACACACGATCCCTGCTCTGGAGGCACGGGACTAGAAGTCACAAGCACCCAACCAGCCTGCAGGATACTGAGTTCACAGTCTTGCCCTCTGTCTTCTCATGCTTTTGCTCTTGTGTACTTGTGTCACAGGATTTAATTTAAAATCAATTTTACTAGCATAAATGCCGATATTACTCAAGGGAACTGGCTTTACTGGCAAGGGGTGAAGTGTAAAGTACAGCTGGAAGAACAACGTCTCAGCATAACACGTTAGCAAGACCTGAGTCAGCACAGGCACAACACTGTAATCAAGAACATCGCCTGTTTACTTCACTGTGATTAATATCAATCATCTGTTCTTCGTTAAATGGTTAGATCCTTGATAATAGGAAATTTCCTGGAGTTATATTTGGAAATCCCATCCATCTCTCAAGAATTTACCTGCTGGCTCTGTGGCAACAGCAATGGCTTTGGCACTGGGGTGGCCAACGACAAGGCTGATCCGGCTGGAGGTGCTGGACACTCAGGAAATCCCAGAGGCGAATCAGAGCTGAAAATTAATTGCTTTTTAATTTAGCTCAGACCTACAGGCCATGTGTGAGATAAAATAATGCCTGAGATATTAACAGTGCTCCCAGTTATGCTAAACTTTAACAACAATCTCTTAGCCTTATGCAGATTAGGCCTCGGTCTTTGACATGGAAACAATTACTGCTTGAACGTGGTCTCTTTTTCACTGTCATCCTGAATTGGCCTTGCCTCTTAGCAAACTAATGCATGTCGAAAAGATTAATGGATTAAACATGGCCTGCGATAAGCCTATTACACTAAAGCCCTTTAAAATCAATCCATAGCTTGTAAAGGAAGAGATCACCTGAAATACAAGCCTCAGGGAATATCTACAGGGTGCTGTGACCATCCTTACACCACAGTTGCTGTTGTAGGCACAACTAGACCAGACATGCCAGCTCTGAGTGTCACACAGGCCACGGCCAAAGCTGGACACTGGGGCCCAGGGTGAGCTTCTTCCTATCTCACCACCACCCAAGCCATACCCTACGTAGCTAGTTTTAGCATTGGGGAAGATTTGCTCTCAGATGGCTTTACTGGACTGTGTTTCCCTTGACTTCTCAGAGTTTTCTTTTGCAATTCGTGGTCTGGGCTCAGACCCTGAAATGACTGCCCTGGAGGATCTCACCAGTGTCATCTTCCACCCTGCCTGCCCTGTGGAGCCTGACACTTCCCTGCAGCTCCGCGATGTCTCTTTCAGCATTTTCTCAAGAGGTTTTGAAAAATGTTTCACAAACCATTGGCCTAGCATGCCGAAAAAAATACCCATCTTGTTTATCTACACTCCAAATTATTTACCACAACTGGTCATTTTAAAATATAGTTTACACAGCATTCGAACAGTTTATTCAATAATTTAAGGGTTATCTTTAGAGATTTCTAAACATTCTGTAAACTTTGTTGTTTTTTTTAATAGATAATTATTTCATATATAAAAATGGATAGAGGGACAAGAGAGCCTGACCCTCAAAGCAGGACCTTTGGTAAGAAGACAGAAACCCCTGTCTCGAGTCCAGAGCTGGCACTACCTTTCTGCTCCAAAGCACACACTGTGCCTTAGAAGACCTGCACCTGGGGTCTGCATCCACTGGAAGTGGCACAAACGGGGATCAATAGAGATCTGATGCCTTTGAAGCCAACTTTGCGTGTGTTCATGCTGAAGCCAGAGGGATTGCCTACACCGTAGGCTACTGCTCTGCTGTTTGCAGCTACGACCAGGTAGCTGAGGCTGCACGTCTCCAGCTTCATGCTACCTGTTAAACTTGCAGTGGCAGCTAAGCCTTATAAAGAGCCTTATAACCTCCTCCACGGTTTGGCAAGTCAGCAGCAGTTAACCCAATCCATCAAGATTTTCGCAAGTCAGACCCTTCATTTGACCTCAAGCCTGCAGGACCTGCCCATATCTAAGAACGCAAGTATTTAAGAAAGAGAGTCTCTCTTACATGTGAGGAATATAATATTGGACCCAACTGGACGCAACATGAGCGAACACCGCATGGCTCCCAAAGCACCAGGGTCAGTCTGCTCCCAAATTCCCTGGTTGTGTTGCAGTTATCTGACTTCAGCTGACTGCAAAATATAGTCATTGGCCTCCTCTAACGTGATGGCTCTATAGTAGCTGTAGGTCTTTCAGTACTGGAAAACCAGACAAATAGATTAGCTGCAAATAAGATACAGACCAAGATAAAGTCTTTTCAGGAAAACCACTTTGATGTCAAAGGCAAATTAAAAGAGTCCAACAAGCAGGCCAAGCAAAATGAAGTGAGAATCACTGATCCTAGCACGAAATGCAGAGCCTTTGGGAAAGTACAGAGGGTCTTGCAGCCTTGAGTCAACCAACAGTTAACTAAAGTGACAAAGGGTTTTGACCACCTCTGACGTTACGTTTCCAGATGTAGGGAGCTTGATTTTTAGAGGTGGTTTTCCACCTTTTTCAGAAAAATTATCTCTCTTGAATGCAAGTCAGGTGGTAAAACCCTCACACTGAAAAAAATGAAAAGGTTTCCAATGTAAAATCTGCAACTATTTGAATAAATAATATTACAATTTGTATTAAAAAATGAAAGAACCTTGCTCTTCTGGACACTGTTTACATTGCACAGATTTGACTGATGAACTAGAATCTGATTGATGGTCCAAAAACACTCACCATATGTCCCTTCTCTGTATTCCAGGAGACTAGATAAACATACAATGCTTTCTTGAAATGAAAGATTTTGTAAGAGCCATGTACATAAAACACAGTACTTTGTGAATAAACGAGATTTTATCTCCATAGATATTCTCATCTTTAGAAGCACAATATCTTTTCATTAAGTTAGGGGCATATAGGACAATTTGTTTGTTTCACTTCAGCCGCGTTTGTCTTCAGGTTCTTAAGGAAACACAGGGCTTTCTTCTTGCCTGAAAATGTTTTTCTGTCTTCCTTTTTCCTTAATTTTTTCAGGATGAGCTTCATGATGTAAATCATACCGACTATTTGAAGTCACTGTAAAAAACAACAACAAAAGTGTTTTGTTTTACTGCAACAGCATTGTAAAAGTTTAGATACTAGCAGGAGCACACAGGGACTCTGAAGGGTGTAAGGTCATTTGTTAGGTTTTTTTAAGTCCGTTCTCTCTTCATTTCAAATGACCACTGGAATGTCATGAGCATTTGGAAATCACTGCATTTGCCTGGAAGGTATGTTGAATCTTTGCTGTGGAGAATGACCATAATGCTTTAAAATCTAACTGACCATCAACATTTCCAGATGTGCAAGGAGGACTCGGTTTCTTACTCAAAGCTCCTTTTCAACACACAGCCAGCCAGCAGTGCAGTTCAGAACATATGGAAAAGGCACCAAGCGTCTGACCTTCTGCTGGAAGAGACCTTTACTTGAGATTTGTCCAGTGTGTATCTTACATAGAAACTAGTGCTAAGTATACAAAGCAAAACCACATTTTTGGCTTTAGTGAAACAAATTGCAGCCCCTGACACTCCAAAAGAATGCAGGCTACAGAAAAAGGAAGAAAAAAAATTAATGCATCCAAAGTAAAAGAAATCCAACATGCTTAAATCCGAGCCCTCCCAAATGCTGTATTTAAATTAAAATATCAAGGGAATAGTTTCCTTTGGTAGACACAGTATTTCTTTTCAGAATGTTCTGTGCAAGTCTCTTTCTGCATGTACATCTACTGTAATACTGATTTTCATGATTTTAAATTATTGCTCATTCTCTAACAGAAAACTAAAGGGGATAATATTATTTATTTTTGAGAATAGAAAACCCACCTACAAATTAAATTATACATGTGAAGTGGTACACATTATATGTATTTATTCTATTACACATATAATGCAACCGCTAATGCCGTATTTCCTCCTTCAAAACAAGAGTCTTTTGTTCTTTGTCTTTTTTCCCCTCTCCTTATAACAAAGCAATATACCTTTAAATGAGGAAAATTCCCGAAGAAACAAGCAAACAAAAACCTAAAGCTTGATTTAGTGTTGTAATGCTATGGCAGTAAATGAGGACTCAGGAAATGTCCTATTCCAAATGCATAGCTAATAACAGAGACTTAAGGCACTGTTATAAAATATAAACTATTCACCAATTCTTTGCTGGGCTGTACTCCAGGGAAACCGTATTCTGCTTTGCAGAATTCTGGGGCTGACAGAAACGTAAATAGAGTAGATGTCTATATTGGAAGAAGATTTTGCTTTTCCACATTGAAACTATCTCAGAGAATTTATAAATCTAGGAGTGGATAATACTTTCTTTTGCCAAACCCCAGGTATGATAAATGTATCCTCTCAGAAGAGCATTTTAGCCATTTTTGTTTTGAAGCAGCAATAGCAGAATTGATAATTGGATGAATTACAACAATACAGGATGCTTAGCTAGTGAAGTTGCTTTAAAGTTTTCCTGCCAAGTACGATCCTTGTATCACTCCAAGTATTGTTTGATTCTCTGGAGTGTGACATGCCATTTTGCTTCATTTTGTAGCATAATTTGGCTCCAGAGCTCAGGAAGTACAAGGTGGTTACACAGCTCTTCGCGGTTATCGCTCTTGCTGCCGGTGAAATGCTATGGAACCTGCCACAGGCTCAGTCTTTTAGAGACATTTGGAACAAATGTATTTCAAACTATAATAAGCTATTTTTGCATTGGAAAAAAAAAAGGTGTAAAAAGAACCTTTTATGTTAGTTTAACTGGATCGGTTTATAGGACTAGTTATTTGGCAACAGCAGAACTTTCTTCTTGTACATAAATCCTCCACTTGGCATCAGGCTCCATTGCTATATATGCTGTCTTTCTACCATGGATGTTATGCTTATGTACTTTTGCCTCGTTTTGACAAATTCGTCACCTGATGGATGAAAACGTGAAATCATTCAAGCACAATGACTGAAAGACAACTCATCCAGAATACTAACTGCATTTCCATTTTAATGTTTGAACCATTCCAAATTCCTGCACATCTTGGAAAACCCTCTCGGATATTTTCATTCCTTGACCGATGTACACAGAAACCTCTTTGCAGAAGCTCTCCCTTTATCTTTAAGACACTAGCTCAGGCAGGAGTTGATGTCCTTGTTTGTCTTGTCCGGGTTCAGTATAGGGTTTGTCCTCAAAGAAAGGTTCCTTGTATGAGGCATGGCAAACAACTAATAATAGCCGTATCCTGAGGGCACGTGGTGAGGGGTGACAAAGGCGAATGCAGCTCTAGCCACAAGGTATGTGAGAGAAGCACTCATGCACGAAGAGCAGATAAGAAAGTGGGAAAGGGGCCATCGGAAACCCAGGGGGACTTCAGCTGCCAGGACCAGCAAAACAGGGATGGGTTGGGATGGATTTACAACGGCCACAAGCGAGAGGTAGAAATTCTGGGTGGTTATATAGGCTGCTGAGTCCATTCACAGCTATAGGGAAGGGACAGAATAAGATTTGTTCCAGGAAGCCTTGAACTGTACAATGAAAGTTACAAAATATTTTAGGAAAAGGTGTTGCCCAGGGATGTTAGCAGATGATTCTCCAGGGGGGTGGCAGGATATAATGCCAGGTCTTCATACAGATACATCTCATGCTGCAAAAATCTGCCTGAAATTGATCCTTTCATCACAGTTTGTTGGCTACTTAGATGATTTCTCTTTACACTTGAAAAATGAAGAGGATGTAAAAATAGCAATATGCCATGGAAATCATTAGGGACTGCTTATGTGTGTCCAATATATGGCCTCTGGAACCACTTTGTATCTGCTGAAGTCATTAGGTTGGTGGAGTAAGAGTGCTTGGGGATGAAGGGGTCCAGGTCCTTGGCCACATAGCCAGGCATCAGCTAGTGAGCAGCCCGGGCTGGCTCCGAAGGGCTTTCCAGCTGGTCCTTTCTGTTTAAAAAGGTTATGGCTCTGGCATGTATCTGGCTCTGTTTGGTATCACTACACATGGGCATTGACATGTTCCTTGTCAATATTTTTAGGAATTCAGCTACTTGCTAGCTAGTGCAACAGCCCAATGTTAGAAGGAAGCCCATAATGGAAAAAAGCCCATGGGTTTACACAGAAACAAGATGATATGTGAATGAGGATATATATCAGCCTTGGTAGGGCACATGATTATTGAAATATCCTATCTTTCTCCCTGCCGCAGGGTGGTTTATGCCTAGCAATACGAGGATAATAGAAGACTGCAAGGGTTAGAAGTGATTTGGTTTGGACCCGACAGTCCATGGAGGATTTTACTATTATTACTACCGTTACGTGTGTGCAGCAAGCTCTCCAGCGGAACAAGCAAAGTCTGTGGTTGTACCATAGCACAAAACACTCACACGATGTTTTGCCTTGATCCATCCTGACAGCCCATTTATGCCCTCAGACATATAGGGAGGGGACTGAAGCGTGGATAAGGGTCCCAGGTAAAGAGTATGGGGTCTGGCATCCCAATTCAGGGGTCCTTTCTTTTTTCTCCTTGTCTCATGATTCTGGGTTGAACGAGAAGGTGCTCTGAGTCAGGCCAGTGCAGGGAGGAGAAATCAGTCATTGCCGTTTCCCGACACTCAGCTTTGATCAGATGTTATAATTTTTTTAGTAAACAAAATCCTTACTAGCTCCAACACTAATCAGTTAGCTGGCTTATTTTGACTTAAAGGCTTCAAAATGCCATTTATCTTGAATAAGCCTCTGATCTTGTTCTTCGGAATGTGCCGTTTCCTCCAGTCATACCCCAAATCTCCCACAGCCTTTTCCTCCCTTGGCCTGGGGTCAAGTGTCTCGGTGGGACAGCTGGTGTGGGCTCCTGCTCTGAGCTTTGCCTTCAGCCGTGCCCCTGGGATGCTAGATAACCATCACCTCTGCCATGGTGTCCACATCTGGAGATGGAAAGAATGGAAGTTGCCTCCTGTTGTAAAGCATTTTGAGTTTTCTGATACCTCTTGCAAAAGAATGAGCTCCAAGCTCTGATCTCCACTTCACAAAAGCAGATGTCTAATAAGCCTAACGTTTGCAAAATTCTTTCCATTTTTACAACAAACAACAACATTTATTGTAACCGTGCTTGCTAGGATGTTGCCGCAGGAGAGTCTCTGCCCTTTAATTCAGTGCTGAGACCATCACAAAGTCTGCACATTCCTTCTGATTACTCTTTTTGCTTTGCACTTCTTCGACTTTTTATTTTTTTATTTTTGGAGAAGATGAAACAAAGTCAACGCATGGCTGCCTAGTAGAGGGATTAGGGACTGTGGATTGCTGGGTCAAAGCCTAAGCAAGCAGGGAGAGAGGAGGACCGTCTGTTGACTTGATACAAACCAATTGGTTCCCGTGGGAAACAGGAGTGGTGCTTGCTGAAGTGGGTTTTGAGAGTAGGTTCAGGATGCATGTTTTAACAGCCAGTTACACCACACCTTTTCCATCACGGCTCTGATCTCCACCTCATGGAACTCCTAGGGGGACGCAATGAGTATAATGAATTCTGTCAGCAGAGTTGGATTGTACATGAATTTCTACCCCTGCAAAGGCACAAAGAAGTTCCTTGGTCCAAAGAAGCTGGACCTTCTCACTGTGAAGAAGGGTGCTGTGGTAGCTAATACTGCTGAAGAACTTTCCAATTTGCTGGAAAAAGATTATTTTAAGGTTTAATAATAGTTACAAATAATTTCATAAAGCACAGAGTAGATGCTTAATATTAGGATTATAAATTGATCTTTCTGTAATTCATATCTAGGAACCTAAACATTAATTCAGAATGTTAATTTGCATGACCATTGTTTGAAAATAATGCTCCTGTATTTTCATGTATGCTGAACTCTGGAACATTTCAATAACACATGCTTTACATCCCTAAAATGTCAATGTGCACTTTCCGTGCAATCAGAAGATACATCATCCATCATGAAAACAGGGTTTTGCAGAGTTGCTTCGAAAAAAAAGACCTTTTTGTCTCTGCAGCATGTAATTTTAAAGAGCTTTTAATGGAATAAGTGCTAAGTGTGGTACAAGTCCTGCCTCCAACTTACTATTCAAAAGGGCAGGAAATTCACAGGTATCACACAACATATTATTGGCAAAGTGCAAGTTTCTGCCATTGTTTTAAACCTTCATGTAGCATGTACTTCCCTCCCTGAATCCTAGGTTTTCAGATTATAAAAGGAGCTTTCTGAATAAAAGGGTAAAAAGTATTATTTTCAAAGCTGAGGCGTGCTTTGGTCCATCATGTAGGAACGATACAGTTCTATGCAGGTTTGCCTTTCCCCAGAGTCTAGGATATCATGGCTTTTCTCCCTACCAAAAATACATTAAATCATCTGTTTTACTTAAGAGATCTCCTTGTGGAAGCCAGACCTGTTTCAGAAAAAGTTTTTCGGTGCTGCCACACTGGGATCTGAGAGTCCCAGGTCAGCAGATATTTCACGTGATGAGAAAGACATCTAACTCTTTAATTTGCTGTAGGAAAAATGTTATCGAGGTTATGTACTTCAATATTTTTAGGTGCTGCTACTATTAGGAAAACTAATGCAGAAAAACATGCTAAAAAAGCAGCAGTATCGGCAAAGTCCTGTTAATTTTCTCCCCAGTTGTTTTCTGCTGTAATTGTGGCAGCACAGCAGGGTGGGAGGGGAGTTTGAAATATTTTGAAAGGACTGGTTAGATTTTAAAAGACTGGGCTTATTGCACAATAAAGGAAATCTTCATTTATCTCCAGGATTTCACATTTTTTTGCCGTCAGCAAGTGCCTTTTCTATTCCTCACTCTCCCAAAGCCCCATCACGACTCATCAAAGAATTTTGTTGCAACAAACTGCTTGCCATTGTCTGTGTTTGGGGTCAAGTTTTCTAAGGCACCTCAGAGTGAACCCGCAAAGGGCAGGGACTCTGCTGCGCCCCCTGATAAGACATCTCCCCACATCTCCACCGGTACTGGGTGCTGGGCTGCCCACACAGTGAACGGGAAAGTTGGTGCTTATGTGGAGGGATAGAGAGAGGTGAGCACACAGAGCTGGGAGCTGAGCACCAGACAATGCTGAGGAGAGAAGCAGGGCTTAAACTTCTACCTCTGGGTGATCTGGGTGCTTCCCTCCTCTGCAAATTAATTAGTCCCAAGCCCTCCTCAAGACATATGCAACAGAAGACACTTAGTGGCAGCCTGGGCATAAAGTGATTTTGAAGTTGAACATGTACCAAGACATTATTTTTGACCAGAATCACTCATGATGGTTAAGTTGCTAAAGATACAAAAAGGGATTCAGTAAGTATCTCATTTTAAAAGCAGTGGCAGGCTGTCTCTGGATCTCATGAAAACGACGAAGTGCCTTTCAGTTTGTCAGTAACCAAGGGCATATGAAAAAAAAAACATTTAGGTGGAAGAAGAGTTTTCAGTTTGGTTTCCTACAGAAATGAGGATAAAAGGATCTCAGTCTGCCAGATCCTACCTCAATAATTCCTAACCCACAGACTAATTCTTACCAATTTAGCAGAGGAGATGTTTCACAGATATAAGCTCCCGCAAGCTTTGCAAAAATCAACAGCTGGGCAGAGGAGAAAAGAACACATCAATGCTTCATATCATTAAGGAAAACTGAGCTGCTCTCCATTCTGTTTGGCAGCAGATGGCACTTGCCAACCCTGCAGGTACATCTTGGCCGGCCGGGCAGCAGCATGTGGCTCCATGTGGCCAGCCATATTCATACACTCGTCCTCCAGAGAAAGGAGCCTGGGAAATAGGTGTGGAAAGGTGAGGTAGGACACAAATCTGGTTTCCTCCCTTCCACTGCTATGGTCCTCTGCTTGTAGCACAGGCTCCTTAAACAGCTGTCTGCGGGGATCTGAATCCAACTGTAATTTGTACTTGGTTTTGTAAATCCCATCACAGAAGTAGAGTAGTGCCATGCGTGGTGACTAATTATAAACCGGTTAATGTGATATCAGTTGTTAGCTGCCTATTCAGGAGCTTAAGTAAGAGACAACAGAAGGACTGTACTTATGACTAGTCAACACAGTTTCAGAAAAAAAACCTAGAGCTTGTTAAACACTCCTGATGTCAGAGCTCAAAAGCCAAGGCTTGACTGAGGCAGAGAGCTGACACGGGACTTCTGCGATGCATTAACACCACATAGCATCCCGATTACAAAGCGGTACTATAAGTATCTATCAAGACACTTAACAAGTGACTTAAGACATGGCTAGCTGACAGATCTCAAAATGCAGTCATCAAGAGAGAATTGTAACTAAATAGACTGGGGATTGTTGTGTGGTGCCACAGGGACCAGTGTTAAACACACTGCTATCTAATGAGGTCATTAATGACCTTCAGGAAAATACTAAATTTCTGTTGACAAAAGTTTTACAAAGATTAGCATGTTCAGTCTCGTAGTATAGTTGTAAGTGGAGAAGAATGACCTTCATTGGAGGTGTATTAAGAACAGGTTAGGCTAGGTTTGTTATGGATGGTTGGGGAGTCCTTTCCCTGTGTGTAGTATGGGGGGACAGATGATCTTTTGAGGTCCATTCAGGGGTTACATGTCTGCTGGCTTGCAGGCCTGGACCATAAAGCAGCTATGTTAGGCTTATCATCTACGACTTAGATTTTCTCAAAAGTTTCTGCTGACTTGATAACTTCAAGAGTACTAACATCCAAAAGTAAAAAGTCACAAAAAAGCCTGGTACATATATAGGTCATCGTTCATGCTTAGTCTTTGTTGCCATAAAAGGAGGTTGTGAAGAATTCACAACCAATGCGTATTTCTTCTAAACTATGGTTTCTCTTAAGCTGTTAAGTGGGAAATTATCCAAAGAAACAAAGGAGAATAGAAATATTCTTTCCTCTTGTATTTTTAAGCAACTCCCTTTAGTAAACTATTGCCAAATCTGATTGTCTTTTTACAGAGACAAAATGTATACAACCTAGTGCAAGCAATTCTTTCAAACCTGGCAATTTCTTAATGCATGAACCACCATTGATCAGTGTTTGGAAATTGGGTGGTCTTCCATAAGACAAGAAAGGAGCTTTGTACTCCTAGCCTGACTCCAAAGTGCTGTGTTTACCCTGCCGCTGTTTTGTAGCAGGGCAGCACTGCTGAACAGCAGTTTATAAATCGTTACGTGCTGGTGGTGTTGGCCACATCTGTTGAGAAAGATGAGGGCTGGCACTTCCATTATTTGGATGACCATTACCAGACTCGTACCCGATGAGATCCCGGCCCCTGTCACAGAGAGACTCCTTTCATGGTCACCCATAAACAGAAGATGGCGTTTCAGCTATTAGGGGTATTTTCCCATCCAAACCCACTGAGGAGACAGACTGTGAACTGCTCTCACAGTCCAGATGGGGACCCTCTCAGCAGGTGGCAGAGATTTAGGCAGCTTTTTATGCAAAATCTTTCTGTTCCCACTTTTTCTGCTGGGTTTCCAGAAGGCAAGGGAGTAAGTACCTGCCAGACAAGGCTTTTTTTTGCACGTGGAGCTGCAGACTGGTTTTGCGCACAGGCAAGAAGTTGCGCTCTCGTCCGAGCCAAGCAGTGCAGGGGAATGAGCCCCCAAAACAGGAAAAAAGTTTCCGTTGGCTCCCTGGGGAGCCAGCACTGCCCCCCACCCTGCCTGCCCCATGGAAGGCAGGACAAAGGAGGTAGCTCTAGCTCTTGGGCCAGTCTGCTGTCTCAGAGGAGGACATGTGCGTGGGGGAGGTGGTCTCCCACTTTGGGGCCAGTGTGGCCTGATGCAAGAGGAGCAACTGAGAATCAGCCTACCCTCTGCCAAGTAGCATACAGGGAAATTAAAGGTGGGCATAGTCTGGCTCATCTAGTGGGGAACGGCACATGACTGAGGGTCCATGGTGTGCGTGGGCATCACTTGTCAAGAGGTTTGTTTTGTTGCTAACGCCTTCTTAGAGTAAATCACACGCGCACGTATACATACTTACATATGCTGCTTCCAGAAAAAAGAGACAAAACCAGCTCTGCAGCAAGTTGTGATGGTGGGTGAGCTCAGGTGTTGGAGGGCGGCTGAATCCCCAGCTAGGGTGCTGGGGAGAAATGAGTGGCCATTGCTTTGCCTCCAGAGCACCCATTATGGAGTCTCCTAACTCTGTCCAACACAACAACCAGATGGAAACTACTAGATAGAAATCATGAGTCATCAAACCCCAGTAAAATGCATATGTTACACAGCTGTGCTCTAAGCCAGCCACTTTCTTATCAGTGTGTGTCTTGGGGCTGTGTTAGATGCTCTAAAAGCACGAAGAAGCAGTCGCTTGCTCTTCCTGCCCAAGCGGGTGCGTTTCCCCAGGCTGGCTGCAGGGAGTAAGTGTCTGCTCAGGTCCAGGCAGGTATGGTAGCCTGGCAGTTTGAGAAAGTATCTTGGAAGAGCAAGAGCAATGTGTTACTTCAGTGTTAAAATAGGAAAGTCATCAAACTGGTTCAGAGAAAGACTTCAAAACTCTACTGGGTGTTTTTTCAAAACCAGATGTTCAGCAAGTGATGGGGTATTATGCCCTAACAGCAAGGAATTTACTTGTTTGGGGTGTGTGTGTTTGTTTTTGTCTTAAAAGGCATGATATTTATATCAAATGCTCACCGAGGAGAAATATTACAAGAATGTTGTGAAGCTTGTAAAATCAAACACTCAAGAATTACAAGGAGTCAAACTGCAGTGCACTCTTAATTCGTCTCCATTGTGAGTGTGCTTAAATGGTAGTGTTTAACCACATGAATGTAAAACTCTCTTCCACTCCTTGTTCAGAATGGATGGTTCTTTCTCAAGTAGTATTACAGCTTCTTCTCATTCAGTACTTGGCCTTCTGTCTTATTTACTGCATAACATTTAAGATCTGCTTTGAAGGTAAATCTATTAGTTTTTTTCCTGGCTTACTCTAGTGCTTGTCGTTAGAGTAACTTCGTGTTTCACATATGTCACCAAAGTTATTTTTGTGATTCTCCATTGAAATAAATGAACATTATGATGACCTTGCACAGGGGAAGTTAGGCAAAGGAAGGCAAAAATAAAAAAAAATGGGGGGTATGGGTCTTCTGGCACAGGGGTCCACTCTATGAATGCTCATGCAACTCAGCAAACAAGTAGCTCAAAGCAACTTAGATCAGGTACCTAAAAAAAATGAATATGCAGTAGCCCACCAGTCTAGAGTTTGGTTCAGCTAATTTAGTATTATCTAGGAAGAAATGGATAATAAAAGCTGATTTTCTGGCTGGTATTCTGCTGTATTGCATGGAAAATTAACTTTTTAACCTGCAGTCCCTGGCCTCATCTTCCAAAACTAATTATTTTCTGCAAAATCTGGATTTTTCAGAGAGTTTTACTCTGTATCTAAGTCTACTGTGTTTCCACAGCTTCTCTTTCCTTTGCACTGACTGTGGTAAGGGACTGTATGTGAAAAATTCTAGGTACTCATGTAATTGCAAGACAGTATCCCAACAAACAAGCATAAAATGAACTGCTTCAGTCTTGTAGAGACAGCTTCATTTCAGGCCTTGGCTGGCACTCTCAAACTTAGTCTTGTATATACTGGTCTTTATTTGTTCCCATATATAACTTCCCAGTTTGCTTTTAAAAGAATAGTTCTTCCCCAAAGGTTTTGTAACACAGCACCGTACCGGCATTTATTTGGCACCTGCACTGCACCTGAGGCCTTAGAAACTATTACACAGGTCTCTGGCACTTTAAATAACTTAGTTACTGACCATCAGTAATTGCTGCTGTCCGTAGGTGTCTGGGCGAGAGCGGTGGGAGAGGCGATCCTTCACTGGCTCCTTGCAGCGGAGGGATGGTGAACCTCGGGCGAGCCGGGCTCGGTCCTGGCCTCGGGACGGGGAGATGCTCTGGTAAGCAGCGCCTTCGTACGTGGGTATTTCTCCTTTCTGCCTGCTGATTCCTGCCGCTTCTGCCCAATCCTTGTATTCTTCGCCATCCCGTTGCTGTGTCCCCTCCCAGGCTTCCCACCTTTGCAGTCATGCCTTGAGTGTCGCAGGTCCCACGCTCCTGTGCTCCTGTACCCAAATTCCCGTCCCTCCCTCAGAACAAGAGGGCCTGAGAGTTTTTCCAAGAAAACCTTGCTAGTGCATAGTAGTTTTTTTAATGTGGGCTAAGAAATGCTTTTCCCTCAGGCTTCGTTCTCAGAAGTGACAGAAATATTTGGGCCCAAAAATTTTAAAACTGTGTTTGAAGCAGAATTCAGGCTCACGTTCCCCGGTGCTGCCGCTAGTGTTTGCTGTTACTGACTTAAAGGTGAAAAAGGGGAACTGCAATAGGATTGGGAAAGGATTGGAAAATGTTAAAGACAGGTCAGGCTATTCGTGCAGCCTGTCCTCTATATACACAAAGAACTTAAGGCGTTTATATTTCCCAAAACAGTGCTTGACAGCATAAAGCATTTTCATGCAATCCAGTATCTGTGAAATCTACCATAAGTGTTTTTATAGGATGATTTAACATCAATTATAGTTCCATTTCGTGCCAAAAATATTTATACTTTGTGATTGTAACAAGCTCTGTATTAATCGGGGGTAGTTGAGAAAGTACGGTGGGCGGGAGAAGATACATCAGTGTTTCCCCTGGGAGCGTAGCAGGGGCCATGGGCCGCCCTTAGACCCCGGAGTTTGGGGGGAGGTGGGCATTTTGTCTGATCCAGTATGGCAGTTTGTACAAAAGAGAGATTTTGATGAAGCAAAGCTGGAGAGACTGAAAGCTTCAGCTCCTTGAAGGTGCGTCAATAGCCAAGGAGAGAGTTAATGGCGTTGCACTGCCTTTGACAAAGGCTCGATGAGCGAGACTTGAACCAGTCCAGCAATGCGTTAGCGCTGCTGACTCACCGCTCAGGACCTACAGTCCTGGAGGCTGGAGGCTTGGACCGGGAACACCACGTTAAATTGAAAGGAAGATGCCTTCTAATTTGAAGTGGTGGCAAGCATCATCATTTTTCCAAAAAGATGTGACGAAGTAATTAATACTGTACTGCAGCATACCTAATCTACTCCTTCTCTCCAGTGATTCTTATGTCATTCTGTCAACAGGATGCATTTTGTGGCTGCTCTTCGTTTACACATACAAAAAGACAATTTATATTCCCTGTGTAGGACTGTCCCTATTTTATAGTGCCAGCTGCTTGCAAAAAGATTTGGATGGTAAATAACTGAATAATTTCATACTGAGTAGCAAAAAAATATGTGTGAAACATATTTTTTCCCTGCTGGCTTTAATTTACTTGGTCACAATGTCACAGGGGACTAATTTTGCCATTTTCTAGAGGCACAGTTACATTAGTGTTGTGTACGTCTGTCTGGGTTTATCAGCTGCGTATGGCATCACATCAAATAATATGAAGTGACATGACTAGTAGAGTCTGACGGGATGCTCTGGGGGAGCCTCTGAGCAGAGATGTCATCTTTAATGCATCTAAAAGGAGTTTTGGAGTGTGCTTTGTTCATCCTCACCATTCCCTGTAATTAGTGTGCTAGAAAGATCCTGCTCCTACTGTGATCGTCCTGGGAAACAATTCATTCATTTGCCATGTCTCTTGAGTTATGATGTCCAGAGGGAAAAACAGCCTCTGAAGACATCCGCGTCTTCTTAAAGTAACCACAGAGACACCCTGAACATTTTTCTCTGGAGAATCTGTTGCTTTTGCCATTTATGCAAGATTTCAAATGTTTGAGTCCTTCTGACTTTGCTGCCTGTGACTCACGGCCAGACTCTGCCCAACTTTCTGCCTGGGGCAAGAGGAGAGCGGCTGGTAGCTCTTGGGGCTGCGTGACGTGTTTGGGGATGTTTGTGAGGGTCATGTGCCTGTGTACACCTCTCTCCTGCAGGGCCTTAGGAAGAGGGCAGCCCAAAAAAAGCAGCAAAGTTCTTCCCTTTGCCTTCATCCTTAAACAGTGTCAAGGAGGAGGGTGTCAGCGGCGAGGCAGCCCTCACCCCCTCGGTGGTGGGGAGTAGAGCACCAGTCCTTGGCCTGCTGGCTTCTGGATCCTGTGCATTGATGGAAGAACTGCACATCTCTCTGCGTGAGATGAAGCCTGGCACAATTACAGAAACATTTTGCCTCCATCCCCGAGGTTGAAGGCCAGTCCCATGGGCTGGGGCACTTCTACCTCCATGCCAGACAGCACATCTCCCCTAATGCTAATGGGGAAGGCTAAGATTAACCAGCAACATGCAAGCAGCTCCTGAATGGGCCATGGCCAGAAGCCCATGGTTAAAGACCATGCAGTCACCGGCTGCAGGTCGACTAAGGCTGCCAACAAGCCTCCTGAGCAGGAAGAAAACACTTAGAGCTGTCAAAGCACTTAAAGGTATGATCCTGCTCTGTGGGCTGGGCTTAAATTAAGAAAATTAAAATTTTTTTGCTTTTTATTTCACCTATTTTTTTTCAGGGAATTCATGCTGCAGACAGTAGATACCTATAAAAGATGCTCCTAACCTGAGCAGTGGTTTGAATTTTTAAAAGATCAAGGCTTCAGTGTGACTAAGAAGGGATTGCAACAGGGTCAGGCTGTGCTGCTCAGCTCCGGTGCTGACTCTCTCTTTGCTCCTAAGTTTTACCGAGTCGCTTAAACCCCTCTGCAGCTTCCCTGCAGCATGACTTGAAACTTTTTTCAGATTGAGAGCCTCCTCTCCTAAGACTGAAATTTCTAAAAATGAGGAATTATACGATGCTTTACAGGTATTGTGGCAAAGGAAGACAGTACATGAAGTTAATGACTGCAAGAGATCAAACGTGTTACAGTCTTTCTTCCTCTTTTTCTATATTTTATTTACTTTGCACATTTGAGTTGCTGGGGGGGAAATCCTGGCTCTGCTGGTTTCTGAGTACTGTCAACTGCAATAATACCAAAAATATTGCCCTTTGGGTATAGATATTATAAAGTTTTGTCCAGACAGTCATTGTGTTAGTAACTTTTCCTATTTCTACATGTCTTAACACAGGAACAGAGGAAACATTTACACTTCTTTTTTTAATAGGAAAAAGTGATGGCTAAACCACATCTTGGCAGGGGAAGTACGGATAGGTGTGTGAGCTAAAATTTCTTTTAGCTCTCTTTATATTGGCTAATTGTCAAGTTGACTTGTTTCCATTTACAGTTGAGTACAGTACTGGAAAATTATGTGTGTGTATATGTTTATATATGTATGTACACGGTGTGCACGTATTTTTTAACAAACTTATCATGCTGTCAGTGTAGAAAATAAAAGTACAGCTACAGCAGACTGTGTGTGGTGGAAGATGGTTGTTTTGATTTTGTCACACACAGTGTTAGATTGTACAGCTGAGCAGCAGAGCGGACTTATCAGCAGGCTACTGCCTCGGATCCATTTGTATTTATTCTTCCTAATTCACTGTACGCTGAGGGAACTGTAAAAGCACATCAAGATAAGTATACAGTACACAAGGAAAGATAGCAGCTAAACCCCATTTTCCTGAAATCGTTCAGCTACGTCTCTTGAGATACTTCACACTACGGCTCCAAAATTTGGGGTGATTTGGGTATTATGCTGAGCTGTGATGAGTTTAAGAGACTACCCATCCGTAGGAGGTGATTTTCTTTTGCAGAGAAGGGAACAGGCTGTATTTTGGCCCAGATCAGTTGCGCTGGGAGAACCGGCTGCTCAGCAGCTGTAGGTGAGCTGGCGAGTGGTTGGTGTCTTCTACAGCGAGCAGGTCCCCAGGAGAGCCAGGGTCCTCTAGTCACCCTCCTGCTGCTTTCACACCACCTGCTGCCCAGCTTTGGATACCCAAGCAGTGAAAACCAGAAAAATGAGATAGATTTTGTACTTTCTACTGCTATTATGTTGTAGCAGGCTGGAAGTCAGTCTTTTGGGGGGTCTTAATTCCACTGTCTGTACAGTAGAAACAACACCTGCAACCCTTACTATACATATCTGGATCTGAAGTCCTTAATCAAGGAAAGATTTTGTGCAAATGTAGCTGTCCTGCCTGCACGGGACGTGATTGTTGGCACCCACTCACACTTTCAATGTTTCGCATGTGCAATTATGGATCCTTGCATTTTGCCAAGCCTCTTAAAATGGGGAATTTGAAGTTTAGAAGACTAAACTGCTTCCTGAAAGGGAAGTCTCAACTGTGTGGACACTAATATTTGAAATTCAAATTCAGCCCTTGTTCTGGTCAAGGAAATGTTCCAGCCAAAACATTACCGCAATATCATGGAATAAATCAGAAAATAACCAATGCCGTGGAAGTCCCTGCTAATGAAAACTGCAGCAAATCAGCAGCTATTCTGAACTCTTCCAAAACTGTTCAGAAATGGATTTTGTTGGGAGAAAGGGGAAATTTTTTTTCTTTTTTTCTGGTAAGCTGTTAGCAAAATTTGCTGATTTATATAGACTATTTCTTCCACCATCTATTTCCAAGACCAGAGCTGCTTGTGACTGGGTTGTGTGATGTTTGTCCTTGGTTAGGATGGCGAGTCATCACCGCTCATCGCTGTCTGATGACCAAATAACTAGAAATCGAAGGAACAACACTGAGACAGCTTTTCTTAGCACCGTGGAAGGACTGGTGTTTACAATGTACATAACGAAAATGAAGCATTTTGCGTGCCTCTTTCCATACTGTGAATGACTGTGCACTTAGTCTGAGGGGGGTGACCTGTGGCTCTAACACGGGTATTTTAATGACTTTTTCAGTCCGGGTTGTGTAGTGATGGTGTTGGCAAAGCACCCCACGACATGTACATGGCCCCTCCAGGCACCTTGCTGCTGGCTGAGTGTTCAAACACCTCCTTGAGGCACCTCCTTTCACCTGCAGTGAGCTATGAGGTTATATTCCCCACCACCGGTTGATGAATAGGCCATTGCGATCCACATCTGCAATTTCTGGGCTGGACAACAGACACTCGGTCCAATGAGGAATTTTTCTTCCACATCTAAATTAGGCTGTGACTGGCCCAGACTCTCTCATTTGGCCTCCATCAGTTCAGGTTGTCAAGGGAAAATCACCACAGCTCTCTGCTCATTGGACTGGCGTCTGCAAAGCCACAGCTCCGGTTGGTTTTTGCTTTGACTTCCTGTAGTAGGGCAGTCGAGCCTCGAAGTCCATGTTCTTTGTGACAATCCACAACAAGAGGGATCCTTTGGCATCCTGCACTGGGGGGCTGGGAGGTGAGAAAGAAGGATAAACTGTTCCTGAGAGCTCAACTGGTTCGAGAACAAGCCGTCAAGGCTTGCTGCTTCACTGGGACTGGCTGGGGTGGTAGAAAATAAAAAATACAAAGGGTCTTTTCTTATCTGCAAAATAATTTGTAAAGGCACACAAACATGTAAGCTCAGTAAGCACACGGAAGATTTCAGCAGTTAGCCTTGGAAGTTTTATGATTCCTTGGCTCAATTCTCAGCCTTTCATCTATGTACATTGAACTACCAGCCTAATGTGTCCTCTGTTTTCCTCTTGTGAGTAGGAAAAAGCCAAAGAACACATCTATCGAAAAGATGAGAAAACAGGGGGAGGGTAGAGAGAAGAAAACCCTTATTTTCAGTGTAGTTGTTTATTTCTGTCCCCATGGAGGTGTGTGAGACTCCTAAGTGTAACCGTGATTCATCATGAGGGCTCAGCAAGGTTTGGTTTCTGGCAGTCTCTGAATTCAGAGGGCGCTGGGGGAAAGATTTCCTAAATCCAGAGTTGTGTCTCTCTACTGATGTGGCAGCAGACTAGCTCTGGAGCTCTCACGGATTAAATTGCAAGTCGGTGCATTCAAGAATACAGTTCTTCAGTGTGTCTGCAGATTAATTGCCATTAAATTGTGAGAAGGAGGGAAGGGAGGGAGTGAGGGAGTGAGATATCCCAGCTCTACAGATTACAAAAAAATCATCACATTATTAATTGGACAAAGGCCATTACCAGCTCAGCTGTAGCATGCAATCTGCTGGAGGGCAAAAACTATTCAGGTATTTCTGAGTTTGTGAATAATTGCAGTTCCCATTCAATCAATACCTCGCCCTGTTATCTAAAGCATATGGTATAGCACTACAATAGGATGCTTAATTTGGCTTTAATGTGACTTAAGTGGAAGGTTAGGGAACTATTTATGAACATCCTGCTAAGTCACACTGTGTTGAAAATTGGACTGTGTGTGTAGGCACAGACACAGATAATCATAGCAAGGCTCTGAGTGTTCCTCTGATGTTCCTTAGATTGGGTTACATTGAATTTGGCTTGGCTCGTTGGAAAATTTTTGGCGTCCATTTAACTGGGTTTCCTGTAACTTCTCTTAAAGTTGTTTCAGTCTCAAAATCCTTGTTTTAGACTCTCCTCACACCTCCTCCCCCCAAAGTATGTACTTTTTTCCCTCTTATGGTATGGTATTATTGTACAACAGCAAGATGTTAAAAAAGAAGTTACTAGAATATATAACTAGATTTCAAGTGACTTTATTTTTCTATGCAGTGCTTTATATTAATGAGATATATCTAAAACAGCAGCGTGCTGTGAACTTTTTGTTATAAATATTTATTAATTACATAAACTAAAGTCTACTAACTACTGATAAATATGTAATGTATCCCACCTACATAAGCAGTGGTGCAAAAAGATGCTCTTCTGGAAAGGAATCCACTTGGACAAGAAAATAACATGCATCTAGATGTGTTGTTCATCCAGAAAGCATCCTCTCCTTCCTGTTTTGAAGATAGTTTCATACTTCCTGTGTGCAATCGAGCTATTATTCTTATTTTCAGTTGAGACAGAAAATTGCTTTCCCTCAACGCTCTGCAAGTTAAACGTCTGCGTCAATAAGTCAGAACGGGCAATGATGTATTTAATAGGCTTGTACGAATCCATTGGTACAAAATAGAAGGACGTGGTGTGTCTATATCAGATCTGACACCTCTGGTTGGACCAGCATAAAGACAGACCCATGTTTTCAGCCTCTTTCAGAAATTGCTGTATCTTCAGTTAATCATCTAAAAATGTAGGAGTCTTTCCTGTGTGCCTGTGTACAAGAATGTGAAATCTCCTCTTGTGAGTCAGACCAGATTTCATATGATTCGGTTTATCTGAGCAATTCGATGATACGAGCTGAATTGCCAGTCCAGTACACCCTGGAAGACAGGAGAAGAGGTATCATCATCCAAGACCAATATCCTGGCCTTTACTCTGGAAGCATTCCCAAAATGCTAACCCAACATTTTGAAGACATGTGGCTGGAAGACCAGTTGTGAATACAAACCTCCAGAAGCCAATGTCTATGGCATGAGAGCCAGGGCTGTGACTGCCAGCAGCCTTCATCCTCTGACAGAGTGATCCCCTTGCTTGCAAAACAAACTCTGTGGAAGTATTGCTTGCTGAGGAGGCTACCCTGAAACCCAGACATCTAAATCTAAGTGAAAACACCGTTTCCATTTCCTGAACTTCTAGAATAGACTCTAATCTAGTCCCATTTGTCCTCAGTAATTTTTCTTTGGCAATGACATTTCCAGGAATCGTGTATAGCTGCTTAGAGCACCACCACTGTACTCGAATAAGATAGCTGAAATTCGGCACTCAAGCCTCTGAAGGTGGACTATTTCATCCAAACCAACTTTTCCCTCAGATTTGAGTTCAGAATTTATAGCCCCAGTCTGTAATCATGTAAAACTTAATTTTTGACAAGGTTTTGTTGTTTTTTTCTTTTTAATCTGAGCTTTGCATTTCTTGCAGGCTGAGGCTCAGCTGTGAGGACTTAAGTCAGGCTGAAACAAAGCCTTCCTGAACTTCATGTGAACGGCAGCTGAGCAGCAGTGGATTGCGCTCATGTACTTTGGGTTGTATAGTGTTTTCTTTTTAACTTTCTGCCTTTCTGAGGCTGGGACAGGACAGGTCAGCTCCTGTGCCAGGCACCGTGGCTCCTATCCCCAGCCCCAGCGAGGCAGGAAGGCTGCTGGGATTACAGCCGATGAAGATGGCTGTGCTCCAAGGTGCACATTTCCTGCAAGAAAGCTCAGCTGGGAATGCTGAAAACCAGCTGGAAAACCAGGTTAATGTTTGCCTTATGCAGTGGAGTCCTACACAAGGCTTCTTCACTGAGGCCTGTGCTGCAAAAAGAAGTCAGGAGTAGTTCAGCGATGTGAGCTGCCCATCCTGCAGGGTTTTCCAAAGAGGGGACGGCAGGAGATGCTGTGTCGAGGACCCTGTGCAAGACTTATGTGTGAGCTGACTCCCTTGTCCCTGTCTACCCCTCCAAATGGGGGCAGGATGCATGGCAGTGGAGCAAAAACCTCAGGCCAGCACGTATGAACCTGAGCTGGCTGTGCAAAAGCCTGTGGCTCTTGGTAAGGATGTGCCACCATTTGGGAAAGGTACCCAGGAAGTGGTGTGCTGGCTGCCCCTAGCTGGGAAACACTGGTGCAAAGAGAGCCCGGGCTCCCGGCTGGAGCAGTGTTGAAGCTCTCATCCTCCTTCCTTGGGAGCGCCCAGTGCTCCCATGTCCGCACCAGGGCTTGTCTCCTCCTGCCACCTCGCCCTGCTGGCTGTGGGCGCGGGACCGGCTCCTGACCCACGTCTCCCAGGGCAGTCACTTGCAGCAAGTTGGAGATGCTCCTGCAGCTTCAGTAAGCTGGTGCCTCTCTCAAAAGCCTTTATCACTTGCTTGCGCACCTCTGCATGGAATTAATGAGGAAAAAAAAAAAACTTACTTTGCTCTGACAAACTGCTGCTCCTTTGCAGAAGTTTTGGTTTGCTTGTTTGTTTGCAGCTCTCGTATCTAGAGGATTTATCTTCCTTTTCCTCCATTTATTAATCTGTCTGTGCTGTCATGGTTTGGAGCTCCAGTTCAACATGGAGACAGATTCAGACGGCTCGTTGAGGTTGGAGAGGAGGTCTTGGTCTGATAGAGCTGCACACCAGGGGCATCACCTCCCACAAGAATGTGTGGGCGGCACAAAGTCCTCTTGCTGTGCCAAGCAGAAAACCCACCAGCCATCGAATTAACAAGCCCCCTCACTTACTTTTGCTGTAGCTGCCTGCCTCCGAGCACACCCCTTCCCCATTGCTGATGTGGTCAGCAGTGCCTCAACACCTCCTGCCCTCTCAGTCCACGCTTAAGGTCCCCAAAACAACCAGGTCCAGGCTATACCACAGCCCTCCATGATGCATAAATAGGTGATGACTGGCGGTGATGGGTTTGCTGGGCTTGTAACCTCCCCAGAGCCTGAGGGTGTTTAGATACCCGGCTTTAGGGGATGGGGACTTTCCCTTGTGCTGACTGCTCCCACCAGTCTGTGATCCAGATCAATTAACCGCTGATGTTTAGCTTTCAGAGCAGGAGAAGACAAATGCCCGGTTTAACAAAGCAACGGTGAACGCATGTAGCTGTGTAAGGTTTCCACATTCTGCTTGCTCTCGGAGAAAGCTTTCCATCCAGGTCTTGAGGCAGTACAGCTGTGCCACCTCAATATCTTGGCTGCTCCTCTCTGGTGCCTGTTCTGCAAGACATTTACTTCTGTCTTCCACAAAACAAGAGAAATCTGCAGATGTTGAAAACATTGTGGTGAAATATGAGCCGTCAGGTTTAAGCTATAAAATAGTTCAGTCTCTGTGATGTGCTGCTCTCATTCCGTAGCTGTTTATTGTTTAAAATGAATTCTTACTTGAATTGAAAAATTAAAAAAATTAGGGCAGAAATGGATAAAGGATATCGATTCATATGCAAGGGGATGTGTAAAGTTTTCTTCAAATCCACTGATCATGGGTATGAGAGAGAGACAAACACTGCCTCAGCTTTTTCAGTCTTCTCAAATTCGACCTGGTTTAGTCTCTGTCAATTTTGCCTAACCCAGAACACCACCATAAAATTTGAGTTTCTCTGATAGGATTTATGGACTAGAAGAGCTATTCCATACCGTCCTCTGTTACAGACTGGCAGTAGGCTGAGGCCCTTGCTGTGCAAATCACAGCAGCAAGAGCTTCCCACAGCAGCAGCTTGCGCCTGAGCATCCTGTCCCGAGGCTGCTCCAGGGGCTCTGCTGCGCTGTGACGTGAGGCAGCAGCGTGGTCCTCATCTCTCCTTTCCTTCTTTCCTTCCACCTGGGTGCAGATGAGACAATTTGGGCTTTAATTATTCATTCATAACTGCAGAATAAAACCACAGTAAGACCGGAGATAATCTGTGATCCCTTTTCAGTCCAGCGCTTGGCCACTGAACTCTGGTTTTGCAGGTTTTTCTACTGGTACCTCTCTGCTGGGATGGTTAGCACAAACATAAATATCTCTGACAGCTCTGAAAGGGAGAGAAAATCTTTCTTAGGTCACCGGAAATAATGGATTAGGTCGTGAAACCTTTTCATTTTAAACAACATGATTTGCTCAAGGTGGGTTGTTTGCGTGCAGGCAGGGTACTTCTGTACCTTTTACAATTTGCGGTTAAAATATTCTCCTTAGACTACCTTTTCCACTCATCTAGCTTACATAAATATTTGACTTGAACAGATACCACTATTAATCTGTTTAGAATGCTGCTATACTGTTTACACAGCGAGGAAAGCTGTAAGCCTGCTTGTCCAAATAGTTTTAAGCAAGGGCAATGCTGCTTTTTAGCACCTGGCATAAATATTTGGAAAAAATTGTAAATCCCAGATAACCTTGCCTCTCTCAGATGTATTTACTGCTTCCTAAAACCTTTTCCCTAGAGGTCCTCTCATCTTTTTTTGTTGTTCTTTTGGGAAGAGCTTGATTTTTCTCTGTGAATTTTATTTGCACACCCTTCATGATCCTAATCAACACTGTGATTTTATGAATTAAAATCTGTACAGATAACACAGTCTAGTAGAATGCAGCAAGATCGCTTGAACGTGCCTGTGATGTGATTTAAAATGTGCATATTTAAATAGATCGCTTCAGAATAATGCAATAAGCTGTCTCATGTTCTGTATGTCCTGGCTTTCTTCTTACATCCATTTGAATTGCCTTAATATCCCCTTGAAAGTTTCCTATGCTGAAAGAGATTGCCTTTAAATAATAAACCTAGCACCGCTGCAGTGTGGTGGAGCTTTGTTTTGTAGCTGTCTTTCCTTTAGCTGAGATGTGTCTGAAACAAGTTTGGTTTTTCTTATGATTTTATCCATTACCAACGATTTTCATTTGTTGTATATGCTCGGTGAAATATACGTGGTTGCACATGGAAGGGAAAAAAAAAACCCTGCCACGTTCTCTACACAGTTTACGGTTGTTTTCTTTTCTGGCCGTGAGCCAAAAAAGATCAACTAGAATATCTTGATATGATTATGGTTATGATTACAGTAACATTTCAAGGGCGAGTCGCCTGCTCTAGGCTCTAGGCAACCCACACAGAGCAAGGGGGAGCCGAGTGCCTTAGGGGCAGGGTGTGCTTTGTGCATTGAGTTTTCTATACAAACTGCTGATAACTGCAGTGAGACAAAAATATGAAGTGTTTTCCCAGCTTCATTTAAGGTTTTTGTGATCTGCTTTTAAAAAAAAAAAAAAGAAAGCATTGCTTTTACTCGAGAGCTACTTTGAATTTGAGAGATCAGTTTCAGTGCGCTTGACCTCTTGTAGTAGTTGTTCAGCCTTTCAGAAAAGATTAGCTTCCTGGCTTTAAAAATCTGGGTCTGTTGAATCACAATAATAAAACTGCAAATTGATGAAGACTAAAACTGATCACTGGAGTTGAAGTGCATTGTAAATAATGATGTTATCTGCAAGTTCAAACTCACCTTATAAACGTTGATCTGAAGTTTGAAATGAAAAAGCTAGTTAAAAAAAATGGGAAGAATTTGGAATTGCTTAGCATAATTTCCACCTGCTTCTGTCTCGCTTGCCTTGGGGACAGAAACAAGGGGTCGACCCAGAGGAGATCTGGGGATGACGGGATCTGCCTGTCGGGGGCTTCATGGGCACTGAAGGAGAAGGCCGCTCAGGGATGGAGGAGAGGGAGGTCAGAAGGAGCTGTGGGAGGGGAAGCCATGGATGCTCAAAAGAAAGGTTCAAATGTGTTTAGGTGGCTGCTACTAAAATTGGTTATACAAACCAGGTTATTCATGTGGCCATGAAGTTATATCAATGTTTTTATAACAATGTGCACAAATATCACCTGGAAATTCCAGTCTGTTCTCTCCAGGATCCATGGACCTGGTGTAATTTTGTGAATTGTCCCAAATGCCATGTGTGCAGGAAATGAATTGTCACACAGAAGAGAAAATGATGAAGGGGCACGTCTTTCCTAAAGAATTCAGGGGAGGAAAAGGCAACAAAATTTGAGAGGTATTTTGAGGGGAACTGTGCCACATTTGCATGCTGTGCATGCGTCATATTATAATTTCTTTTTAGTTCACGGCAATCTGATTTCTTTCCAGTCAGCTTTCTCATATGCAGAAACTCCACTAAGTTGCGTTTCACTACAACACAAAGATTAAAAAATGATTTGTTCTGCTTGAACTGGTGCTCTGTAAATGTTCAAAGTGCCTGTAACCCCTGCTGTATATCGCAGAGCAAAGCAATTGCATCCCATCTCCAGGAAACTTGCCAGAACCCTCTTTTCTGCATTGTCTCCGAGTCAGGAAATCTAAACATGTATTCCAGTTTGTCAAACTTCCCAAAGTGCTGCTATGTATTTTGTGGCATGGTGAGACTCTGTTTATACCTCCCTCAACCATGAGCGTGAGAGCATTGAAAGAAGAAAGGAAAAAGAATAATGGGAAAGAAGAACAGAAGTAAGACATTTCCCATTGGAAACTACAAGTATTGGTATACAGGCTGTCTGATTTCAAAGGTGGGGGCCCATCCTCAGCTATTACATATAGGCAGCCAAATGCCTGGAAAAAATGACAGTCATTAAGGCGGGTGCAATTGTTCAGTCAAACCTTTTTGGAGAGGGGGAGAGGGAAGGAGGAAGGGAGGGAGGAAGAAGAGGTGGTAGGTGCAAACAGTGAATCTGTATTCAGTGGCATGGAGAAACGCTGTGAATTTGTTTAGGTGTTAACAAACTGTGTTTGGAGAAAGGAAATGCAAGTACAGATGTCCAACGGTTAATGCACTTCGTTTGACATAAAAATGCTTACAGATTTTCCTTCCCATATGTTCTCTAATTCTGTTGAAATAAAATACTGCCATTTTGGTGGGAGTTTTGGGGGTCAAACAAAGAAAGATGGACAAAATAAACTTTTTTTTATGTATACTTGGTTCATTAAATATTTGAAAAATATTCATTAGGTTAACCTTGAAGATGTTAAAAATCTCCACCCAAAGTTACCTGAATATGAAATATTGTTAATATTTACATCATTCTGCAAAATCCCCACAAAAAAAAATAATGCCAAGACCAGATACTCTCAGCATTTTGAAATGTTAGACACCTGTGAAGGTGTCTGAAAGATACGTAGATACTCCAGTTGTAAAAGCTGAAGCTTGGAAATGTTGTGTGCCTCTCCATGCTTACATGCAGTGGAACAACCCTTTGTAGTAGACCATGAGAAGGGCTTCTCAGGGCTGCCGCTGGTCTCTGCTCTGAACCTTGCTGTCAAACAGAGGAAGGAGAGAAGCTGTTGTGCTAAGATCAACTTTAACGTTATTAGGAAAGGAAGGCAAGAAAAGCCTCAGAGGGTCAGATCCCAGGCAGTCCTGCCAGCTCCCACCGGCCTGCAGAGCTCCCTTCTGGTCTGAGAAGTCAGCAGTCCTATGGGCAGGGAAGTCACCATCTGGACATGAGCCAGCAACCTGCGCTCACAGCCCAGAAAGCCAACCATATCCTGGCCTACATCAAAAGCAGCGTGGCCAGCAGGTTGAGGGAGGTGATTCTGCCCCTCTACTTCGCTCTGGTGAGACCCCACCTGCAGTACTGTGTCCATCTCTGGGGCCCCCAACATAAGTAAGACATGGACCTGTTGAAGTGGGTCCAGTGGAGGGCCACAAAAATAATCAGATGAATGGGACATCCCTCCTATGAGGACAGGCTGGGAGAGTTGGGGTTGTTCAGCCCGGTGAACAGAAGGCTCAGGGAACACCTTATTGCGGCCTTCCAGTACCTACAGGGGGCCTACAGGAAAGATGGTGACAAACTTTTTAGCAGGGCCTGTTGCGATAAGACAAGGGGTAATGGCTTTAAACTTAAAGAGGAAAGATTTAGACTAGATGTAAAGGAGAAACTTATGCTGAGTGTGGTGAAACACTGGCACTGGTTCCCCAGAGAGGTGGTAGATTCCCCATCCCTGAAAACATTCCAGGTCAGGTTGGATGGGGCTCTGAGCAACCTGATCCAGTTGAAGATGGCCCTGCTCATTGCGGGGGGGTTGGACCAGATGACCTTTAAAGGTTCCTTCCAACCCAAACTCTTCTAGTTTTCCCCATGTTTGTTGTCTTTCCCTTCCTATGAGCACACTTTGCTTCAGTTACTATTGGGCTGAGACCTGTGTGCAGGGAGAGGACTAGGGAAATGGTGGCCAGCAGAAGCTTTTCGGGGAAAGGCAGACCAGGACACGCACGGTGTAGTGCTCTCCTTGGCACAATCTTCAGACCATCAGCAGCATTTGTTGGTGTTGACTCACGATGAACGTTGTGATTCAGGGTTCACAGTTCTGCAAAGAAATACATAAATCACAGAGCTTTTTCTGCAAATATTTTTGAAGTCACAGGGCTACCCTCTTTTAGAAAAACCTCTTCTCCAAGTAATTATATGCAGGCTGCAACGTAGCATTGGGTCTGGGTGGTGGCTGGGATGAGAGGTCTCCTGTGGGCCTGGCTGGCTGCATTGGCTGGTGAGGAGGCAGGGGACAGGAATTCAGTTCTGCTTCAGCTCCTGTCCCTGAGCAGACCTCTGCAAGCAGGAGGCAGAAAGAAATTTATACTTGAAATAGATGAGTCCAGGTTGCTGTGTGTCACGGCAGGAAAGGTTTTGTAAAATGCACAGGCTAAGCCTTATGTGCTGCAGAATAATCCAGGCTCTCCTGAAACTGCTGAAGGAGTTTCCTTCTTGATCCAAAATGCCTGTACTTCCAGAACAGGCTCCAACTTTTATGGCCCCAGACGGAACAGAAAATGGTTGGTTTTGGATTCAGCTCATCAAAACCACAGACAGAAACACTGTGCGATGCTGCAGTCAACTCTTTCCATGAACAGGCAAGGGAATGTATTGGATGAGATGCTCTGTGGTTATCTATTACTTAAATACGCTGTCCCAAATTTGTGTGGGTAACAAAAGTAATGGTAGAGACTATGAGACAAAGCTCAGTGCAGCCTCTACAATGTGATCCTCCTATTGGAAATAATAAAAGAAGAAATAACAACTTGCTTCTTTCTCCCTATTAACACATCCATTTCTGGACAGATTTTCAGTCTTGCATTAACTGAAATTTAACGATCTCCCAAAAGGAGGGAGGATGACAGGAAGACTGAACGGCTGGGGACTGGGGGAATGGATGAATGCTGTGGAACTGGAGTCTCTCCAGGTCTCCTGAGCTATTTCTGGTTTTGCAACACTGGTTAGTTTGCAAAGCATTTTTCTGTAATTTAAACCTATCTGTTTTCATGGATGACTCATTTTAAGAAATTGTGTTCTGGCTAAAGGCAAATCTCTGCTATGTGCTTAGAGTGGAAATATCCTTCTCACAAAAAAAAAAAAAAAAAAGAAAAAAGGGAGATTTTCTGTGCTGTGTAGTCAAATAGTCTGCCTGAGATGGACACAGATCCCCTGGTATTTCTATTAAAATTTAGTCTCAAATCTCCTAAATCTGAAGAAATTTGTGTTGGGTAATTAAGGTAAGAGTATGACAACGCCTACCAAAAGCGCTAAAGAGCCATCTCTGTGGGGTTCACTGAAACTTCACAAAATGAAAAAAAGCAACAGATAAGGAGACAGACAAGTCCAAGAACTATAAGAACTTTTAGAATGAAACGTTTACTTGGAAAGAATTTTTCTGGGAACAGGCTTCTTGTACAAAACATGCAATCTGCAGCTCAGATCTAAAACTAGAAAAAAGAGCATGTTCCAGCCTTGCTATGAGTGGTGGTGTAATAATCAGCTGGGTAATCTCTTAGAGTTAAAACCTAATTAGAGGTAGGTAAAAATGGATATTTTATAAAACTGTTACTACAACAGAGTAGGGACATCATTTTATGATCTCTCTCTGGCTTCCCACATTACAGTTAACATTAATATTTTTCCAAAATTGTCACCCTCCATAAATGGCTTAGAAATGCTGTTGTATATTGAAAATTTCATACATATATAACTTTACAGTGTCTATATTTACAAAAAAAATCTAATGCACTCCTGTTTTCTGCCTAAATGGAGTAGATGGGGTTCTTCCTTCCACAGAAGCAAAGCAATCATCTGGATGATAAAACAATTTCAAATGCTCAGCATCATTGGCACAAAATACTAGCCATCTGCAGCTGATCTGAAATCAGCTGGTAAGGAAATTCGCCCAAAATGGCTGGCCAACAGCCTTGCAGATTATATCATACATCATAGGACAAGTAGGAGAAGAGGTGAGAACACTGAAGGAGAGGTAAAAATAAGAAAAACATACAGCAAGAACTTCTAATGCACTTTCAGTGAAAAGTTTGTTGAATTTTCATTTCTTGGTGTGGAATTTTTTTTTCATTCTCTCTTTGCTAGCAGGATTCCTTACTAACCCCTTCCTGACCCCCTTTATCCTTTCCCTTCCTGTTTAAGATCTCCTCTTCCTTTATTTTCCTGAGCGCTTTCAAATATTTACCACTAGGTGTACAACCAGATGTGCAGCACCTGTACTCATCCTCTGAAGACAGACTTCCAACAAATTTGTTCATTTAGTGTTCTTATCCACTGCGGCTGGAATATGCTTAGGTCTTATGTGTTTGTAGAGGTATAAAAGATAATGTAGGATATCTTTATAATTTGCTGGAACCTGCAAAATAGCTACATTAAGCTACTACTATTCTTGCGAAAATTTATTTTTTTATTACTCATCTTTCTGATTATGGAAGTGGAAAGAATCCTTCATAATTAGAGGACCTACATACTTCTTCTTTATGAAAACTTAATAAGTGGCCCTTTGTTTAGTAACTAAACCTATAGAAAGAATATACAAAAAATACCATTCCACATTATGGCAACATTCCCAAAGGATATGAATATATGAGAAATATCTTTTTTATAACATTTTGCACAATAGTAAACACTGATGAGGTTTTTTATGTTTTTAAGTGTTCCAAATTCATAGAAATTTGATGTAGGCATTTTTCTGTTTTAAATGACCCTTTTGTTCTTGTTGTATTTGCTGATGTACAGGTTACCATGTATAGTTTTGGTACTCCAAAGATTGTCAGTCTGTGTGTGTAACAGTCACCCGTGGCCAAAAGGAAAAATGTTCCCCTTACCCCAACACCGCAGTGGGGTGTTTTTCTCACCACAGTTTTGCTAGGTGGCAGCTGGCCAGTTTTGGGGGGCGCTGTTTCTACACAGGAACCCCACAACATCTTAGTAGTTCCTGCCAGTTAGATATGATCCCCGCAGTCCATCACTGGGACTTGAAATGGGTGAAGTCACAGCGAGTGTAACACTCATGGTCGGAGAAAATATTGACCTTGTCACATGACACTGTATTCAACTTTGAAACCCTGATCCAGAGACTATGCTTATGCCAGAAAATAAAAACTCCCATTTTCCTGCCAGCATTCCTGGCTGTCAGATACTTCAGACAGCAGGAGCCTGGAGCCCCGTTATCTATGTGCTTTATAACTCCCCCAGGGTTTGAGGTGGACTGAAGGGGTTCACACCTTTTCACTTCACACCTCAGCTGTCTATTATTTTATTTGCTTCCCAGTTTCCAGATGTGTACTCCCTCACTGACCGGAGTATTAATTTCAGTGCCCTCATTTCTTTGAATGGATGGTTCAAGCACGTAGTTTCTTTATCGAGCAGGATGAGACCTCTGGTCGAGGTTTCTCAACCACAGGTGATGGGGAGAAGGTAGCAGGAAAGCATTTCTCTGCAGGTGTTTTGTTCTCTTGCTCTTTCCCGGACACCTCCTGTGGGGCAGGATCCTCACTCTGACTCCATGGGGCTGTCTTTGTTTATGACTTGGGGGTTAGTCATTTCATTTCCAGTCAAGACAGCCCAGCTCAAGTAAGAGCCAGCTTATTTCTTGCTGATGTGTCATCTTGCCGTGCTAAAATACTACCACCAGTGCTGCTGTGTCTCCACAGGATCTTCAGAAGAAGGTCTGGGACATCCAGCTTGTGAAGGGTGTTGAGCTTCCCTGCTGATCACAACGAGGGTGTGATTTGATTTGGTATCCGAGCATCCATTTTTAGTTCCATTTTTTTTTGTCAGGAACTTTATTTTTGCTGATAACCTCTCGTCTGGGCAGATCTCAGCGTAATTCTCCCCGGGGGCTGATTGATGACTTCCTGGAGCTGGTGTTGCAAAGCAGTCTGCTGAACGCCGCTTCCTCCAGAGACTCTGCCGAAGCCCTCTGTGTCTGTAAACGGACTGCATACGCAGGCGGCTCGGGAGCTGCAGTATGCTAACATTTTATGGCTCTTTTTTCCTCCTCATTATGTCTAATACTAGTCATCCAGGTGCTGTGGGCTTTCCCTCCCCCAGTTGTCTTGGTCACATGAACTTGCTAGGAACTGTTTATCTGACATCTATATTACCAGGATAAAAAAATCGCTACATTTGTATTTTTTCATATTTTAATGTAGCGGTACCCCTCCAGAGGCATTTACAACTGCACTGCTGCAGGAGTATTTGTTTCCATCTTTAATTTGGCTGATTTCCATGTTGCATCTTCTCTTTGCTTTTAGAGCAACGGTAAAACTTGAAGTTGACATGTGTGATAAAGATCTGTATGAATGGACCTAATCAAGATTTCTTCTAGAACGAACTGTGGAGATCGTGCTGACCTACCTGACCAGTCATCCAAAAAATATGTCTATGGAATCAAATCATTTATTAGTCTTGGCTTTTATTTTATTATTTTTTATGTTGCTCACCATGAAATTTTCTCTTGCTAAACATGAGGTCCTGCTGGGGATTTTGGTAGCTCTGCTCCACTTCTGTTCCTGTATGATTGAAATATGCTGTTGTTTTTGCTCTATAAATGTGAAAGTCTTTCAGTTGACAGAGATTTTTGTAGTACGCAGATTGCTGCATCCAGCGTCTTGATCTGGATTCCATGCTCTTACTCATCCCAGCCTGTTAGTGTTATCTGTTGGTTTTTAGAAAAACAATTTTAGCTTTTATTTCCTGTCAGATCAACTTCCAGCCCAGTTTACCGCCTCCATCAAAAGTCTCTGAGACGCTACTGTCTGAATGTCTTGAGCCATAGTATAAATAGATCTTGCAATTTGTTTATAAACACGCCTTTTTGCACAGATCGTAGGGAAAAAAAAAGCTATAAAGGCATTTTGAAAAAGCAACCCCACTTAGGCCACCACATGTTTATTCAATAGCCTAGGCTCCTTCTGGAGTGTATGATAAATAAATGTAAGATTGAATTAGATTTACTGCACGGACATCTCCCATAAACTGATAAAGGATGTAGCAAAGCACAACAGAAAGTCCCATCCTGTGTGGTGCTTGGTTGAGCAGCCCTGATCGGAGACAGGAGGCTTGTTCCTCCCCGGACATCATCCCTGCGGGGCTGGGCAGGGTGGCAAGTCCATGGGGGCGGCTGTGCTGCTGTTTTCCTCACAACGTGGTCCTGGGGTCAGTTAGGAGCCTGACCCCAGGCACTGACTCCCAGGGCTGGGGGGTGCGTGCGTGTGTGTGTGTGTGTAAGAACCCCCCAAGCTAAATTCCCACCTCCCCGCGCGTAAGGCATGTATCTCATCACGGCCTTAGATTGCTTCCAGATGAGCAGAGACAACTACAGAGGAAAGCCTGTTTGCAAAGGTGGTGATGCTAGAAATGGACTTTCTGCTTGGGCAGCCTTGCTGCAGCCATGCTGAGCCCAATCTCCCCTCTGGGAACGGCAGAGAAGGGGAGATGAGAGCTGGCGAACCGCCCTCTGCACTGCTCCCTCTCCCGGGATTGTCCCTCTGCTCTGCAGCAGCCCACCCAGAAAACCATCTCTGGATCAGCTCTCCTCCCTCCCTACAAAGCAAACACCTTGGTGGCATGGGCTCTGCATTATGCCAGGGGCTGCCATCTGGTGGGAATTATGTCTTTTTTGTAAATTAATGTAATGAAGTGCAGTTCAACAGCCGCTCAGAGGTACCCCAAGATGTGATTATGATGAGGAGAGAATTGCCCGTTGCACCAGCTGGTGGAGGCAGGACTAGCTGACTGTGCGGACGTGGGACGAGGGGTGGCCGTGTGGGTGGTGTGTCCAAGCAGTGGGCTCTGGAGGTTGCAGGGTGCCACAAGCTGTCCGTGAATCAGTAGAGCCGCGTTGCCGCAAAAGAAGCAAACATCCCACTGGCCTGTATAAACAGGAGTATAGCCAGCAAGAAATGTGAAGTAATCCTTCCGTCCTGCTCCACACGGACAGTGCCTCAGCTGGAGTACAGCAGATGACGCATTTTGAGAGGGTCTGGAGAAACTGGAGCAAGTCCAGAGGGCAGCAGCAGGAGAGGTCATGTTTCCGAGGCCTGTGATCAATGAAGGGAGTCTGGATGAATTAAGCTTACTGTTGCCTAAGAAGGGCCGTGGTACGGGACCAGACTGCAGCCTTAAGGGATATATAAATGCTACCCAGGCTAGTCTGTCCTCCTTGGCATCCATAGAGAGGCTACAAGTGAATGGACTTTAATTTCAGCCAAGGAAATCCAGGTTAAACATTGGGGAAAGCTTTCTCTTGGGGGAGGAGGGAAACGGCTGTCGGGGATAATCTCTGACAAAGCTGCAAAGTCTCCAGCCGAGTGCCAACATCAGTGTCCTGCTTGGGAGGGCAGGGAGGCAGCAGGCAGTCTGTCCTCCCCTTCCCGAGGGCACGGGATACTCCCCCAGCACCCATCCCCCTCCCCGCTGGCCTAAGACAGCCCCATGGACTGCGCTGACCCCCGGGGCGGAAAGCGGCCACCCCACTCCTTGAGATTTCTTCATGTCCGTTCGACTTCTGGCTGTACTGAGCTCAACTTTTCAACGTAGATTTTGTTTTTTCTGAAGGAGCTGATGTATTACATTAGATCTAAAAGTGAAACTATACTGCTTGTAATTTTGTTGCAGATTTATTCTTGGGCAAGGCTAGACATTACAAAGGTTCAAAACAAATGAGGTGAGGTCGGTGTTGCAATTCCAGATTGTTTCTTTTTCCCCTTTGAGACGTATTGTGCCTGGCATTTTAATGACTCCGGTTCATAATCCCATTTTTGCTCTGTGTGTTTTGTTTTTTGTTCAGAAACAGAAAAAATGTTAAAATGTGTCATTTAAAGGAGGTTTGCAGAAGTATAAACCATGTCCATCTACTTTAGATCTCGGGAAGTTAAGAACTTCCATATGTCATGATGGCAGCCCCGAGTTAGAGTATAATGTATGGGCTCTCAGCATGTAGAAATGGTAAAGCATTAGAGTTAATGTCTGGGAGAATTCAGCATTTGTTTCAGGTGGATTGTTCAGTCAAAACCTGAAAATATTCTTGGCAAGGCTCTAATAAGCGTGACGGTTTCAGGTCAGAGCTGCTGCCAGTGCCAGAAGACTATGAATTTCATTCATTTTTCTTGATGATCCTGGAAAGAGCATCAGCACAAAACCTTTTCCTTTTATCTTTTTTTTTTTTTTTCAACTGCATTTGATAGTTACAGTTTCTGTTCAGGCTGCCTCTGGCACTGCATAACGCGTGATGGGAATTCCATGGGTTTGGGGGAAAAAGTTTTACATGGAAATTTTACATAACCCTATGAAGTGGATAGTTGAACAGCAGCTGCAGTAGCTCTTGATATCTCAATTAATATATTTTTATTAAATGCAAACACAATGCCTAAAAGTTCAATACTGGAAAATAGACCTCTAAGGCATTTTTCAGAAAAGAAGCACGTGCTGCTATCTGTACCTCCCAGCAACTTGGGGACAAAGGACAATGGCAGAAATCTTGCAACAGTGTGCTGCGGCTATCTCTGAGGAAGTTCCTCTTCACAACAGTGGAAGTTACTTTCTTTTTTGATGCCCAGAAATAATGTTCTAAATCAGAGCAGCACTTCCAAGCACAGGTTCACGTAGTTTGAGCTATATTTTGGAAGAAACTGGTCTGTTGCTCAGATGTATGTTTCTTATAAAAAATATTTTCACACAAACACTTCTTCATTGATAGTTGTATTTACAAGGTTGTTGGTTTAAGGGTTTGATTACTTTTTAAAAGTATGTAATCTGTGTGGAAATTTTTTCTTTTAGAAAAAAAGTGCGCATTCATCATATATCCAGAAACGCTCTTTATTTATTCATCTGCCCAAAGGCTAAAGCATTTGACCCGAGCATAAACATTTTGGCTGTAAAGATGTCACAAACGTTCATGGGAATTTCTGTTTGGGTACCTGAGACTTGTGTTTCCCTGGAGAAGATGATCTTCAGCAGATCTTTGGTTCATGTGCTGCATGGCGAGCACATGACTGCCGTGAGGAATTGCCTTATCCTCTTCACAAATAGAAGAAAATGCGCTGTGGCGTGAGGACCATGGCTTTCCTCCAAAACCTAACCAAGGTGCAAGAATGACAGCACTCCTCTCCTCACGCAGTTCAGATTCAAATATACTTTATTTTTTCAATCGCAAAAATTTTGGCTGTTTCAGGTGAAAAATTTTCAAGGGCAGAAGAAGGAATAACCCTTTTCTGATGAGTTCTGATATAAATCATTGAACCACGTTTAATTAATATTTTATTTTGCTGCTGCTGCTGCTTTAGTGCCAACCCTGAGCAGATGCTCACAACTTTACTTCTTACTTTCTTAAGCATTATTCAGTTTTTTCCTATCGCTTATTTCTCTTTTTGTCCCTCAGAAGGAAATGTCTTATCATAGTGACACAGAAGATTCTCAAATAATTTTTACCCCAATATGTCTTTGTTTAATTTGTAAAATTTCAGTTTCTTTTAGATTCAGGGGGGATGACGAATGGTACTTTTGAAAGTAAGACAGCTATTTCTCATTAGGCAGCCAAGAGCTTGTTTTAGGCAGCAGAAGAGAAATAATGCAGTGAGACTAATTAGTCTAAATTATGCAGAGAGTTTTCATTTTTTAAAGCATTGCTTTGGATGTCTCTGAGTTGTTCAGGATCATATGGCCTTACTGCATCTGCTTTTTTTTTTCTTTTTTTTTTTCTCATCCAGGTTACTCTTTGGGAGAAAAGATTGTTTCCTTTGGTTCACAACTTTGAAAGTTATCTTTCAGAAATCGGGACTTCCAGGGAAATCACTCTCTCATTTAGTGCATTACCATCCCCAAACCCCCCAGACCCTGCGTTGTGACACTGCGGCAGCCAGCGACATGTCCCGCCAGTGTGCGTCATGAGCCCTTCTCCGGGAAACCAGGCATCTCTCAGCATACTGTGCGCCAACAACAACAAAAATAGTGATAAGTAATGAGCAAATGTGACGGGGTAACTCGGTCAGTTTTCCTCAGCATCACTTCCAGGGGACCATGTCAGAGAGCAGTCAGTTGATCCCCAATAATACCACCAAGACATCTCTGCAGCACTGTACAAAGGTTTAGCCTTTGCTTGAATACTTTCTTATCCAGAGTTTGTCCGCATTTGACAAAAGAAGGTTGGGGTCTTTTTTTTTTTTTTATAATTTCTTTGTAAAAATGACACGTTCCTGAAAAATCCCTGAAGAGCTTTGCTAAAAGACTAGTAGAGATGAGGTGCCCATTTGCACAGGCAGCCTACAAGTCTGAAAATTTGGGTAGCTCCTGAGCTGGCTGGAAGCCTCAGCTCGCTGTGGGAACCTGTCACCCAAAGACAGGAGGCTTTTTTCTGAACTTCAGACCTGTTCCTTTCTTTTAGCTCTTGTTTATCTCCAGTGCTGAATGCGGAGAAGGGGAGATAAATCACTGAAATCTCTGGTATTTCATAGTTATATAAATGTATCCTTGCTACAATATGTACTTGCATCTCGCGGATAGCTAATAGCTGCTCAAACTGACAGCAGGTCAAAAGTGCAAAGCAACCATCTCCGGGTTTTAAAAATAAATAAAGAGCAGATTCTGTTGACTCTGGTGTGGAGAAACGCACCTCTGAACTCCCTGTTGTATGCGTGAGGTGTTTCCTCATTTACCAGACGGAAAATTTTGGATGAACTTCCTGTGGTGACGCATCTCACATCAGAGCTCAGCAGATAATAGCAGGGAAGGAGGCTGTGCCTTGGGATTAGTGCTGTACACGCAGGGTCCTTTCTCGGTGGGACTTGCCACACCAGCGATGCTGCAAAAATTTCAGGAGCCCAGAGCAAGCGCCACCAAAATATGTGAACATCGGCGAGAAGAAAAAGAAGTTAACAACGGAAGGAAAGCAATCCTTTTATATTTCCTTTCCTTCTCTGGATAGCTGTCACACTACAAGCAGAGCAGAAAGAAATCAGCAAACAAGTGGAAGGTGCCTTAGCTGGGTGGGCACGGGTGGCACAGGCAGGGGGAGGCGGGAAGAAAGTTGAATCTGGGCTCGAGGTTCCACAAAGGGTTCTGAGTGTCCATCATGGCAGGGTCAGGCCCCCTGCCCTGGGCAGTGGTCTTACAGATGAGCATCCTAAACTTCTTGTGTGGAGCCGGGACCTCCCGTGGGCTACGGGGAGGTCAGGGCTCTCCGCAGCCACCTCCGCTCCCTGTTTTGAAGGGCGGGTGGGAGTCCATGTGCTCAGTAAGGTACTAGACAGGTGGGAGTAGGAGTCTGGAAGGAGCCATTAACTGCTGGAAATGGATTGACTCAGAAAATAATGGAATGTAATAATAAGAGACGGCAAAAACTCCCAGGAAGTAGGAGCGCAGTAAAAAAATGTGGACTATTCCTCCGAAGGAAAGCAGTGAAAGCCTCTCTGCCTCCGACAGGAAGGCACACATACTTCACCTGGGTAATGGTTAGGGTATGTAGCAGGTCTTTTCCACCTCTGATTCCTGACATCATACAGCCAGGCATGTTAGCTATAATTAAGCAAACCATCGGGCACCATTTACCCAGGGGTGTGCCCTTGGCTGCTCTGCGCTTCCCAACGTGATGCAATTGCCTCCATTAGGCACAGCTCTCTGAGCACAAGCATCCATGACTCATCAGAGGCTGTCTACCTGTCCGACTGCTCACAGACTCAATTAAACACCGTCACGGAGCAAAACACAGGGTCCATTTGCACTGCGGCATGCCGTGGCAGCCTGGTGGGTGAAGTTACCTTGTAAAGGTGCCTGCTCAGGACCATGGGGCGTGTGGTGGCACCCTCCTGTGTGTGCATATGGAGAGCTAGATGTTTACTCACAAAATTAGGCTTAGTAAAAAATATTGCTTTCCCTAAAAAAAAAACCCAACCAAAAAAAGAAGAAAAAAAAAAGAGTGGAAGTACACTAAATACTGTCCTTTTTAAAGATCTGATCTCCGCTTGCTCTGAATTCTGTGCTGGTCTTTATCAGTGTCTTTTTTAATGTTGTACACTTGGACTGCTGCATGGCAGAGATCCCCAGCGCGATGTAGGGGATGGTGTTAAGACTCGCCTAATACTTGAGACGCCTTGGTTTTATTCCCTGCTCTGATGGTCTAATCCCAGATTCATCCCAGCTAAATTTAGGCACTTAACAGCTCTGCCTGAGGTAGGAGCTTTGCTTCCTTTCCAGAGGAGGCAGGGATGACGCTGGGCTGAGGTCTCTCTGTGCCTTATATTTCTCAGAACTTAGTGGGAGGGGGTGCTGAAAAGGTTGGGGAAGGGCTGGGAAAATAAACAGAGATTGGAAAAGAAGAAGCACTACTACCAGGCACTGAAGTGAAGGACTAACCATCAGGTAACCATCAATTTTCATCTCTGAAGTAGGAGAAACTGTCTTTATGTCAGAAAAGAGTAAAGAGGAGGAATGCGTTGAGGGTTGCCAGGCACGTTGATGGGGAGCAGGGCAGGAAACGTTTATTTAAAGACCAACCCAGTCTGTTTCTTCATGCACCAGTGCTGTGTACGAAGTAAATCCTCAGGATGTGAACAATGTCAGAATTCCCTTATGGGCTTGTTGGGCCAAAGCTTGGATTCTCTGAAATAATTAGAAAACAAACTAACAGGCCAGCTGTTATCTTTCCGTAGACCTCTGGAAGAGGTTGGGAGGATGGGGTGAGCCATGCTGAGGGAAAAGAAGTGTTCACAGAGATGCCAGTAACAGTACTGCTTGGTACATCAGCATACACTTGCAAGTCCCCTCATTAAAGAGAAGAAATGGTAAATTGTCAGATGTCGTGACAATTGTTTTTCACGGGTGTATACAAGGGTTAGAGCAGACGTGAGATTTAAGAGACTATCGTATGTGGCCGCATGTCATCATCAGAACGTGTAGAGAAGAAATCACTGGATTCCTGTAAGCGGATGTTAACGTACTGCAGCTGGCTTCTTATTTTTTTTTTTGTTTTGGAGAGTACACCAAGTATGTTATTACGTGACTGTGGTAAAGAGCAGTGGACTCTAATGACCATAACAAATTAATCCTTACAAAAGCTCTATGAGTAGTAGCATTATTATTAATGTTGGCAAAAGTCTTTAAAGGCAAAGCATGAAGTAAATGTAAGGTGTTTACAATAGCATTCCAGATGTTTGATAACAAATAGCCCCATGGAGATGTGCTTGCTCCCACCATCTCCTCTGGAGCACACCACAGATGAGGAGCGGACAAAGTGTCGCGCTGATCCTGAGGATGGCTGTTGACTTTTAGGAAATGTCAGCCTACGTCCTGTCGTAGCTTTGCTGTGGCTGTTGATACTGAAGGTTTCCTTCATTTCTGCAGTAGGAAGCCTGGGGGGTCGGAGTCTGTCTAAAGTGCATCTTATAATTTGCACCTTGGTGGACTTTGGCTTTACTATGCAAAATAGCTTTATATAAAACAAAGTAGAAGAAGGTGTCTCTTTCCCTTAAAGCCGTCACTCTAAGCAGGAAAGACAAAAGGAAAGACGTGTAAAAGTGGAAAAACTAAACATGCCTGGCATCTTCCCGGTGGCAGACCTGTATGTCAGAAACCACGCCAAAAGGCTGGCTGTCTCCCTCTCATTCTGCCACTATGCTGCTTCTCTACATTTTTAACATATTTTTTTTTACCGTTTGGTAATTTCTTGCCCAGGATGAGTTGCCTGAAAGTCTTGCTGTTGGGTTGAGAGTAAAACCAGATTCAGAAGAAAGTTTCTACTTAGTGACCCAGCATGTGAAACTTCCCACTGGCCTGTGACACTCAATGAAGTTTCCGTCTTGGGGGAGAACTGTGCTTCGAGCAGCCACAGGAGGTATTGCCCTGCTCCTGAATTGCTAGCTTTTCCCCTGAAGGGTGAACCAGAAGCATCTGCTTCAAGCCTGAGAGGTGAAGCAGGCATCCAGCTAGTCAGTGCCGGCTGTTATCCAGTCACCCCAGCAGGCAGCCGCATCCTGAACACTTCACACTGATTTAACTTGGTCACTTAATTGGCGAGAGGTGCAGGTTAAAATTAACCCTCAGTTTCCTGAGCATGGCTGCATTTTATGAAATAAAGATGCTTTGGGGGGCTGTGAACTGTGGATGTAGTCCAGAAGGTGCAAGGTGAGAGCAGAGATGCTTTTTCAGGGCACCCGCTGCCCTGGACGGGCTGGTGTGCTCCTCAGTTAATGCTGCTTGGGAAAAGCGGTCCGCGAACGCACGAGAAACATGCTGGACCTTATGGAAATCAACCGTAAAAGAGATGAGGGATACTTGTTTTATTTATTTACTCGTCAGCTCCCAAGCTGGCGGTGTGGCCAGAAGTGCTAATGGGGTGGTTTGAATGCAGATTCAGGGGATGCTACGGAGGTTTCAGTCCAGGACAGGGATGCCATGAGAGAAGGTTTAGTCTGGGAACGAAGGTGTGTGTGCGCTGAAAAACACTGAGCAAACTGCTCAGCTTTTGAACAGGGGAATGAAGGGAAGCTGAAGATTATAAGCATTTCCCTGGGAGATGACACCCTTGAGCCTGGACACACACCCTGTGACATTCAGCGAGCTGTTAACCAGGTGGTTTACCAAGTTTTGTGGTATTCTCCCCATCACTGGGAGTTTTCAAAACCATGACTTTAGTTTTCACTAGAAGAGATGTGTTTGGTTCAAACTGGCATTAACTCAGGGAAGCCCTCTGGCCTGTGTGATAAAGGATATCAAACCAGATAGTTGTGCTAGTTTTTCTTTTGATTTATGAATCTAATAACATTTTCTCCAAATAGTGTGTTCACTAGATATTTTTCCCAGATTACAAAAGAGGCTCTGCGTGATTTTAAAAAACTATTGTTGTGTTCAGCAGTTTGCACTGATTTTTGAACAGGAATATATATTCCTGTTAAGTACAACTAACTTGCACCCCCTCCGCTTCATCCCCACCCCAGTTTGTGAATTGGTTTCCAGTTTCAAATACTTAATAGAAGGAATCTTCAGTGGTTTATATTCTGGGCAGAATTCATAGATTGCAAACTTTTTGTGATCCATTTTATTGCAGCAAGATTCTTTCCAGAAATGTTATACTATGTGTTGCTGTTCTGTGACTGGGACATGTGGTAACTCTACTTCAAGAATGAGTCAGTGCCAGATTCCACAATACATTTCTACGTTGTCATCCATATAGAGGAAAATCAGAAACATCTGTCCTTTTTTTTTCTTAATTCATTGAAAAGAAATATTACAAGCACAAACTAGTATAGGTAGTAGAAGTTGATGCACAAGAGTGGAATAAAAAGAGCCTTGTGGAAGCATATTTTGGGGTTTATTAATAAAAAAAGACAAATGACTAGCCATTATTTACTAGTAATAAACAGTGATGTTTAATATTTTGTATCTCTTTAGGAGTTGTCACTGCTCATCTTGTGACCATGTGTCTATGTGGAAGGTTGTTATCAGCTTCCAGACTCTGAAATCAATTGCAATTTTTCACCTTTCTTGAAGCTTGCAGCTGTGTTTTTAAATTTTCACTTGAATTTAATATTTTAGAAGGTTTTTTGTTTTCTCTTTAAGAATATATTTATTACTGTGTCATTCCTTAGACCCTCCTTGGGCTGTCTGTTCACCAGGACACGTACTTACCTTCCGGTCACATTTTGTAATGCCAGAGCCAGGCAGAGCAGCTTCAGCGTTACTGTACAGAAAATTGTTCCAGGCACTTAAAATTAAAAATTTGAAAGATATTACTGGTAGATTAACATAAAGAAAAAACAATGCATTTTGCTCGAAGAACAGCAGGCAGAATGAATAGCTTTTTTAGCCCTTGTTTGATACAGATTTTTCTATAAGCTCCCAGTCTCTCCTCTCAAGAAAGGCAGCGAAGTCACTGTCGCTTTTATCATGCTGGGGCGTATCAGCTCCATGGGATAAACTTAGCAGCGTTCTTGCTCTGAGTACTTGGAAAGCATCCCTTTATGTCTCAGTTTTCAGCATTCCTGGAGATTAGGAATAGCCTATCTCTCTTTTTTCACCGTTCATAATTTGTATAGAGAGAGAGATCACTTTTCCTGAGTGCTCGTCGCAGCTATTTTTTTGGAAAACAGCATGCATTTTTCCAGACACTGTTGGCTGATAATATGACAAGATTACACCAGTGTTATTCCCTTAGATTAACAAATCTCAGTCTAAACAACATTGAGAGAGTAAGGGTTGAGTGAAATATTTCAGTTCAAACTTCTTTAACGAATGCAGGCAGCAATTTAATATTCTTTGACAAAACTGGCTTTAGCACAACAAATTATTTCTACTGGGGGAAGATAGGATACAGTTTTAAAAGCTTTTGCATTATCTTAAGAATACCAACAGAATAGTTTATAAGTGAGAATGATTTTCTTTCAAAATTCTCTACACATTTGAATATGAATATTTCATCCTTAGGACATTAATTAATTTTTTTGGTTTACTGAAAACTTTGGAAAATAACCATCAACCATTTTAGCAGAACTAGCAGCACTCCAGGTAATCAGCCACATGCATCACTCCTTGGACTCGTATTTATATCACTGTCAAAATTGTGAGAAGGTATATATTGTAATGATGCTGAAATATTTTTGCTGTTTTGTTTCTAATTTTGACTGGGTAGCGTTTGTCCTCTCTGATACTTGCTCCCGTGTGACTTTTTGTGACCCTGCTGCCTTTGTGCACGCTCCTGTAACTAAAATGCAGGACAAAGTGCCACAGACTTTTATAAAGACCAAAAAGCCAATATTATTCAAAAAGTGTTAGTCGGATGCAGTAGGTAATTTACTTTGAATTTACACTTTATGTATGCCCTGCCCTCCTTCTCATACCTCCTTAGGTATCCTCTACTCGTGCATCGAGACTGACCGAGCTGCCATGGCATTGCCTTTGCTCTTACGGCAATTTTAGTTGTCAGTGATCATGACAGGAACAGACAAATTGAAATCGAGCAGTTGCAAAAGTTTCATGAAGATTCAGCCAGATGGGAATGTCAAGAGTATGCTAGCTTGTTTTTAGGAGCACTATCAATGTGCCCTTTATCATGTGGGAACAGTTGTGCCTTTGTTTAGGCAGCGCTGTTTTTCGGAAGATGAGTGAATAAGAGACCATTGATTCTTTTATTTATTTATTTATTTATTTTCCCAGATCTCACATGTGTCCTTTGCCTAGCATGTCTCTCTCTGGAGCGTAAAGATAGTGTGCCACTTTGCTTTTTACATGTTTGAAGAGCCAAAAAGGGGGGGAGGGAGGAGAAGTGAGAACCCACACTGTTGGTACTAATGGCTAATTTTATCCTGAGACTCAGCAAATGAGGCTATTCCCCGGAAAAGCCAGGGAGCACCATTGCTAGGTTCCCAAACCTCAGACAGCTAGACACGTGTTGATGAAGGATGAGGTAATTTCCAGATGATAGCAAGTGCTGCGAGAGTAATGGTGGCAGGAAAGTCGGTGGTGGGAACGGTCTCCTCACAGGTTGTTACCACAGTTGCGTTCGGTAGACATCTGAGGTAGGTCCCATGGACAGAAAGAGAAGGGGAGGTGGAGGAAAACAGTGAATTACTGACAAAGGCTGCTTATTCATATTTTTTTCATCCAGTTCTCCCTTTGGTTGTAACAGCCCAGACGTTGCGTGACAGATGGCTTATTGTTTCTCTCCTGTAAGCTGCTAAGAAACTTCTGAGCAGAAACACACAGCATTACTTTCAGAAAGGCACTTTGCCCCATCCAGGCTCTGGCTGTGAAGGACCCGAGGTCTGAGTCATGTAGACCATAGGGAGGAAAAAAGTGGTGGGGCTTAATGTGTAGCATCCATAAATATTGTTGCTGCTTCTACTGGGTGCTCGTTGATTTTAGTCTGGGATTCAGAAAACGTAATGATTTCCAGATATTTCCAATATTAATACAGAAAAGTGTTTATTTTTTGTGTTAAAGTGTTCATTTAAAGCAATGAAAAAATTACTGGAAATATGATCTTCCTGTAGAAAAAGCCGATTTCAAGTTTATAGGCCATATGGTCACATAGTAAGAAGAAGAATAATGGCATCTTTGGAAACATCCATAATGAAACTTATCCTTTTGTAGGCAGTAAGGAATTTAAGTAAATTTAGTTCAATCTTTCAGGTGGGATTTATTCAAGTGGTTATTAAAAAACTGTGTGTGAATATAAACACATCATCTTTATGAAAATAAAAATAAAAATAAAAAAGTAATTCAGCTTGGATATTGGTCAAGATCTGGTCTATAGCCACAGTGGCAAGTGGGTGGCCAGACCATCAGAGGCCCTAAAATACAGGGTCAGAGAAGGTACAATACATCAGGAATGGTTATTTTAAATAATCAAATATGTGGTGTGGAAATTTCTTTCAGAATTCTCTGTACCTTAATGTAAGACAAAAGTTTGGCTCTGGCTGTTTCAGTTTCAGCATAATATCACTTTAAAGCCCATCCTGTGGCTTTTCATCACATGAAAGCTGACTAATCTTTATGTATATTTGTGAATATTGCAGCAGGCATAAAATAACATTGTGCTTAATAATAAGTTATTTCTTTATTTGTTTTGTTTAAAGACATAGTGAATCTTGCAGGGCAGGTTTGATTAACAATAAATTTGTTTGCAGTTCTCATGCATATCCAGTATCTTACAGAAACACGGAAGAAGGTACCGGAAAAAGCCATAACCATGCGCAGACTTGCAGAAGTAAACAAACCTTCGATTTTTACCTAAAGACTAAAAGAAAATGTGTTATGCCTCTTGCCTATCATTTAAAAGGTTTGGTGACCTTCCTGTAAATCCAGAAAACCCTTCCAAACGTGGACCTGTAAGAAGGGAAAAGGGGAGAGTGAAACAAAAAAAACATCAGCGAACAGACAGCTCTTGAGCAGGTTGGTGTAGATGCAAGGTCCTGAATGAATGCGGAACTGGACTGCTAAAGTATTTAAAGCCAGATCATGCAAAGTGCTTCTGAAAATAACGTTACTTGTTTCCTCCCAGAAATCACTTGGCAGTTTCCAAGCCCTCCACAGTAGCTGAGATCCTGCCTCCATCGAAGTCAACGGGGCGTTACCCTGACTCAGCTGGGGACAGGTTTACACTCACACACTCGTGCTAAATGTGATGCTGAGAATAATTGTTCCCGGTCACGTTCTGGCTCACTGTTACACCTTTGAGTGCTGTAAGATCGTTTGACCTTTTCTGTTTTCCTGTGAAGAGTCATCACCTGATAGAACTTGGGGTTTGGGTATTTTTTTTTCTTTCTGTTTTTCTTTAATGATTACTGTATCAACTTCCCCAAATTTGAATGGAATAAGGAGAGGTGCCTTGACGACCAAATTCTTATTTACTGTTTAAATGTGGTCAGGGAAGGGAGTAGGATTTGAATTCAGCAAACAAGCTCAAGCTCACAAGCTCTTATTTTATTCCTTCTTTACTTGGAACTGCATAACATAACAAGGATGATTTATTTGCAAATGAATTACTTTAATAATAGGTTTTGAGTTACACAGAACATAGACGATCTTGACCCCATCTCTGCAGCTGTAAAAGTAAGAGCGTGGGTGTGGTTGCCTGGTGGCTGGCCAGGATGATACAGTTCAAGGGGGTGGATAAAATAACATTTACACTTACAGTAACTGTTTAAAAATGTAATTTGAGTTCCGCCAAATCCTTCAAGTTCATTTTGGGAATCCAGCTTGTTAGGCTTGCCAACATTCAACTCTTCTCACCCTAGTTTTTGCAAGTTATCTCCTCCTGCCAGATGCATTTCACTGCAATAGTCTCGTTATGGAGCGTGAGGTTCCACCAGCCTTTCTCTGCAAATGGTTATACTGGGCCGACAGCCCTGCCTAAGCAAGCAGTGACCGAGCCTGGCCCGTGAGACTCGGCACAGAGAGGGAATGCAATCCCAGATGTGTTCCACTTACAGCTCTGTTTGTAGTTGCAGCAGCAAATGCTCCCAAGCCAGTTTAGGCATTTGTTGGATCCCCAAGGAAGCATGTGGTGGAAAAGATGGAGACTTCGAAGCTGGCGCTTGTCCTTCTACGCTGGAATTGCAGAAGTGCTCCCAAGCAGTGGGGGCTGTGGGTACCAGGCATCTCATCTAAGACAGACACAGAATGAGGTCTTGACCAGTTTGCAGTCTCAGAGCTGTTTTTTAAAAGGGGGCAAACATTGGCTGAAAGAGCCAGATCATTCCAACTGGAATAAGCACTCTCTCTTCCTTGCATTCCTTCTATGGCAGCACCCTGTTTGCAGACATGGGACGATCCTGCACCAGGGCTGGCACAGGCTGCCACACACAGAGCTTTGCTGTGTCCAGTCCTGGTGGCCCTCACTGCCACACTGAGCGGTGCAGCCAGTTGTGAAGTGCTGTAGCACTCCTGAATAGAAAGTGCAAGGCATGATTTATGGCTAGGAATAACAATCGCTTCCAGTGACCTACTGCAAGTTGTTCTTACCTGTGTAGCTTGACAGATTATAGTTTTTTGTTAGACAAAGAACGCAAGCAGGGTGGCACTTGGGCAAAAAAAAGTGTTTTGAAGAGTTTGAAGTCTCTGCTGGTTGAAGACCCCTGTTCACAGACGGTCCATTCTGCCCGCCTTTTAGGACTGCTCATGGAGTCCTTGCTGACACCAACCTATTGCGTGATAGCATCCATGACTAATGGATGCCCACCATTGCTGTGCCACACTGGGGAATGGTTCACAGAGCTTAGACCTGAGGGACCACTGTCTGCCCTGTTTACGTTAGGCCGTCATACTTCATCCACTTTGGCTAAAATATTTTTTTTTTCAGATCGGCATCTAGTGTTGAACACATAAGAGATGTAGAATCATCTCTTCTTTGACTTGTTCACATGGTGAATTTTTGCCTTCGCTTGTTAAGAAAAAGTCAACCTTTCTGCCTTGAATTTGGCAAGTTTTTTCAGATTAAAAGGGTGTTGTGGCTTTCTTTTTCAGATTAAAATGCACTGTTTTCTTAGTGAAGGTACATACATGTCCACGCTGTCATCAAGTCAGCCTTATTCTGCATCTGGCTACTGCAGTGACAAGATCTGTGATCATCTTCTCCTTCTGTCCGTCAGCTTCTCTTACCTAACACATTTGGAATACTTTCCTGATTTCAAACAAATTTAAGAGTGTAGAAGTCTCAAAGAAGAGGGTTCATGCTGGCTTGATGAAAAATCGGCCTGGGTGGAGGAGAGACACTCAGAGAGGGGAGAGCTCAGCTGTCACACATGCTGTTTGACATCACAGGGCCAGACGGTCAGTGTGAGTGTATTTACAGGTCATCTGCAGCGTGTGTCATCTCATGTCTAGTAGCGGGATCATAAGAGACATCGAGACTAGGGAGAATTTTCCTTCAGTTTTGTTTCCCTCAAACCCTTTTCCATGAAAATTTGATATGAATCCAGGCATCAGGAATTCTGTTGTTCACGGAGCATGTTCTTCTTTATAAAATGAATTGGTTTTCACTCATTAAGCTTTTCAGTAAATCACATTTTCTTCTGCCCTCAAGTCCCCTGTGTCTTTTTGTCTTTCTCTTTTACCCTCTCCAGATTTTTCAGCACTTAAAGTATGAGTATCAGACTCTATGTAGAAGTCTATTATTGGTCTTAGCAGTGCCTTATTCACACCTTTACTTTATACTTTCTTCAAAACCTTCGAGCTTTTCTTGCTGCAGCTTTGAAATGTGGCTGTTGCTTATCCGCCATGAACCCCGACTGGTCCTCATAGCTGATGGTTGCTGACCTGGTGTCTACCCAGTTCTGCAGACAGGGGCTGTGTTTCCTGTCCCTGACAACACGGTCGTGTTTGGCCCTGGACACACTGTCTCTGGTATCACGTATGGAGTTTTTCAGATCCCTCTATTCGGCCACCATGGTCTTCTCAGCGCTGCAACAAGCCCTTTGACATCTTAGTCTTAACTGATAAGGATTTTTTGTTTACTTCTACTGATGTCAAATGCCATGGTACATCTTTTCAAGGAAGCACATAAACACCCTGCAACGTAAGAGAAGTGAACAAAAGACATTGGATCATCAATGAGAGACATCAATTACATCATTGATGAACTGCTTATAAGATAGTACTGAGGACAATGCAATAATCTTTTGGAAGAAATCTGTTCAGCTTCCATAATCCACTGATCTTCAGTAATTCTGGAACAGGCCAAAAAGTGGTCACTTCCCTTAGGTCCTACATACATGGTGCCAGATGGTCATCATTGTCCTCAGAAACATTGCATGTAAACTTTATGATCATATAACTTTGCATTTAATTTTATTTTGAATTACATTTCCTTTATCAGGAGAATATTCTTAACAAGCTTAAGTTCACTGAAAACATTGGATGTATCACTGTGTAGATAAGAAAGTCCTCTCAGAATAGATCTAGACTGTTTTTCCTTTAAAAGTTCTGAAACTCTGCATTTTTTATGGGGAACTTGGTCATTCATTTTTAAAGGAAATTCATTATAAAAATCTTCAACACCTTTAAATAAGGTGTGAATATTTCCTTTTCTCTTTGCAAATTTTTATTAAAATCTTGACCAACTTTAAGTGATTCAGACACTGAAACTTCCATTCAGTATCAGCCCAGCATTTATAGAATCATGCAGCCAAAAATCTGGAAGACATTCCGTAAACTGTACCCCAATCTTTAATATTTGTAAGTCCATTTATTCAGGCTGTTGAAGGAAACATGAGACTGTAAAATTGTTTAGACATTCAAATAAGTGAAAATTAATTGCGAGGAAATTTTCCTATCTCCATTCACTAAACAAATTCAGCCCACAAAATGTGCTTAAGGTATCATTTGAAGGGAGCATTTAGGAGTACATTGTTTTAATTAGGAGATGGCAGTTTCAACTACAACTTTTGAATCCAACCCAAGATTTTCAGTGTACACAGAGTGTTTCCAAAACACACTTCTAAATATTTGAGCTTCAGCTCTGGTTTTAAGTACTGCAGTTTGATGAGCTGTTCTAGTCTGGGGCTAGTAAACAAGTCTAGAACTTTTTGGATTTCTCCCAACAGATAAATCATCATCCGCTTACTTTTAACATTGTCTGGATTTGTCAAGTGCGACTTGCAATCTTTGTCTCCAGGATAACATGCAATGCAGTCATCTCATGGGAACATGGAAAGATTTTCAGTTGTAATAATAACATTAAAGTGAGCTTTTTGTGAAAAATCTTCCTTGTGGCTATAAAAGAGGTCAGCTTCCCTGAAGGTAAATTTTCACAGCAGTCTGCAAGATTTTTGATATATCACCCCTGCTGAATTTTAGCAGGGATAGAGTGCCTGGTTTTGCATGTAGTAAAGATGTTTGATCTGCATCCAGATCATGGGTCTGTTTTTTTTTATCTTCCCAACATACAACAGCTGCACAGGTAGGAGCAAACTAGTATGCGTGTGGATACAGAAAAGCATGAAAATGCCAGCTCTTGTTATTATGCTGCCTATGGATTTCATTGGTCAAAAAAGATCTTTTCATCCAGATGCAGCATTTTTCCAGTTGTTAAGAGGATGTGCAGACACCTGAACATGAAATTATTCCATGATGTTCTTAAGCTGAAATATTTTGTGCTGTTTAGAGAGAGAGAGAGATATGCTTTAATTTCATGGGTTTTGCTGGTTTTGTTAAATTTTAAAGTTCTTTTACTTCCTGTGCTCTTCTATTACCTTTATCACCCCAACACATCCTAACATTTTCAGCTTGAATACTTTGCACTTGGCATCACTTTTACTATAAAGAAAAAGCTCTTTTTAACACTATTTTTAACTTTGTAACTCAGACAAGATGTCTGTTGGATTTGAGAAGCTTTGTATTTGCCAAGCCTTGCAGAGGTTTTTGTTTCTGAAGGGTCTAAAGAGCTTCTCGGGTGCGGGCAACACTGTGGACAGGTACGTATGAGCATGGCAGGTACCCCGTTGCGTCTTTATCCACAAACATATTTGGACAAAAATCTGCCAAGGCACCAACTTTCAGTCCTAAGCCACCATTTCTGTTCTTCTAGGTAGGGACTTCTGGTTTTCTTGGCACCTTTAAAAATACCTGGAGAGCACATGGTGTCTCTGTCTTCTTGCTGCCCTTACTGTAGGAGAGATGGGTCGGTTCATAGTCAGAGCTGGCGCCTTTGAACCCAGGCTTGCTTTACCCCCTGAGGATATGATGATGATGTGTGCATCACTCCATCAAAAAGTACATGGGTTTTGACACACACACATGAAAAAAGTCTGACCAGACAGGCCCGGTGTCTGAGGTCTGGAGGTGGGTACCAGAGGGAGCTGGAGAGGGAGGGAGGGGGTTATGCAAGCTGCAAGGAGAGCTGAGAAACAGAGCTGAGTCACAAGTTTCCGACCCAGCCGCCTCCAAGTTTCACAGACTTTCTTTCCCAGCAGGGCAGCGGGCAGCAGGGCTCACCCTGTGAGTCGTGCAAAGTCTCCCTGGCTGGAAGAGAGAATACGTTGCTGGTTAGTCTTACTCTGGCTGACAAGATCACTACTGTACTGACTTCTTGTAGTTGTAACAAAGTCCTTTCATCCCGCAGAAGGGATGTAAGATCTGATCTCTGATGGCTGGGTTTCTTCTTCTCTTGGTGTGCTTTGTGTAAGAAGTCAGAAAGTTTTCCTTGTTTTTTCATTGTGGTACTGCTAGCCTGGTTGTTACATGGCAATTTTTAAGAGCTATTTAAAATCCCAT